>JAIFRP010000026.1:7553862-7588134 GCA_032403825.1 Odynerus spinipes
ACATAAATACATACATATATATCTCGTGCGTGCTCCACAAGCGAGTAATAATTATCGGACTCGTTAATTGACGATCGGCTGCTAAAGGGACGAGTCTGTGCAGAAGAGGAAGACACGAGAGTAAGAGAGAGAAAGAAAGAGGGAAGAGAGGAGTAAGAGGAACGTGGCTCATCTTTTAACGGGAGATAAGGACATGCTCGGCTGGCAAAAAAATCGAAGGCACGTGATATTACGATACATTTCGCGCTGGCAAGAGGGAAAGGTATAAAATTAGTCCGGTGACTAACCTGAAAAGTATTTCATGTTTATACGTGAGCGTATAAACGTACGCGTTATACCATATGGATTATACCCACGTGTATACGCTGTACACACAACATCCGTGCACGTGTTATATATATACGTGTACACATCGTTCGTTGTTGATAATTTCTACGAGATTCGATCTCAACGATTCTCTCGAAAACTTCCCTCTTTTTTCATTTTTTTCCTCTACCTCCTCTTCGGCGTTGCGTTCTTTGCTCGCACGCACGCACGCACGCGATCACGCAAAGAAAAAGGGAGGAAAAGAAAAAGGAAAGAAAGAAGCGGGGAAGGTTCAGGAGGTCCAGCGGAGGAAACCCGGGTTCAGGGGTCTGGATCATCTTGAGGACAAGTTCAAGGCCAGTTGACTCACGCTATCTACTATTTCTTTCTTTTTTTTTGTGATTCTGCAACGAGAGAGAGGATCGCAGAAGAATTTAGAAAATGCATTCGAATAAATATATAAATAAAGTGACGTTTAATTTATTTATTAATTTAATGGATACTCCGAAAGAGCTCGTGTTTATCTCCATAGATTATTTAAAACAGGTGAGTAAAAAAATTCGCACAAAAAGTAAGCGAAAGAACGTGGGAGTGTTAAGACGAGACGCGAGAAGACGAGAGATGCACATGGGATGCATACGGATGCTGCGCTTCGCCCGAGGAGGATCAAGCTCGACCTTACGGCGTCTTGTTCGCTCACGCGCGACCTTTAACTTTCGAAGGTCGACGCTCCGACCTCGCCTTCCTTCGTCCTTTCCCTTTTTTCTCTCTTTCTCTCTCTCTCTCTCTCTCACTCTTTCCTTTTCTTTACGGCCTCGTATTCATAAGCACGCGCGCACGCGTTTATGAATATAGATATATGTCTTTCAGGACATCACTATAGCGTAACGACTAACGCGGATGGTAATACGTACGTAGTAGGTACGCATGTACACGTGTAGTGGCTATTTACGAGAGTCCGGAGGGGGTCAATGACCTTTAGAAAAAAACAATGAACACGTTCGATAATTCGAACGTTTGAAACGAAAGTTACGAACGTCGAGGACGACGATGGTGATGACGATTATGGTAATAATAATGATGATAGTATTCGTCGAACGTACAGGGTAGATATACACGGTGATCAATTTGAGAGGGGTCTTTGAATCGTCGATTGTACTTTGTATGATAAGGAATGCAATGTGATGTGCTATCGAAAGTTTGTCTGTAACGAGACGTATCTGTTCTGTTATCTATGGAATATTGACATGCTTGGGCTCTTTTGATATCGATCGTTCATGGTATGTGTAATTGTAAATAGAGAGAAAGGAATTTTACCGTATATCGATCATCGTAAATACTGTTTTCCTAAAATTCAAACCTATGGGATGCGAATTACGTGATAATAAAATATTATGTCTACTATTTTTCTTGTCCAAGTATTGTTGATTTATTAATTAAATAAAGAATATCACAAAAAATATAAATCCAATATCTGAAAATTGTTTTTAAAGTCACCAATTCTAATTTTATTAACCGGTTAAGATTGCGTATGACAGCAAGACACCCTGTATATACGTAATACTCGTACGGGGTTGTCTCTTTGGCACGAGCAACGAGGATAGGCACGAAGATCGTGACTATCGTCGCGAGATCGTCGTAGTCGTTCGTAGTCGTCGCCGATCCATGCGATTAGAGTCTCGACAAATGCTTGCGCGATTGCAAAAGGAATTTCTGCTCCGAGGGGATACTTTTCTCTATCCTCTATCTCTCTCTTTCTTCTTATACAGGAACACACCCAAGTTTAACTCACTCCTGGCTACGCGTCAACGCGCAAATCTTTTTCTTTCACCTTCGACTCAAAGACGTTCACTTCTCTCTCTCTCTCTCTCTCTCTCTCTCTCTGCTTTTTCTATTTTTACCATTTTCTTTTTTCTATTTCTTCTTTTCTCTCGTCGACATACACGCGAGACCTTTCGACCGGTATGAATTTTTTCGTTAACTCGGCTCAAAAGTTCACCACACGCGCACACAACACGAATCTCTCGTGTATCTCGTGTATTTCGCCGGGTCAACGCGAATCGACGTATAAAACGTTCGAATTTATTCGAGATCCGTGAATATCTTGCACGTCGTATGTCTTACGTATTACACGGATAAACGTTCGAATCGTGTCGAACGAGATAAATACCAGGAAAATGAGTAATTTGATTAATCGTTGCTTTCGTTCGTACGATCGTGTTACACGTACACGTGTATGTAAATTGTGTCTAAAAGAAAAGGTATATACGATGAAAAAAAAATTCATTACTATAATATTCCATAAATCAACAACATTTCAATTAATACATTAGATGTTTTTTAAGTCACGGTTTTCAAAGTCTGTATAGACTGTAGAAGTTCCAATTTTGGTCCTCTATAAAAGAAAAGGCTGCTGATCAGCTGATCGATCAGCTGATCTAAATCAAACTCTGATTTTCAACACCAGTAGTACCGACAAAAATTACTCAAATAAACTCTTGATATTAAATGCAAAAAAGATAAATAAACAATCTACATAAAGTTAAGGTAACCGGAACGAAGTGGATACCGGGTCGTAAAACGCATTTGAACTTTGCTTTACGTGTTCGAAGTTGAAGAGAGTGAACGTAAGAGGCTAGGTAAGATAGAAAACGAGGAAATGCAGGATGGAAAGAGAAAGATATATAGATACACACACATTCATATATATATAAAGAGAGATAGGAGTGGCGCTAAACCTTCTATCTATCTATCTATCTATCTCTCTCTCTCTCTCTCTCTCTCTCTCTTTCTATCTTTCGAGAGGAAACGCAAGGACGTTCGAACGGCACACGCGTACGCGCACGTGCATCGGAGCCGATCATTATACCGACTTATCTAACCTCCCTTCGAACTCCTCCTACATTTTGCCTTTTACGAGTTACTACGTCTACCGCCGCCACTGTCCGTTCATTAAATGATATTCGTCGTTACTCCGACGTGATACGAACCCGTACGATACGTTACGATAGTAGTATCGCATGATAGTAGTATAGTATGGACGTTCGAATTATTATGCAAAAGGGTAGAACGTGCTCGCTCTATGGATATCGGTGGAATGCGAGGATCGGTATTAAAGTTCGTCGATGAGATCAACGCGAAAGAATCCGTTTTATAGCATATACATGTTGGCATGTATATTCGTAGATACGTGTTCGATACCGTGTTCTTGTATTTGATTATGAATTTTTTGCTCGACACCTTTTATGCGATAAAAAATCTTGGTATACTGGATATTCGTTATTTTTTATACAATTTTTTTATAAGTTATATTTTTAAGTTAAAAATAACTGTTATATATAACATGATATAACAATTCACGAATAACACATTTTATTCGAAATTTTTCAATTTTCACGATTACCCAAATTTTTATAACAATCCCAATTTTTGTACTATCGTGTTCGATGTATGTACTGTGATAGATAAAAATAGTGTGGCATAGTTAACTAGTCGAATGATCGATCGATCGAAGGCTCGGAATCAATTGAGTAATCGAAACACGAAGGGACACCGAGGAGGGTGGAAGAATCGAAGTTTAAATAGTCGAAGAGGCGCTTCGATGTGAAAGAACGAGAAGGCATACCGGCGCCGCCGGACGGCGCGTCAGAATCGCGATCGTGACTATTTTCGCAAGAGCCGAGGGGAAGGGCAAAAAAGTGTCCGACTCCCGTTCACATTCGCATTCTCTCTCTCTCTCTCTCTTATTCTCGTTCGCATAATGCGACGATTATGTTACTACTGGACGGCGCCAAGCGTCGTTCCAAGGACACGACTACTGCGTTACACTATCGATATCTATACATACATGTATATATATAAAATATAATAGGTATATAGAGAAGTAAGGAAAATTGCATCCAGCCTCCGTCTAATACGGTTCTAATGGAACGTGATCTAAACATGTTATAAATTTCTTGTACAACACGAAATTTTAAGTAAAATTATTAGAAGATAAAATTAGAGAAGGTTACAAGATAAATGTAAACTATTAATTAAAGTAATAGAACAAGAAAAATTAATATAAATTAATATATAATATATAATATTCGTATTTTTACGACCGGTCCCGTTTCAAAGCCGAAGGACGATTCTACGAATAGAAAAATCTTCTACGGAGTGTGTTTTACGAATGGCAAAGCTGTGGGTACTTCACCGTCGTGGGAAAAGCGCGGTTCCTACGGCCGCAGGGCCAGCGACGATCGAGAGCGACGATAATCGAACGACATTGTCGAGATTGCTGCATTCGAGATCTACCGAGATCGATCTCGATCGTTTCCAACGTGTTTTCTCTGCGTTCCAGTGCTGGTGTGACACTGGAAACTGAGTGCTTCGGGATCTTACGTAATTTATCGATCTTCAATCCGTCTTAGATGAGTTTGATCGATAGAAATAACATTCTTATTTGTTCATGCAAAGTTATGTATTTTATCGTCTTTTCTTCGTCACAAATTTAGAATAACCTCGAACTGTGCTAATTAATCGATCTCGATGACTCTAATACCTTTAAAGGAAAATTATGAACGCCATTAATCGCAGCTAATCTCTTTTTTCCTCTCTCCAACGAGGTCGAACACAATAGAATCGATTCGATCTCGCTCCGATTTCCTTTTTCGTATCGTTTGTTACGGGGGAGTTAGCTTTTTTCTTAAAAATGATCTTATCTCCCTCTCTCCCTTTTTATTGACGCGTGGAGCATTAGAAATGACGTCTTGCGAAGTACTACTCGGAATTCATGTTTATCTATATACATATATATATAATAGCGTGTTCGAGTACGCGAATCGACGGTATCGAAGGAATGCGCGCTAATAACTCAAAGTCTAAGCTTCGACCGTAGCAATTAGCATTCCTGTTCGTTGACCATTACGATAATTGAATTCAATTGTTACTCCAGTTTGCCACAGAGGGAAAGAGCACCGTATGGTTGAACTTCTCGTATACACGCGTAGCAGTATGTAATCGCCGGAAAAAATAATTGCCCGAGTCGAACGCGTGTAACTTGCGTAATATCGAAGAATCGATCGGACTTTGTTATTACGAGCTTACGAGTGTCCTTTGAATCTTTTCTTTTTTAACATCGCACCAACTACGGTAAAGTGTTGTAAAATGCGTGAACTGGTTTTTCCGACATCCAGAGAGAAAGTGGACAATTATTAGCGCCAATTTGCCCAATCTGCCAATTTGGTGCTAATTTGATAGATAATTAGTTGTCCACTCCTTTTTTTGCGTGGGTGATGAATTCTTTTAATCTTGTATTTTTTTTTTTTAATTGTATATTGGAATGATCCTATATGTGTTCACATATAGGATGTCATACGGTGAAATTCACATAAGATTCCAACTTCCATGGAAAAACATGAAGAAAAGTAGCGGTCGTGATCGCATAGAGCTTTTAATCGTCGAGTAATCCGCGTGTTTCACGATCACGCGACGAAGACGACATCAGCCTACCGTGGAATGTCACTTTGCTTGGTGTCCAGTTGCCAAGGTCCAGTTCTTCCTCGAGAATGGAGCCTTTCCTTAAAGCGAACTTCTCAGAAAATCTACCTGGAAACCGTTACGATAATGCGGCCAGGTCTCGGCTGCCATGGCTGTGCTTCGTGTGCCCAGACCAACGCGATTCGTTCCTTCCTTCGAGTCCTTCTCGTGAGGTTCTACGATCAACGTGCTACGAATTCTCTGGGTGGAATGAAAAATGAGAGGGAATGGTATCTCGACTCTTTTTTCTCTTATCGAATTCGAGGGAATAAGGAAGTATCTTATTTTTATCAAAATCGATGGGGTCTTCAAAAATGATTATAAAAAATGACGGAACTATTGTTAACATATTTGTAACGATTGGAAAAAGTAATATTCTAATGTTAAATTATAGTTTTGGGGGGGATAACTTGGGATGTTGGTAATTTCATGCCCCGAATTTTTTTAATTTATCTAAAATAATTCTAGCTCGTAGATATATTAGATTTTTATGTTCTGCTTGTATTTTAACAGGCTGACGAGACAATAGTGACGTACGTATAGTTATTCTTTGTTCGGGTCGTTCGAACGCGAGTAGAAAACTTACGCGAGACTGATGTGTAGGTAAAAAAGAAAAGGAACGAGAAGATGGAAAGGTCGTTCGCCGAGAAAGGGAGAGAAGGGATGGATCCCTCGATGCGTCATTCGGAATCGTAAGAGAGACAGAGAGAAAGACAGAGAGAAAGAAAGAGAGGGAGAGAAGCAGGAAGCAATTTTTGCGATGGTCAAGTCCGGATTGCTTGCCCGGCAATTTATTCGGCTCGCATTTCGATCCTGAGAAATACACCTTCGCGTCTACCGAATATCTTCTTCGGCCATTGTCCTTTTTTTTATCATTTTAAACGAAAGAGAGAGAGAGAGAGAGAGAGAAAGAGAGAAATAATAAATAATTATCGAAGGATAATAATAATCTCTATATCAAATACTACATTCTACAATATATTACAAATATATTCATATTAATATTATTAACACTACATAATACTATATCACTAATATATACATATACTAGTTCGTATATCAAATAATATCACATTGAATTCCATCAAAGATCACTGTCATTAAAAAACAAAAAAACAAAAAAAAAACAAGAAATATTAAATAATTACTCGTAGAAATTATCTAAAGAAGGGAAAGTCGCGAAAGACATAGAAAAGTCGTGCAGGGTGTTCTAACGTTCTAACGCGCGAAGTGGTATTCGCGGAGGCACGTGAGAACGTAGCAATGCAAAGAGAAGAGAAACGCGAGCGCGCACGATGGCCTGGTCCGAGAACACAGAGCCAGACCAGCCTCGGGTAGGTACCATAATAGAAAAGCGCGATAATTGTAGGCACGGGAGCACGATCGACGGAATTCCACTCCTCGTTCGAGAACGGTTCTCCAACTTCTACATAGCCGAAACTCCGAAAACCTAAAGGTTCTTTTGAAAAATCACTTTGACGTTCGTCGTCGAGTGTCTCGTTCTTGGCGAATGCCTAAACGCGTTCTAAACAATTTCATGTATTTTGGCAACGGATGACAGGTGTAAGTCTCGTGTAACACGGTTTTGATACAGTATGGTCCACCGAGATTGCAGTGACCTCCTTATAACACGAGATTAGATTAAATTAATTTTTTTTTCTAATTTTCTACGGTGGGATCGCAATTTTTTTAAATTTTTAGTTATGAATTTTTATCTTGTACCTAGACAGCATTTATATTTTTATTTATTTATCAGGGAATTACCGTTTACCTTTTGTTGTAATGAAACACAAATATATTCAGGTGGATATAAATCTTCAGGTACAGTTATTCAATCATTGTCTTTTTTTTCTCAGCGATGAGAAAACGAGAAATTCGAATGGCGACGAGAAGAGGAGAAAAAAGAAAAACCACGAAAGAGTTATGGTCACGGATTATTTCCTTATTCCCACGAAAGAGAAGCGAGTCGCGGTAATCTTGTGGATTTTAATTACTCGACGATCGGGACGAGTTTAACATCGAAGAGCTTCTTCGTTTCCGTTCAAGCGAGAAGAATAGGAAATGCTCCACCATTTATAGCAGTGGTTTTCACAATGTAACTCGTGATATCCTTTAAAGAACTTACAATGTTTACTATCGCACACGATTTTAATTGATATCGTAAACAGATAAGATTAATTGTAAAATAATAAAATCGATGAATATTTTATGATTCTAAATTAAAATGAATAATTTGTTTAAACAATACATTCCTTTCGCACTTTTACTGCAATATATTTTTACTGATATCGTAAGAACAACAATATTTAAATTTTATGGAATTCTGTAGGATTTGTAACAATTCATTTTTTATTTTTATGGGAAAGATGAAATTTCTCAAAGAAGTTTGAAAACCACTGTTCTATCGTTCTATTACAATGGCAAATGCTGCCACTAGATTCGCTTTGAAGCGCTACTCGTAACGCTACATCGAGTTTGTCGAGTAAGCGTGAAATTAATTCGAGTACCTTCCTCGAAGTGGTCTCTCCTTCGTGTACTTCATCCGCCTGCAACCCTTTTTCCTTTCGTTACAATTTTTCCTCTAGTATGTTATTACCGTCATAATACCAGTCTAGTACCATTTCTTTAGTCCTACTGTTCATTATTCGTTATCATTTAACAGCTGTATCTAAATTTCTAACAAGTATTTAAGCATCTTATATAATACGTGCTCTAAATCAAAATTGGCCTAGAAAATAATAAAAAATGTTATTTAGAGAACTTCATAAATCGATACACGTATAAATTAGAAATTATGTGGACCTCGAATTCAATCTAACTAATTTCTAATATCAATCAATGAAACAAATAAATAATTTAAAAATCAAATTTGTTCCTTTTGTTTTTTTATCTCACACCACTTTCACAATCATTATCACAATTATCCTAAAACATACCCAACACCCAATTTTACACTGAATTTCTAAAAAAAGAAAAAAACCACATAAAAACGTAACACTTCCCTTTCCCAGAACGTAACGCGATGAGAAACTCGCGCAGCATTGTCGCACGAGCGGAAATTCATGAAACCGAGGTGGCCATCGCGATGGGTGACGATGTGAGAGAGCGGGAGAGGAGGACAGAAGATATCACGGGATTTCGTTTCACGATCTTCTTTTCTCTTCTCCGACCTAGAGTTTCGAATGGGACGAAGAAAATAGAGAACACTCGGGTAACATCATACGTACGTCGGGATATCCATGAACGGAAATACTATACTCGAGGTCGCACGCATGTGTACGCAAAAAAAGGGGGTGAAGGGAAAGGGGGGTGCCGTTCAAGTTGGACTTGTATCGTTTTGCTTCCAAGCTCGGTGAAAGTTCAACCAATGAACGTTTAGATACGCTTTAAAATATTATGAATGGATATTAACAATGTTATTTATGTGATTCTATATTAACATGGTTATGAATTTTCGCGTTAAAAAAAAATATATATAAAAATTGTAAACGAGAATAAAAATTTCAAAACCTTGCTGATTTAACAAAAAAAAATGTTTTATACAATCAAGAATTAGATGGAATTAGATTTAGAACAAAGTTTGACGAACTAAATGGGAGAAATGAAAGACAGTCGAAAGTTCGGCCAATAAAACGCTTTTGAGACTTTAATTGGTCGCGAGCGTGAAAGTAATTGAGTACGTTGTCCTACGGGTGCGAGTTAGGCGAGCTACGAACATGCGCGCGCGTACGCATTTTATATGGACGTATACGCACGTATGCGAGAGCGTGTATGCGTACGAGTGTGCGAAAGATGATTCTTCGCGAAGTAGACGGCCCAATTTTCGCGCGAACGAGGACTCCGACTTAATTAACGAGGGTATACGGGGCTAACACGTGCTAACTTGCGGCTCACTCTGATTTCCATTCATTAGGATAATTAGTCGAGAGAGCGAGTTGGTACCTCCATGCTGTCTTTATGTACCTTACGCTGTACGCGCGCGTGGTGGTACACACGTTCGTTGTTTTGATCTTTTTGCATCGGTCGGTCAAGATATTTTGTTAAATTAATAGGTATTTTGTTATAATAAGATTAACATATTCTTGTTTTAATGATATGGAGAAAATTACTTACAATAATCAAGATTTAGATCTTTTTGCAATCTTCTCGCGAATTTAAGCATTTTCGATATAATTTTCCTAATGTTCTAATTTTTCTAATTCTAAAATTCTAATCAATCTATGCGAATTGAATAATTTTTGTCGAAACGATTCTATTCACTCCAAAATAACTCGAATGGCACACCTTATATTAAAATAATGGAAACTTACGTTTCTTTCCTTTCGCTTCGCGCGAACATAAACGAAATCTCTAATGAAACGAGCCTCCCACCTTTAATTTCCCGAAGCGTGGCCACATCCGCGTTCGTGGCCAGCGAGAAGCTAATTGGATGTTTCGGTTAACGGCGGATTTAATGAATCGCTCGTGATTACCGCGGCGTAAACAACAAAGCGAGCTGCTGCTGCTGCTGCTGCTGCTGACCGCCACGCCGTCGTGCTTCCGCGCGAATATAAAACGAAGATGCTGGAGAGCTCGATGCCTCGAGCACGAAGCCGTTTAAAGATCTTCCACGCTGCGCTTCGAGACGAAAACGAAGAAGAGGAGGACGGAGGAAGAAGAAGGCGTAGGTGAGGGCAGCAGGCTGGACGCGTCTTTAAATTTGCCGGGAGGGTTAATTAGGTTAATCGGACTAACCGGCCGGCTACGATTAAATCGTCCGGCTTGGACGAGAGCGAGATGATGTTACAAATTAAGCGAAAGTTTGATACCGAGAATGGCGAAGAGAAAGAGAGAGATTTCGTTTATTTATCACGATAGTTTCTCTTTCTTCTTATCTTATTAACGGAGTTTTAATCAAACGTGATAACAGGTTTAATACGACTTTTAATTAGAAAGTTAACGCGAGTCATCTATGTATACGTACGTGTAACCGAATTGTATATTAGAATTGAGAAATAAGAACAGATTTTACAAAAATTCCGAAAACCTGACATTAGGGAGAATATTGGTAAATTTTTGCAATTGGAACGCGTACACGCGAAAAGTTAATTTTTCACTTAATTATAGGCGAATAAAAATGACAAGTTCTAAAAGAAATTCTCCTATGTCAAAATTTTCCCAAATTAATATATATTAATAAATTCTTATATCGCAATTCTTTATATTCAAAATACCGATGCTTAAGAGACCACCTTGTATATCCACACGCGTGGTACACATATATCCGTGATTAGGAAGATTTAGCGCGTCCCCTTAATGATTTCTACACGCAAATTGTTCCTCCTTCTCTAAATGATTGTCCCGAGAGAAAGCTGGAACGTGCGACGGAAATGGAAGGCGTTACCCGCGATTTCAGGTGAAATTTCCGCGAAAGAGAGAACCGTCTCTCGCGTGGTAGATCTACTCGCGAGATCTCTCTCTCTCTCTCTCTCTCTCTCTCTCTTCCTCCTCCTCGTCGTAGTCGTAGTCGATGTCCCTCTTCTCTCTATTAAGGCCATCTTACGTCTCCGCGTGCGTAGAAATAAAGATACAAAATTACAGTGTCCAGCTAGCTGGTATAAATATCCTCTTGGGGGTCTGGCTAACGCACGTCGATGCATCTATCAATCTACGAATTAGCCTCACCGTTGGATCTCGTTAATGGTAGAAACTCGCGAGTAAAATGATCGCAAGAGAAAACGCACGGAGATTCGATTAAAGAGCGTTACGATTTTCTACTTAACCTCGGCTCGTTCCTGATAGCTCTTAATGTTGTTGATAGCGTTGTATCTTCGCTTCTGACAGTCGGCAACTCGTTACTCACCTGAAACAGAAAATAATAGAGAGATGAATTACGGTCCCCAAAAAATGGTGTAGTTAAGTAAGTAGAGTGACCTACTAGGATTACTTTGAATTATTAAGAATGCTGTCTATTTTTGACAGGTTTGACAAATATTTATTATTTTTTACTTTGTACTAGATAATATTGCAAATTTTGGACAGATGCTTTTAATAATAATGGTAAAGCGTATAAAAATCAATATTTCATTATATCCTATGAATAATCCTATTATAAATATATTATTAAAAGAAGACTCGAGAGGTATTAAAAGATCAAAAGTCTATAATAGAACTAGGAAACGAAGACTAGAGAACGAGGCGTGGCCTCGGCCACAGTAACGTAATCGGCTCGGTTGCAGGTAAACACGTATAATAAACTCGTCTATCGGTGTTATACAACGGCATATTTATACGAACGATATTACAACGAAGTCTTTGGGTGGTGCAATTCTAAAGGATTCATTCGTTCAGTATGTTTGACGCAAGATCAGTGGTACCCGTAATTTTCATCGACGAAAGTTATTTTTATGTTTTTAAGAAAGAGAGATAGAGAGAGATAGAGAGAAAAAGAGAAAGTAAACATTAATGTTCTTAAGTTTTCCTCGATTAAGTCTGCCTATGGACGGGCCAATTCGCAATTTTCTTGGGTGTGCTCTACTATGTGTGTGTGCGTATGCCTGTATACCTGCAATCATCCAATCTCGCGCGAATCAAACGAGATATCGATGAACTGCCCGGAGGGACTCGCTGGGAAAGCAACGACCATCGTTCCTTCGAATAATATTAGTCTATCTTGGCTCGTCGGGTTCACTTAATTCCGGATATCCAAATGATTTATTACCTTCTTCGTACGTAAGATATGTACCTACGTGGCCCGTCCGAGAAATAATGAGAGTGCTGGTTTTATTACGAGCATTGCTGGGTACGGTATGTAAAAATTGAAAAGTTCAAAGCGAAGACAAGATTTTATATCTATTTATATATTTTACGATGGGTTTTATTGAATTAAGATTACACGTAGGGTAATAATTATAACGAATATTCGTTATGAAACTTTACTATAGTAAAGTAAATAATTTATTTTTTTTTACTATATATACTACTATACTTAAGTATTACTTTACTATAATAAAGTATATAATTAGTTCGGTTTAATTATTATTTCTTTTTATCTATCAGTTAATTTCAATCATTATTATATTCTAATCGTCGTTAGATTCTAATCACTATTTCATTGTAATTTTAACTTCACACATTTTAATCCTTCTATCCCCTTTTCTATCACACCTTCGACCACATAAAAAAAAAAAAAATTGTAAATCCCATCAGAGAGATGACTCAACCCACTCGAAACAAAGCGAAGACTAAAAAAGAATAGATTCGCATCGGCACGTTCCCTATCTCCTCGTAGATTTTTCAAAAGGGAAAACGAAGCTTACGGGGGAATGCTCGCGACCGTCCTTGCGGCACCCCACGCGAGTTCGCCTTGTTCCTTGCACTCTCCTGCACTTTTATGCATCGCCTGCATTCGCATGCATACATATATACATACGTAGGTACGTGACAACGCAGTGCGTGGCAGTGTAAACACCGAGGGCGTATTGCGTACTCGCGTGGGGTGCTCGTACGAGATGCATTCGAGGTAACACGTAAAAAATAAATAAACGAGAAGGACGATACAGAAAGAGGGGAGGGGGGAACTTCGTGGAAACGTTTCACTGTAATCGAGATAAAGAGATGATAAGACACACATTCCTTAGATACGAGAGAAAGTTCAATGATTTATAGAAATATCACGTTTAATAATTTTTTGGGAGGAAATAGAAAGATAAAATTTTTTTTATATTTGTCTCTATAACAATCGAATCATTCCCTATACTACTCGTTCGACTCTAAACAATCCTAATCACCCACGTCACGTTACAAATGTTGAAATTTCTTCGCGGTGTCGTTCGATTCCAACTGGATGCGGAAAAGTGCGGAATGCAAGGACGACGAGAGCGCGCGTTTTGCCGGCAATTATTTTAATTAACTCAATATATCGCATAGCGGTTAACCGACGACGAAGAGAAAGAGAAAGAGAGAAAGAGAGAGAGAGAGAGAGAGAGAGAGAACACCGACGCCGGTCGGTCGTAGACCTCGACTCCGTTTTTCCTGAAAGGCTACGCGCGCTAAGTGCGACGAACCTCGCCATTTTTTCCCTTTCCCTCGTCAAGGACGCAAAAGGCGTTAACGCGAATCTCTCGCTTCATTTTCTCTCTCTTGCTCCCTTATTCTCTTTTACGCCGTGCCCGTTATTTATCATAAAGTTGCATACAGGTTGCATACAGGTGCATGGCGGTCACTTTGCTCGCGCGTAAATCAACCGCGAGAAAGACTTAACGCGTTCTCGTAACGAGCGCTCTCGCCCTTCTCTATCTATTTATCTATGTATCTATCTTTCTCTCTCTCTCTCTCTCTCCATCTCTCTCGCCCTCCTTACGGTTCGTTCTCGTTTTGGAAAAATGTCACGTCCTTCGCCAAGGCACTGGGCAAATTGCGATACTTTGTCATGCACTGTGATTTCGAATGATTAGGTAGTTAGGACCAGTGTATTAGGGTTACGTCCGTGGGTGGGTAATGGGGAACGTTATTATCACGAACTATGTTAGCGGATGTGTTAGAAGATCGAGATAAATTTGATGACAAATTATTGGACAAAATTGAAGAAAAGTATCCGGTTATTATAATAATAAAATAAATTTTCTACAATTCCGCTGCACCGTACAGGTTGTGAGGTGCAATCCTCGATTAACTCGAAACTCGAGTCGCTCCAAATCACCTGTAGACAAAGTTAAATCGTAAAACTAGCCCGGTAGCCGATCATCGTCGGTAAAGGTCGTCGTGAGCGACGAGCACGCGTACTACGGCTCCGGTTAGATGGAAAATCGCCAAAGAGGGCCCACGGTCCGAGATAAGAAGAAGACTAAGACCGAGACGAAGACGACGCAACGTACCTGGCATCCTCGATCTATAATTACAGGGAGAACGACCGATGGGATATGCGATCGATCGTGTTCGCTGCCAAGTGCCGTTTCTCTCTGGCCCGCGAAAGTAAGACGACGAGCGACGTACGTACCTCTACGTACGTACTTTATGTATATGTATGTAGCAAACTCGAAACGTCGTCTACTGTTACGAGAGGGCCGTTCGTTAGAAATCAACCTGGAGGAACCAGCCACCTCCTCCTCCTCCTCCTCTTCCTCCTCTTCTTCTTCTCCTTTGAGGAAGAACGGCAAACCTCACGGCCGTTCGAGTCGCGTTGCAGCTTCCGACCGGGGACAGTGACAAAACGGAGCACCGATTTGCTAAATTAAGAGAGAGAGACACTCGCATGCCTTCACTCTCGCTCGCACGTGCGCTGTGAGTAAGCGGTGATCGCTTTTGTGGACTTTCGGTTTTCGTCGGCTGAGTCTTGGGGACTTTGAATATCGTGGGTTTATTTTTTATCTAGGTTCTCTGATCGATTCGGGGTTGACAATTGCGAGCTTGGTAATATTTCGTGTGTTTTTTTTAGAATTTTACAGTTTAGATGTTATGGTGATTAGGATTTTTTTTATGAAAAAGGAAAATGCTTCGTACGTCCTCGAATTCATTAGATCCACGATGACGATAATGTACTAATGAAAGTATCTAATGTAAAATGAATAATAATAATAATGAATAATGATGATGATGATAATGATAATGTAGTAATGAAATAGATACTTTGAATTGCGCTCTTAACCAGTCCTTTGATTAATATATATAATAATTTATCTACCGTGTGCTCTCTACCGTCTCCTAATCACGACTAATCGTTTTCATCCTTCTTACTCATCCATCCTATTACACGTATACATATACATAGAGGTATACTTGTTAGAGGATCATCGTAGCTACTTATGATCGTAACAACGGCAAAATTATTACAAACAATATAATTATAACACACCGATAACGTGTAACGATGACTATAATAACGCTAATGATACCTTCTCGAGAAAGATGAAGTGGAACCCTAAACAACGAGATAAGAGAAAAAGCTCTCGTTTCATAGATTCCACCAGCAGTCATTCTAATCTTCTCATAATGGCCGGCACCCTCGGTTTTATACGTGATCTAAACGCGAGTGCTGCTATATAGAACCAGTTCGTTATCGTCCTCTCCTTCTCTCTCCTGTTTCTTTCTTTTGAAGGGACACCGAGCACTCGCTTCGTTCGTGAGACTTTGTCTCGGCGAAGAAGGCGGTCCAATTTAGTGGGAATAAGAGAAGGAACGCGCTTTTGAGTAGTCTCCCACTCGAAAGAACGAGAGAGAGAGACCATTAGTCATATTAGTCATCCTTCGACGTGAATTTACACCAGGCCGCATTCTCCTCGTCGTTTTCGTGCCACGAAAATCACGCCGATTGGAATTCTAAGTGGAGCTATCGATACTCGACTAAATTGGATACTCGAGTACTTTGGAAAATAAAATAGAAGAATTGTGAGTACGTTCCACTTGTACGTATACTTAACGAATGCTATTGGATAAGTATTACAAATTTTTTTAAATAACTAAAAAATTCTGTCTATAATAATAATATATAAATAAGAGATTTTATAAATTCTATTTCAAATAAATTATTAGTTCTAATCGTCGGGTGAGAAAAAAGAACGAACTTGTATAAATTCGTATAATTATAGTTGACAAAATCGTTCCATTAGAAAAGTGGAAGAAAATTAATGTGGAAGTGTTTTTTGCTTAATGTGTTCGCGGTGAGAGGAAAAATGAGGAAATTTAAACGGTCTCCGAGACAATTTATCGCTCGAACCAGCAACGACGAAATTATCCATCGTTAAGCGTCAGCTATGTAGGAAGGCTTCTCTACTACTAGGAACGAGGAAGAATCACTCTGTCTCTCTCCGGTTCCACTTTGAAATGCGTACTTTGTTTACTCACGCGTTGCTCGCTCTCCAGGGAGACTCTATATTTACAAGTTGTTAGAACGTTTACGAGGTAAAACCACGAAGTCACTGCATCTAGTCGCGCTCTCCTGAGAGAAAGAGAAGGAAGATAGATAAATAGAGAAGGATAGAAATAGAGAGGGCCTTATTTTATAGCCCGAAAAAAGGGAGAGAAAATTCCATAAGATCGAGTGCAAGAAGCACTCCAACGATCGAAAGTCATCCTCTAAGCTTTCCCGAGTGCTCCAAAAACGTGGAGCACCTTCGGGCTAGTTAAAGAGTCGATCTTAGAAACTTTCCGTTAGTGTGTCTCCGTGAAGAGAAATCGGAGTCGAGATCAAATCTATTCGCTATTTAATTTGCTATGTCCGAAAGAGAAAATAATTCTTCTTTTTGCGAACGGAAGAACATTTATTTTGAAATTATACACAGTGTACTGACAAAATTTCGCAAGAAAATAGCGCCAAATTTTAATATTAACGATATAAAATAAAACGCTTGATAAAAACCTCGTTAATTACTACAAAATGTAGAAAATCTTTTAACGTCGATAAATTAATATAAGAATCATGTATAATGATCTAGAAATCCTCTAAACATAGTCAAAAATATTTTCAATCGTTATACATAATTAAAAAAAAAGAACACAATGAACTGCATGCTCAAGAATGATACAAAAAATATATATATACCTAATCTCCTTTCGAAAGAAGGAAAATAGCTAAAGAAAGAGAGAGGAAATCTAATGGATCGATCTTACGAACGACCTTACTCTCGTCTTCTTCGAGGCAAATATCGTAGGAGCGGCCGACGTTGTTGAGTTCACCACGTTCGCCTTTTCCTTTCCTCCGCGCCCGTGCACTCACACCAGTGTAAAAACACCGGAGCGCATAAGTCACGCATGTGTGTAAGAAAATAAGAGAGATGGGGAATGCGTTTTGCGGTGGAGAGCGCAAGGTGCATTGTGCACAGGATGTACGTATGCGCTTCGTCTAAAGATACTAGGAGGCTCCTACGGATCGTGGGAATTGGGTCTTCGGGAAAGTTTTTCCTACGCGAAACTCATAGAATTCGTGCGAAACTACATAACCCATCGACTTTCCAAGAGGATACGCCATGTGTTTATTACAAATTTAAGGAAGAAAAAACAAGTTCAATAATTAGAAGTAATTAGACGTCGAAATCAACGGAGCATATAATTGTCGCTAAAATTGCCTGAAAGTGTGTTTGTTTATTTTATATATGTTTTACTTAAACTGCCTGTATTTTACTTCCTATATTAATAATTCTCGTGACCCAATTTTTAAATACACGATTTTTGACAAATTTTCCCCGAACTGTGTCATCTAATAAAAACGTAAGATTGTTAGATCAAAATTTATACTAAATACGTACATAAAAATGTTTTAATACTTTATTTACATTGAATTCGATAGAATTCTATGCAATGGCTGCCTTGGATACGAATTAACAACGAATTCACGTTTTCTCACTGTCAAGGACTCGCGATTCTCTCGAGTTATTCGATTCGACAGGAGAGATCCTTGGCGTCCTTGGAAGATCGAACGTACGACAATGCATACGTTCTATGTATATGTATATGCACATATCTATACATATACCTACACGCGTCGATTGTCATTGTGGCAGCGAAGAGTATTTCGTCACGGTGTCCGCCACCAACGAGAAGAAGGAGTATCGAATATCTGGAACGAGGTAGGATAGACCTGCGTGTGAATACGCGAGCTGTGCACTGTGTCAACTATACGTATGTGTGCGTGAGTGCGTGTGTGTGTATACATACGATGGAGAACGCTCGAGAGTATCGAAGTCAATTCACGACGATAAAACAGGTGTCCGCTGCTTTTACGTAAGCAGCCGTACGGGAGAGAGACGGGATCGGTCGATTCTTTCAAACGAGTTGTTGTTATTATTATTATGCCTGACTTCGCGTTTACGTGGCCCTCGTAAAACACTCCCACATGTTGCATGTGTATATGTAGGTGTGTCAATGGGAATAGTATCGTTAGAGGCAGGATGTTCAAGGAATGTCAATTTTTTTTCAATCTACGAATACGCGCGTGTAAATACATAACTTGTAAATGTTGATATTAGACAAAAATTAGATGTTAGAAAAAAATTAGATATTAGAAAAAAAATAGATGTTAGAAAAAATTAGATATTAGAAAATCGCATCATTATCGTACGACTTCCTAAATCCCAATTTTATTATTAATAATAACGAAACACAATTCATGTAGTTACAATCGATTAATTATATAAAAAAAAACAAGAATAACTTTGGTATAAAAAAGTTTCCTAAGAAAAAACCGCAATCGTTCTTCCGAAGAAGAAAAGATACGTATCGCATCGTGGCAACGGTAAAACGTGTGCATAACACACTTCCGGTTGACTCTCCCGGTGCGTACTGTTTATAATAATTCTTTTTTAATCGCGGGAAAAACACTCACTTGCCAAGAAGAAGACTATATTTATCGGCCGCGAATCACGGTAATTCGAGATCCACGGTGAGTAGTAGTAGCGATGGGAATGATACCCCTCTCGTGACCGGTATCGATAGTTCTTTTTCACGGCAAGTATCTATCCATTCTTCCTAAAGTACTGGTTAGTATATTATTATCGAATACATCGGATCAAATGGTACTGATATTTATTAATAATTATTCTAACGGCATGATGATTTCATCGTACAGTTGTAACGCACTGTTGTATCACGCAACTGTATTTTACAGTTTTATTGTTTAGATTTAATTGATTGTAACATTTACAATTATTAATAATAAGGTATTATAATATATTGATTGATCGATAGTAGGATAAATACGAAATTGTCATAAGTACTACTACTAACGATAATAATAATTAATCTTGATTTTTAACAGCTACTCCCAAACATTTTCCATTTCGTCATATTTCTGAAATACCGCACATTCTTTTCTAACAAATAAATACCTTTCTGGCCCAATTCCCGTAGCCGATCAATAACCAGGACACGATCTTTCAAAATCATAATTCAATTAATACAATCTCGAAAAAGAGAGCGACATTTAAGAGCGCTGCCTTGAGATAGAGAGGTAGTAACGAGTATCGATATCCTTGAAACGAACGTTCCTTTCAATGGCCGCTCGATTCTATGCTTCTCGTTCTATCTCTATCTCCGTCTTTCTCATTCAGGAAGAAATCGTTCGACTGATGCATCCGGAGTTCCAAGCTCATCGCGATTGCGTGAAAGGAAGAAGAGGGCAGGCGCGTAAACGCGTAGGTGCCTGAACACGGCAGAACGATGCTAACGGTTGTGAGAGACGGTTAAATAGTGGTTATAGTAGTTATAGTAGTTATAGTAGTTAATAGCGTGAGTTTCACCGAAGAAGACACGCTCGATGCATCGATGCATCGTAAGCTAACTGCATGCGAGTTGCATGAGTTTAAATGCACTGCGACTTCACCAACGAACACACACATACACACACACACACACACACATACACACACACATACACACACACGCGTGCACACATATGCGAACGGTTGATTCACGAAAAATGAACGTGTGTTCGTGCTTTTCAATCGTCTATCTCTCTCTATCTCTATTTAGATGATTATTATTATTTTAAGCACAAGCATCGCACGTGCCTCACCTGCTTTCCCGCGTACTACTGTGAGAATAGACCACGGATAACAGCTGCTCTATTCACGGATGTTCACACAAAACACACGCTCGTGACTGTTTCTTATATAGGGTGAGTCAATAATGGTTGCTACCATTGATGTCGGCGATGTTGTCGATAATTATTCCTATGGAGTATGAAATTCATAAACTATGCTTTTATTGGTACATAATCTATTATTAAACTGTATATAGTAACGGTAATAAGTTAGTAATAAAAATCTAATAATAATCTAACGATGGTCTATCGGGCTGTTCCTAGTCATCGAACTTTATATAATAGAACTTATTTATAAAATAAGTAAAACAACGATCCTATCGGGTAGTTACATAAATACATTCCTTTCTGATCATCGAACTATATTTATATAACGATCTAATAATAGTCTAATAATCCACATTTTTAACCAAATCTTCCGTATCATCAATCCCGGAAACTAGAATATTAATTACAGTATATTCCAAACGTTTAATAAAAAAAAAAAATTTTAGATTCGCACTGTTGTACTCGTTACGGATTCGGAAAGAAGATAATGAAACGTCTGTTAACGAGCAAAACGGTACGATTGAAGTAATTATTTTCTCGTTAGCTCGAACCGGTGTTAAAAGCGTATCACCATCGGCATTGATATAATAAATAAATAAATAAATGTGAAGGAAGACCGCGTGAATAGAAAAAGAGCTCTTTTTTAATAATATCTAACGGTGTATGTATAAATGCACGTACGTGTCTGCCGTATATGTCTACGTTTTTTTAGTAGCTCGATAATACACACACATACACGCGCACGAACGTCAATCTCGAGAATGAAAGAGGAGCTTCCTTCTTGCGACTGCGAGTCGACCGTTCGCCCGAGTTTTATTTTCATGCTTTCGGTCGGTGCTCGCGCGATTGCATAACGGTCACGCACACGCACATGCAAAACTTGTGCGCGTAACACACGTTCAAGAGAAAGAGAGAGAGAGAGAGAGAGAGAGAGAGAGAGAGAAACGGCGAAGCCGATGACCAAGAGGACACCGAGCTGACTTTTCGCGCGTGTCCATCCATATATGTGTGTTTGTATGCGTGTGTTATACGGGACGCACGCGATCGCTCGTCCATGGTTGCGTAAGTGAACGGCACTCGCTCTCCATACCGATTTTAGTAATCGTATTCGTGTGTACACACGTGTGTGTATATGTGTGTGTGTTCGGGGTACCAGAAAACGCAGGAATTTTTGGCATCGCGAGCCCCTCGATAGCTTTCGTTCCCTCTGTGCCTTTCCTATCGACCTCTATCGGCTCCTAAAATAGTACACGATCTTTTCTAATTATCTAATCGTGTTAGGTGAAACTAATCGGTTACGTTAGTTCGTTGGAACGAGTTTGTGCTCTTGGAATAAAGATTTTCAAAGCTGCACGCGATCTTCTCTAATAGCAGGTGATTTGTAATTTACGGACGTTTACGATCACGTGATAATTTGTCTATGAAATTTTCTTGGTTTTTTTTTAAGTGTTTTACTAGTTTGTTTCACCAAACATACGTATATCTAATTTCAATACATTTGCTTTCGACTACGTTGTAAAATTATTATATTAAATACAACAAAGTAATAAAATAGTTATACATAAATATAAAATATTTATGCATTTATTAGTGCATACCGATCGATACTAAAACGCTCGAGTCTATCGTCAAATCCGATCACGATTTTCTCGATTCGGTCACACCTAAGGCCTCGTCGCTGTCAACGTCGCCGGGTAGTCCATTTATCAGCGTACAGTAGCTCAAACTAATCTAATTGCCGGGGTTGCGCCCGGAGGCGCACGCATATCCATCACGCTCGCTGTCTCCCCACGAAATTGCGTGCAACGCACTTTTCCGATAATTCGATTACACGTTACAAGTTCGAACCGCCACCATCGACCACTACCCGGCACGATATTAGTGACATTTATCGCGTGGCCGGATTTCGACACGGCGCAGCATTTCACGCGTATATCTACGACGATTTAACTGACGTTAAACCACGTGGCGAAGTTTGTGCGTAAAAGATAACGAGTAAAAGAGAAACGTGTTGTGTCAGTGGAGGAAGCTTTCTCTCTCTTTCTCTCTTTTATCGCTCGTGGAAATAATACAAATTTTCGGGTAGAAATCTAACGCATTTTTATCAATTTTATCATTTTTATATCATTTTATCAGAAATGATATTAGATTAATAATAGAAATTTCATTTGAAAAGTGTTAGTCACATTTTCTGGGGGGAAAAAAAGTGACGTTGCTTCACGACTATTTAAAAGGTTCAAAAATATTCACATTATTTTATTACGCAAACAACGATAGGATGACCATAACAAGAGAACATTAGAAAACGCTTCGAACGTTCAACGAGCGACGTGGAAGTGCAATAACGTTCTTGAACGATTAGGTGTCCAGTTCTTGAGGTCAAACATTCCTTTTCTTACGTAACTCCTAGTCTGTAGTTTCTCTCTTTCTCTCTCTCCCTCTCTAATCTCGTGTCATCATTGGCGTTCGATCATAGAACATATTTCTATCCAACCTCGGCAATTTCCCCCCCACCCCTTCGTACAAATCGATTCAATTTCAATGCACGTCCCAACATCGTCCCAAGCATGTAAATAAAAAAAAAATTGATTTAACTTACAATACATCTAGTCGATAGAAGCGAGCTATCGATTCCGAAGTCGAAACTTACGTCACCGTTCGATTCGTTTATTTTAAAGTCCGATCGAGGAGAAAAGGTAACGATTCGTCACTGGTTCTGGCGCTGACGCAGACAGAAACGCACCGAGTTGCATAATCGCGAAAGAGAAAGAGAAAGAGACGAAGAGTAGCGGTACTACTACAGTTACTATCACCGGCGTAATGACTCAACTGAGTTTTAAAAGGAACATCCTTCTTCTTCTCGTCGTCGGTGTCGTCGGCGTCGGCGGTGGATCGAGATTCCATTCGATCCCGAAAGAAGAAATCTCAGGACGACGTGGATATTCGAAATGTCAAGAGACTTTGCGTAATCGAATTTATCGTAGATGGTCTCGGTGATTTTTCAGATTAAACTTTGACGTAATATCTACGTGAACTTACGTTCCCAACGTGTTGTGTCGTCGAAAAGTGTGACAAAAAGAAAATTATTTTTAAAATATAATTAATGTTCAAGTTCGATATAAAATAATATAATCCCCAAAAATCATTGAACGACGATTTAATAACTTTAAATGGTAACACACTCGCATACAAATTTGCGATCTTGACACCACTCGTAGAAACGTCAGTCGTATCGCTATTTCACCTCGGTCCCGGCGCGCAATTTACCGTCGAGGACAAAAGAGGATTCCTGAGGCGTACCGCAGCGACCTCCGCGAATTCTTTTGCCTGGAACGAGGAAAAGCAGAAAAACGGTGTGCCGGCAGTGTGCGCGGGCGTTCTTCGAGAGAAACCTCCGAGTATGGCGACAACTTCGTCGTACACCTCTATACATAGTATGTATATAGATATACACACACACACATATATATATTGTATATGTACACACATGCGAGAAAGGAACACGAAGAAAAGCAGGTGCATGCGTTGGCATACTCGTGGCAACGGTATCGCGTGTACGTTTTTGCACCTTAAAGGACCCGAAGGATGAGGTCAACGCCATCTTTATCTTGGAAATCCAACGCCGGGTACTACGGCTACCGTGATTTTTGTTTTACGACGATAAGAAGCTTAGTAAAAGGTTTTAATTGAATTAGAGTGCACTTAGAAGAAGCTCTTATGAATCTTCAGTTCCCTGTGCTAAGCGGTGGATTGGTATAGAAGAAAATAAGTTAAAGAATGGAGTGATGAATTTATTATGTTGGAATAATTAGCGTATTAATGTGTAAAAATTATAATAAACAGAAATAAACGAATTGAAACCAAGAACTCGAACAATGTTCTCTGTTCTCCCTCCGTTTCAAATAATCTAACATCTTCCTTGTTCCAAATTCCTTCTCCACATGTCGAATAATAAAATTATACACGGTTAGATTAGGGCAAAAAATGATCAAATCGTCTTCCTAATCACTTTTAAACTGCACACGCAAGAATGACACTAAAAAGGAGCTGGTAAACATATTATGACAAAAATCAAGTAATTTTCTCTCTGTTCTTCCTTCACGCCTAATAATCCAACAACCGAATCTAGGAATCTTTCTCGATCCAATTTCCCCATCCAGATTTCGAGTAATAAAAGCAAACGAAGTAGTTGAATTCCCCTTTTTGTTGACTTTTTCCAACAAATAATTGGCCGCTCTCTAATCGACGGTGGCACGACTCGATTCCCAGAAGAGATGCATCCGGTCCAACCACATCTCTCTCTCTCTCTCTCTCTCTCACTCCCACTCTTTATCGTTCCTAAGCGAGAATAACAACTTATTGTTGATAATTGGTACAAACCGGAGGCACGTTCGCGTGGTAACTACATCATGTTCCGCATCGCTTCGCTCAGCTGTCCTCCTTCGCCGATAGAAAGAGAAAGAGAGAGAGAGAGAGAGAGAGAGAGAGAGAGAGAGAGAGAGAGAGAGGACGTCGACTGGCTAATTTTCAACGATTTCCCGACTCGCTCTTCCGCGAAGCACACATCGAGGAGGAGGATTTATTGGTCTGCAGATGGGATTAATTGTGAACAACGTTAGCGATTTTCTTCACGCGGAACTTTGCTATGACATTGAATCGAGTCTGGTATTAGTACCGCCAGCGAGCTTTTATAATGTCCTCGGGTCCATTCGTTTCGCGAGATTTACTTTCTCCGAAGGTGTATGCCGATTTTTTTCCCCTTCTTTCTTTTTTTTTGTGGGATCGTTAAAAAGGAAATCACCGCGTCATGAAACGCGTCGAAAGTTATTTCCGAGAACGCTAATGAGGATCTTTGTCAATTTCGTGATGAAAGTACAAACATGTGGTCGTGAAAAGAATAGGATAGAATAGAATAGAAATTTATGCATGGGAAAAAATTAAATAGAAATTTATAATTGACACGGCCATATAACTAAAAAACTAATACATAGACGATATAAAATAAAACAATAAAATAAAAAAAGAAGTGAAAACGAATAAAGAAAATTTCTGGTAAAAACCAGTTCCTGAGGCAACGCAAGAAAAAAAGATAGAATAAAATGGGAGAGAAAAAAGAGATTAGATTTTCCGTAACTTCTTTTCTACATCAAGCAGGTCACTCGAAAATAAGTACAAAACTCTCTGGCAGCTGCGTGAACGCATTTAATCTCCCGTTCATCGTTGCATTGTTACGTTCTCGAAAATCCGAGGCAGAGAACTACTCTCCGACTACTCCACGTCGGCACATTAATAACCACTCGCGAAACTCGTCTCTGAGAGCTTTAAAACGAGACTGGACCATCCGAAAGTCGTCGAAACAATAGATAAATAATATTAAAACTCGGTTACGCGAGAAAATGAATCTTTGCAACAAATATTAAAATCGTTGCCTAACTTCTACCGTATTTTTGGATAAATTAAAAATCGACACACTTTGGAAAAAGAATTTATTCGATTAAATAATCGACTATTATTACTCGCAACTTCCGTCCGTTGGAAAGTTTAGCGAACAGCTGGTCGATCCTGGACGCGAAACAACTGTCACCCGTCTAACGAAATAATTCTAACGAAATACGACAAAAATTCTTCAACGATCTAACAATTATCTCGTATTATAAAAATCCGGATTCGCCAAGCTTCAATTTCTTTTTCCTGAAATCCGAGTACGTATACCCACACAAATTTGGTTACTTCCTGCGAATGAAAAGAACTCGAATCCCTCGAATATCGAGTTGCATTCGGGTTTTTAAGGTCTACCTTTCGTCGACCTTTATTCGTCGATGAATAACAGTTGCATAGAGGTTCTGCCGGATGTGCAGTCACAATAGGCCACCACCACGCAAGGCTGCCTTTCGAACGACCGTCGAGCTATCTCGAATTTGCTCTCGTCAAAAGAGAACCTACGAACTTTGTGTGCTCGATGTTGCATACTTCGAATAAGTCGACTCGTTAGCGAGTTAACCGCTAGCTGTTGTGAGCTTTTTCAAACGATCGAGCCTTTCTATGTATATATCATGTAATATACATCTATGTGTACGTATATATATAGATATTTGTGTGTGAATGTGTTGATTAGTGTAGTGTGCATTGGTAACTTATAAAACTGTATAGACATACACGTGTGTTGGTTGATTTTAATGTGGTAAAAGCGAGCGGCGTATAATCGGGACTTAAATTTAATCTATGAACGATTAAAAGCTCGTTAGACGGACGCGTTTCGTGCCAGGCCGTGTAATATTTCGCTACCGTGCAATTTTCATATGGCATTCCTGTTATTAGAAAGGTATGCTATCCATAGTTGTACATATTATATATTTATATGTATCTATGGTATATAACTGAACGATCGTTAAAATATACGTATATATGTGTATGTGTAAAACAGAACAGTCATTAGAATGCTTACATCCAAACGATTACTTTTAACGATTTATCGTTTGATCATTATTAGAAAGCTCACGTTGCATTTATAAAGAAGCTTCCGTCTTGTAACGAGTCTCTTCGCATTCAAGATGATAAGAAATCATTGATACGGGAAGTATAGTGTTTTTGGTGTATTAAGAAATGGTTTAACAACAGAAATTGATTTTAGATTATAAAAAAATGATGGTGCAATTTGGTGAGTATAAATATTGCATTTTATGTTGAATGTTTCGTCAGTTTCATGATAAAAATGAATTCTATTCGCAATAATTCAGTGTGAGATTAAAATTGTAAGAAAAAAATCATAAAATTAGATGATTAGAGACACAAAACGAACGTAATCAAAAATTAGAATTATATGGTAATTTGATTAGTATAATCGAACAGGGGAAGAGTATCGAATATGACTGGAATGTTCGAACTACGAAGGAATGCGCGGAGCATCCTGACAACCGCGTCGTGTTCGTGTTCTCTCCGTTTATTGATCGAAATACACCCCCGATGTCTGCCATTTCCGTCGCCGGCTATCCAACAACCCTTCTGTCGTTTGGAACGTTGCCTTAGGCACTAACCTTTTCCCGAAGTTTCATCTCGTATACTGGGTGATTTTTAGCAAATAAATATCAGAAAATAATCTTTAAAATTTGTCATCGCATGAAAATAAAATTTTTAAAACAAAAAAATTTCAGACAGTTTTTAAAAAGCAGAATTTAAAAAAAAAAGAAAGAAGAAAGATTTTAGAACGCCCACGAACGGTTTCTACCCCTTTGTGGAATACTTTTTAAGCATAGGAGTTACTTCAGAAACAAGAAAGGAAGAGAAAACAAAAAGAAAGAATAGAAAACCGCGAAACACAAGAGACGCGTTGGCGGTGCGAGAAAATTATTTGCACCTCGGTGGCGCGAGTTTCTTCGCGGAGACGAATGTAGTCAACGACGACGAAAGGATGCTTTCTTTCTTTTCGTTTTCTCTCTCTTTTCACCCAAACCGAAGAGGGAAAAACGTGCTCGTAGTAAAGCTACTAACAAAGAGGAGCGTGACGCTTTCGACTCTCTTCGTCCCCTACATACGTATACGTATGTCTGCGTGTAAGAAAGAGGAGAGGGAGAGAAACAGAGAGAAAGAGAGAATTTTACTCGAGACCGTGTGCATCTCGTTAATTTGCCAAGTGGAAGTGCAACGCGGCGCGTGTTTCGTTTTTCTTCCTCGTATATATAGGTATAGTACACGTGTACTCGAGCGAATTACCCTAACTCGCTATATACACAACACCCTGAGCTTTTACGGTATTAGAAGTGGGATTTTGGCTGGGTACGATTTTACAAGGAACACGCGTAATTATCTTTGCGTTCTTCTTAATCGCGATTAAATACTTGTCGATGTGCTTGTTATTAATCTTAACATATAATCATTAAAACTGTACATAATTAATTTAATTCTTTAACCCCATAAATAATGTTTGATTAATAAATCTAAGAATTGATGATTATGTTAAAAAAAAGAAATTCCCTTTCGATCTATCTTCCCACAAGTGCGACCTTGAGATACAAAACACCTGGAAAGAAATAGCAGCAAAGTATTAAATATCCCAAGAGCGTAGAGTCAGGTGCATCCGAGAAACGTTGGAATCTTAGCCGTGCGATCTACTCCGTCCCTCTTCGGAGAAAGTCACACGATGCATCGGCCACTCGGATAGATAGACGAGGTATACGTGTCCGTAATTCGATAGAGTTCGTCTCGAAAGCCGAGAAACGTTTCGAGGTGGCAGTCGATCTTTGTACGCTTGGTGACGAACGTCAATTCCTTCCCTTTTTTTCTAATCCTTCTCCCTCCCTCTCCCTCTCTCTCTCTCTCGCGCTCTCTCTCTCTCTCTCTTCTTTATCGAGACGCAAGAAAGTGTCAGCGTTTCTCCTAGCTAAGCCTATTTTCGGTACGAGATCTCACCTCTCGTATTCTCGCGATGTATTCGCGATACCGAACTCGTTCGACGATGTAAAAGGGAACACGAGTCGCGTCGAGTGCGACTGTATCGAGTGCTCTGTGTATCTTGCGAGAAAAAGAAAGAGAAAGAGAGAAGTGTGTAACTGCCTACGTGCTCGAGCACGAGTCCCGCGTTAACGTAGCATTGACTTTAACGTAAATCTATGGTGGCGCCTGTCCGAGAAGACAATACGCGGGCCCCTTGTCACGTCGATCTTCTATTCGCGTAGGT
The DNA here is from genome assembly GCA_032403825.1 of Odynerus spinipes. Taxonomy (NCBI): domain Eukaryota; kingdom Metazoa; phylum Arthropoda; class Insecta; order Hymenoptera; family Vespidae; genus Odynerus; species Odynerus spinipes. The sequence continues at coordinate 7,582,923 of JAIFRP010000026.1, forward strand.
CGAAGAACCGACGCCGGGGCCGCGACGACTATTCGCGTTGTCGCTTTAACTCGAAAGACGGCTCTCGATCTCTCGAACGAAACCGAACGTTTCTATCCTCGTACAAGATTTCTCTGCTTCTATGTTTCTTTACTTTCGTATTTATTGGTATTTATCAAGAATGAACATTATTTTATTCGAGGAGTGTAATACAAATTTGTTTCATTCGTTTTTTCAATCGGTAGTACGATAAATATAATAAGAACGATAGAAAACGATAGAAGTATAAATAAATGGTCATAATCGATACAAAGTTGATACAAATTTTGTAATATACACTCTTTCGCAATAAAAATGCATGATATCAAATTACAAGTTATTATCTCTCTCTCTAAAAAAAAAAGTCCTTCCAAATTCTGCATATCACATCCACCCTACTTCGTTATCAATTATTTCCGTGTTCGATCACTGCCTGCATAATTACCAATTAAACTTCAATTCCGCTCGCTAATGAACATTCGATCGTACTTAATCCACATAAATCGAATCTCGAGTCCACTTTTTAATATCCACGCGTACCGTAACGAGATTTCCATCCGCTCGTAGAACCGTGATCGCGAACGTAACAATATCCTGTGTTATTACACACTTGTCGATGTTACGAGAGACGCGATAGACGCCGGTAGTGGTAGTAGAGGAAAGGAGATTAGAGAGAATCTAGATTTTACTCGACGCGGAGAGTAAGTAGCACGGTTCGCGCGTTCGCCGTCGTGCGTCGACCTTTTCCTAGTCCACTTCGACGTCTCGAACCGAGTAAAATTATCAACTCTCGGCAAAAGGTCTCCGACAAAGGAGAAACTAGAATATTCGTGAAAGCGCGACAGCTCGTCGTCGTCCTGGTCGTTGTCTCGACTCCTGCGTTTTCGTAGAAAACGTCGAGAAAGAAAGAGAGAGAGGGAGAATAAAAAAAAAAGAAAGAAACAAGCACGTTCTTTACCTTTTGGCTACGAGAGCGCGTCTCTCGCGAATATTACCGATATCGACTAGAATAAATAGAGCGGTAAACTCTACGCGCCGATGAATTTCATCCACGATAGTAGCCCTCGTTTTCGAGAATCTTTTTGATTGGGATCGGCCACGGTCTTGAGCATTGAGTTAGGGTAAACTATCGTAACGATGTGTGCGCGTTTAGAAGGTGAAACGTATGCTGACGGTAACTTGATTCTATATAGATACATAATTCGGAATAAAAAAAAAAAATAAATAAATAGTTTTCGAACATGCACCCGAGGTTTGGTTGAGTTTCTATAAATTATGCGAGGTGAGTAAGAAATTTCGAAAATATTCAACAGACCACTTTCCAATTTTTGTCGCATTCAAATATTCATCATGTATAACGAATGAACGAGGTCACGAGAGATCAATTGGCTATTTTATTTATTTGACAAGTTTAATTAACCCGACGTGGTTAACCCGTTTTTCAATTACTCCGCACGATATGAATATGTATATGTATTAGAAATGCAAACACGTAGGTACAATGCATCGATGAAGCGTCTTCGTATCAACCTATCGATCACTACTACTATTTTACTATATATATACATTGGTCATCGTGAGGTGCATAGAACGAGACGCATTCGGAGCATACACCCAGAGAAAATGAGATGGCACACGATCGACTTTCTAAACTCGTATCAAAGGACGCGCTTCCGAGATCGTCACTTTCTCCGACCGATCGATAAATCCCTCGGTGTATGTACATAACGTACGTACACGCGAGGGGGACGCAGCAACGCGTTGCAACTAAAACTAGAGAAACAGATAGAGAAATAGTGAAACAGATATAGAAAGAGAGAAAACGAACTTTTCCTTCTTCCTCGCGGTAAACTCGCCAACTTCAAAGAGTCCAACCAACCAACCAACCACCCTGTACCCCACCTCTCGATCGCGAAAGATCGATGGATCCTCGTAAGAGAATTCCTTCGAGTAGTTTCTCGGTCGATAATGTAGAACGCGACTGGTACCTACAATAAGGATACACCTGGATATATGTCGACTATTTTCTTCGATGATAGGTGAATTTAGTGGATACACTTAACGGCTCTGTATGCACCTCTGTCGATCCATTCGATATATTACAGCAGCGATATATCGCGGACTATTAACCGTCGCCCTCTAAATCGCTACGTTTGTTAGCTCGCCCTGGTGCATTGCGGAGAGCTGCTGGAATGATCATTTGCGGAACGATGAAGAGATAACTGTTTATGTTGCAGGGAGCTATCGACGTTCCTTGTAAATCATTCCCGCCTACAATTCGCGCTAGACTGACACCGGAAATATTTCGCGAACGACCTTTCGAGATCGTTGAGATAATTTATCGAAATAACGATCGTCGGGCGAGTTGTACGATAGGCGACGTGGAAAAATCGATTTTATCGATAGTATCGATTACAGATAGAATACTTCTTTCCTCGATTCGATAGATATTTCTTCGGACGAATTATTGGGTCGTAACATAAATAAAATAACTGTTACTTATTAAGAAATTAAAGAATTATATTCAATAAGTTCTGCAATCTCCATTATTATATCTTATAATTGTAAAAATTAGAATATAATCATTTTAACCATCGAACTTATTTACCTTACAACTTGACGTTATTATTATCGATCCTACTGTCTTTTTGAGCAATAATTATATTTTCTTAACGCAACTATCAATGATTCAATCTCTATAGCACGCGACGTGTTACATAATAAAACATTTAATTATTAACCTACTTATCATCGTAATGAGCTAGCCGATTAGTCATCGTCCAAGAATCGAAGAGAAAATTTCCATTAAAAATCAAAATCAAAAGAAACGTTAATTTGCTGTTATTCGGTGTTATAGGAGGGACCAGTAAGACTTGTCCTTTCATCGTGACCCGTTTCACCGTGTAATCGGTTGCATAATGCCGTGGGTTTCTTTCATCGTCGTCGTCGCCGTCGCCGTCGTAGTCGTTGACTTTCGATCGACGAAATCGTGCGCCTTGGCGGGCGGTCTAAGCTCGCGATCACGGTCTTTGTTTCTAAATCGGTGTTTCTAAACGCTACTACCGTTCTTGTCCACGCCTTCTCGTGTCCGAGTAGTACACTCGTCACGCGAACTATACTACCGTCCACTGTAAAACTGCTTCTTCTTTTTATTTCTCTCGGTGAGTAGAAAATATTACTAGAGAGGCTCGTAAAACTTAGAACGAACTAGTTGCGTCAACAAAAGTAAACTTTGCGGCGAGAATCATTCCGGATAGAAGCCGTACTGAAAAGAGGATAGGCTGGCGCTATAGTATAACTGTCGCGTGACTACGAAGCTTTAAGATCGGATAAGTGTGTCTTCGATTTTGAAAGTAATGCGGCTGGGAATGTGGGAATCGAGATTAGACGAAATTCCTGGAGATGTTTAGACGATACGGCGACGTTCCTGTGTTTATTTTAATTTTATCGCCAATTTATTGATTTAAATAAAATAACATTCAAATGTATTTAGCGATTAAATAAAAATGAAGAAATTAGCGTTACCATTGATCGACTGTATCTAAGTATCCTAATACTAAACATCACCAAAAATGACAAAATTCCAATACCAATATCCGTGTTAATCGAACCTACAAGTTAACAAGTGTTACAAATGTTAAATCCGGATCATACTTTTTTGAAAATCCTTAAAAAACATACCTCTGGCTATATACTTTCTACACGCTTATCTAAACGAGTATAAAAAGATGAGAAAAAATCTAAATGGACGTTACCATACAAGAGCGTGAAATTTTCTTCGGAGGATCCGCTTTGTCACGACGCGAGAATTTACACTCGCGACGGTGACCGCCTCGACACCGATATCTAAAATCGTTGCAGCGTAAACTCGAGGTAAAAGATCGTGAAAGAAAGAACGAGACGAAGCGTGTGGATGAGGAGCGAACTAATCGAGCGTAGACGTCGGTGTAAACGAAGCTATCGCACTTTTCGAAAGTGGCACGTACATACGTTCGGACTTACGTACATAAAATTGAACGAGAAGTGTTACCATCGCGCGATTAAGTCCGGTTAAAGTCGAAGAGTCGCTTCTCCTACGACCTTGCACGTATATATGTATATACATATATATGTATAGGTGTTAGGTATACGTGTAGAGAGAGACACACACATAATCATAGTTTTCCTTTTCCAAGAAATCACCTGGCTGACGAATCCTTCTCGCTAAATCCTTACAACGTATTCCGTTCACGTTCGAGCGATCGATCTTATCCACCTTTCCCAGCTGACCATTCGTCTTTGTAATGAAATCAGAGACGATGTTTCCGATCGCGTAGGTATCTCTCGCCTGGCCTTCTAGTGTTTTGAAATTCGTATGCTTTTGAATTCCTATCGTGTAAGAGAAGTACACGTGCATATGTTTGGTATCATATAATCAACGATGTTTCTAAACAATTTTTACAATGTTTCGTGTTATTCGATAAATCATATTTACAAATAATCTTTAGGAACCACGTACACATGTCGATCAATAAAATCGAAATAGGAACTTCTAAAATTAATCTCCCCCCCCCACCGAAGTACTACTTAATTAGTATTTCTAAATTTCTATTTCTTTAAATTAAAGAAGCAGATAAAAAAGCATAGATTAACCGACAAAAAAGGGTTAGAAACTTGAAACTTTTTGATTTCCATACCAACCAACGTCACTTCGTCATCTCACGCTCCCGGGCAAGGATTTCGCCAGGAGCCGGCGCTAAATCTCTTACGCGTATGTGTATCGTAACCAAGAGAAAGAGAGAAAGAGAAAGAAGAAAGGGGATAAAGAGAAGAAAAAAAAAGAAAAGTACAAATGAAGAATAAGACGAAGGAGCGTTTGTTTGAAGCACGTCTTACAAACCGGTCGTCTCTTTGGCGTGCCACGCGTTGCACGCATGCTGCTTCCTCGCCCGCGCGTTTTCGCGCGTGTGCGTGCGTGCATGCGTCTCTTTCTCTCTCTTTACGTATAAGAAGAAGAAGAAGATGATAAGGAGGAGGAGGAGGCGGCTGGTGATGCTGTTGAACGTTAGTCGAAGATCGGTAGGCTACTACGCGAACGAGGAAGAGAAAGAAGGAAAAGGTGGAGGCCGTGATGGAGCGAAGGTAACGCGTAGAATGCCCCGTTACAACGTCCCTGCGTAGAATGGCCAAGAGAACTCTCTCTCTCTCTCTCTCT
>JAIFRP010000026.1:7646179-7661455 GCA_032403825.1 Odynerus spinipes
AGAGATGAAAGGAGACGAGGAGATAACAAGAGATATCCACAAGAAACAGACCGACACCACCTACACGCTCGCGAATCGCGAAACATGAACGTATATTCATGGCCGGGCACGAGTCCTTCCTCCTCTCGTCTTTTCACGTAGCTTCACTCCCTCGTATACACACGTGCATATATGAGAAAGAGAAAGAGAGAGAGAGAGAGAGAGAGAGAGAGAGAGACACGCGTACTCGTTCGAGGAAGTATCCAAGAGTCAACGTATTTGGTGCTTCGCCAAGCAATAATTCGAGGCGCTATGAATGCGTGGGCGTCGCCGCGATTCCAACAAAAAGATAGTCCTTACTACGTCGCCTTTTGGCATCGCCGTGTCCACCGTAAATCTTCTCCATCGTGCCCCGTGGAATTTACTGAACGCTCGATTATCATCCTCCGAACGAAAGACGAGCCCTCCGAGATTTTTCCCTTTTTTTTTTTATTCGATCGTCCTTCCGGTGTTTTTCTATGATTTTTCTAGGATCTCTTTTACTGCTACGAGTCGTTTTAACGATGACGTATATATTTGTATACATGTGTACGTGTGTATTGTGAACATGATTTAAGTGGACACTAGGTACCTTATAATATGACTAATTGGTATGTACGATATGTACGGTTTAAGTATACCCTGGAGTACGGTTTAAGTACACATTAGAGAATTATAATATGTTTGTTGAATTTAATTATAGAAATTATTAGATTCGTCGTATATCACGTCTTCGTACTTCCCGGGTGTGTGGCAAGGAAGGATCGAGCCTCGCGTGATTGTAAAGTAACAATAAATAGAACAAAATCGATTAAAATGGTCTTAAATTATTTCGAAAATTATTAAAAAATCAATCGATACTTTTTTTTCTAATCTCCACCTAACGTCACATTTTCAACCACCTTTACTTCCTATTCCATCGTCAAATCACTTCCTCATCTGAATAAATGACGAATCAATCACGAATCTCGTCACATCACACGTACCCGATAACGTGACGCCGATAAGAACAATTCGTAACTCTTCCAAGTAATTTCGCGAACCAGTTTGGTTTCCCGTTCAGATAAGACGATTTCGTAAAAAGTGAAGGGAAAAATAATCCGAAGATTAAGTACGATGATTCGTGGGTGCGTATTATCGGTCTTCTCGCGAGAGGAACGAGTCATCGTCGCCTTTTCGCAGTCTATCCGTTCTCAATCTATTTATCTAAGCATCGGGGTAGGCCTATCTACTCAAGTATCAGCTGCTCGAGCACGTCTCGAGGTGAGAGTCGAGATAACGTTGGCTACTCGGCGCATCGATAACGACCTACGCGTACGATGTCTAATATATATGATTCGCGGTTTGCACGACAAAGTATATGTATACGTACATATTTTATATTTTTTATACATACATATTATACATACGTACGTCGTTCCTCACCGGAAAATCATCTTCTTTTAAGATAACGAGGATGGTGGAACGTTCGGATGTTGAATGATCACAGCTGAGATTTGATTAGCGATACTGAGCGATTATGCTAACTCGGTGTATATTAAACAAATATAAATTGATATCGTACTTGTGTATAATTTCGTTCGAAGTGAATGGTTATTATGAGAATTGATAGTTTTAGAGATGTGCTCTTGTAAGCTCGGTTTTATGGGTATAATTATGTAAAGTTTCGGGTGATTGCTATGAAAGTAAGATTTCTCGTACGCGTATGTAACATGATAATCAACGATGCACCAAATGCCAATGTTGCATAGTAAGAGATAGAAAAAAAATAGATTCACTTGGCTCTGACTCTTGGCAGCCGTTTGAATATCATCGTAGAAGGAAGAAAAGTAAAGTCGATGTTATATATACATACATACAGACTTCCGTCACTTTCTCATAGGACGTTGGCACTTGTATTTTGCAACTCGCTTTCTCTCTTGTCATCAACACCAACCATGAAAAACAATGATCTCTGAATGCATTGGAACAACGAGGAACGGTTCGAGCGATGTATCGGAACGATGGCGATGATGACGCTGAGAAAGAAAATGGCATCGTAAAAGACGGTCGTAAGGCGCGTCCCCTATGCCTCCGAGAAAGCAATTATGATATAATTACGGTGGTTATTATGGCGGTTAATTATGTAGAGATCGCGGAGCCATCGGCGAGCGAACGTTTTGCCAGCACGACAAGCTTTGTTCGAACGAGCTTCGAGTTCGTGTATAGCGTTATACATGGAGTGTGTGTATGTGTGTGTGAGAGAGAGAGAGAGGGAATATAACGAGATGCCTCGTAGACGTTTTTCATTTATGCCTCGTAATTTCAATGTTGCCTTTGTATGTAGAAAGTACCGAGCTATTGAATTACGCGCGCGAAAACGTACGAACGTGATCGTTTCAGTGGTTTTCAAACTTCTTTATATCTCCATGCGCGATGTCCTTGTTTTTGATGATGATTTTAATATTTTTCATAAAATGAGGATAAATTGTACTTTGTTGACTCGTATTGTAATTTTATTCAATTATATTGTACTTACTTTTTTGTAAATAAATTACGTAGGTAGTTACTGATAAAATATTTTATAGAATTATGAGTTGCAAATAAAAATCTATATAATATGAAATAACATGTCTAGTTCTTTACCAATTTTTCAATAATTTAAAAAATATTGACTGTGTACAAGAATTATAGGACTACCCAAAATTTACCACCAACGTAATTTAATTAATATCACCCAGCTGACTGAAAACCACTGACATATCGCATATGCGAAACGTACGTTCCAAATATACATCATACTCGTGTACACGTATCTTAAATTTATTACTCCGACGTAAAAATTAATTCCACTCTTACTCGACTTTCTACGCGCCACCGATTTTTACGAAATTTTTATTTTTTTTTTAAATCGATGCAGAAAATCCAACTTCCTCTCTGACGTATCTGCATTTCCCAGATAGGAAGAAACGAAGACAAGGAATGGTCTGAGAGAGTCGTCGAACGAACGAAATTCGCAAGAAACGATCGTGGGCTCTAATCGACGCTCTTACGTATTCTACGAACCGAACGAAAAAGTGCGTTTCCTCGGCCGCGTTCTAACTACGCTAACAGAGTTTCCGGTGCGTTGCGCTTCGCAAAAAGTGTGCGGGCGAACGTTCGCTCGTTAGAGACGGGAGACTCCGAGGTTGGAAAAGCGGAAACGACGGTGTGTGCTAAATCGGCAGAAGAAAATCGATCTTACGTATTTTATCTACATGCGTGCATATATAACGTAACCAGAATTCGCGTAATTTCGTACGTGATTCTTGGCGAGCTAATTAAAAACTTTCACGACTCTCCCTTTCGTCCGAGCGTTCTCGTAATCGGCTGACAATCGTAACTTTCGTTGATTTGTCTCTTTCAATAATGGATTACGTGAGTCATCACTCTCTGGTGAAATATAGCATTGCCAAATTATGCGAATGGGAGAAGAGCCTATGTTGGTGGACTATTTCGAAAATTATTGCATAGAATTTCCGAAATATTTACGATCGGGCGATACAATCTGTAATTAATAATAATTAAGATAATTCTTTTAAAAAAATACTTCTAATGGACAGAATTGTTTACACGTCACTTAAATACCCCATGGTTTTAAAAGTCTCCAAAAATAAGCGTAACGATGGAAACAATGTTCAATAAATAAAAATGTCCACGTATGCTTACCGAAGGACCCTAATTTATCGAATTACGCGATAAAATAACAAAAACAACATAGTTTCTTAATATCCTACCCTAACAGAAGCTAACCTAATTTCTTGAATCATACTTAACACGGCTCCTAGTTTCCTGAATATGTGGCACAAAGTGTTCGCGATGTCCAAGATCGTATAAGGTCGTTTTGGTCTCGTGAACGTTTTCACAGCGGGTGGAAAGAGAGATAGAGAGAGGGAGAGAGTAGGTTGAAAAGATGGTATCTCTTCGCGACTCGCACGCCAAGATGATCTTTCCAAGAAGAGTAGAGGTCCGTGGCTCTCTAAGGTGGCGGAGACCTTAAACTTGAGGCTAATGACGTAGACCTCGCTCTCTATACGCGTTCGCTAACCACCGACTGTGCTTACTCTGCCAAATACACGTACAGGGAGAAAGAGAAAGAGAGAAGAGAAGGATACTAACTTATGATACATAAGAATACGAGAATATGGCGTGTATCGCGAGAGTTATCTCCGGTTTCTCTCTTTGAGGATGTTGCTCGAGCATCTTTCATCTATGTAGGATAATCTCTCTGAATGTACGACTGATTTTTTTCTGTGAACATAAACAGAACCTATGGTTAGATTCAATGATCGTATGTTAGACTAGTAGACGTTTCAATGCATTAGGTATGTATAGTAAGTATTACGCGTGTATGTGTGAGTGTATCAAAAAGGGGGACGTCAAAGTTTTGGAAACTGTTCAATAAAGAGTTAATATCTAGTATACACAATGAAACGCGATAAAAATGATTCTATTTCCCAAAAATTCGATTACTCGATCTAACAAAGATTTAATTCCACGCATAAACTTATTTAAAGATCTCTCACAAATTTACATCTTTCTAATAAAATAAAATAGTAAACATATCCTATCCCCCGTTCAAGGAAGAGTAAGATCGATCTCGACATCGTCACTCTCAGCCTAACGTTCGATCGATTTCCGATCATAATTTCTGACTCATCGTCCCAAGAGATTCGAAGGTAGGCCAGACCCATACGAAACGGTGCTCTCTTCGTTCTTTCACGAGACCACGCCTCGCATTGTCTTTCGTTCACTCGAAACCAACGAACGGTTCCCTCTTGCCCTCCTAAAGGATATTACCGGTCGATCGAGTCTCGATCGGCTCTCGGTCGACTCCTCGGCACATATATATATATACACACATGTATACGATATATCCCCAGAGTGACGATAGTATTGGTGGATATCTCTTTGCTTGTGAGTTTGTCTCGCGTGGGCGTCGAGAGTGACGGATACGAGTCGCCTCGAATAATCCCGAGTCGAGTGTCCGACAAGAAAGGCAAGGCTCTATCGCCTTTCGTAGAAAGTCGCGTAATCGCTTTGCCGGAACGCTTAACTCCCTGCATTCTTCCTTTTTTTCGTACTTAACAACTACCGTTGGCTCGGGCAATTTCGTTCCTTCTTTTATCCCGGACACTCACGGACATGCTTTATATACCTAGGTGTTGTACGAGGAGAACGAAGGAGATGGATCTCGATCGATCTTCGTTACGAACATCATCGTGTTCTGATTATCTATTAGGTCGTTACGTTATTTATTACAAGAGTAAGCCAAACTTTAGCTAAATTTTCATTTGATTAGAATTTTGAATTTTTTCATTTAGAAATAAGAAAATATAATTTACAACGATAAATGTATGGTATGCGTACGCTTATTGGCCTTCGATTTAATAATTAAAGATATATTTTGATTAATTTATCGATAGTTTATTCGACATCGAAGATGAGCGAAATTGTCCGAAAAAAACATGGCAAAAATTGCGATAATAACTTAACGACAATGGGAAGATTTTGATGCAGGGATCGATCGATTTTGAACGAAACAATAAATTATAATATGCTATACCTTCAAGCGACGTTCCACTCTCTTCCTTCTTTCTCGCCTACCTTGCCCGATCACCTTGACGAAAATGCTAATTTCTCGTCGATAATAAATCAAGCCTCGGTCATTGTTCTCGCGCTTATGGACCGTGACAGGATCATTTTTCTATCGTATCGAGTACCGTGTCGTTGAACTTCCTCGCTACGGTACGCGTACGCGTATCATGGAAAAATGTATTCGCTATAAGTATAATGATCTCCTTTCATAACAGAGATAATCAAATTTTGTGATTGTGGGAGTTAACGATCTCGCGAAAGTGTCCGGAAAAAATTGCATTACAAATTTCTCTTGTATGATGTATACATATGTACGTATACGTGCTTATACGACAATCAGCTGTTTTCTCCATACCTAATAAAAAATTGCAAAACAATACGTAACTCGTAATAATTTCTATATAACTTTAAAGAACTCACTTTACGACACAATGTACAAGAAATAAACAATTTTGATCGAAAAGTGGAGAACAAAACAAATTGATAAAATATAAAATTAAACAATTCGTGTTTATCTCACCCGGTAGATATACCATCCTTGATATCAATGAATCCACAATGAAAGCAATTATTATCGGATGCAGGATGCCGGTGATCCTCTCATTACCTGTTTCCTCTGGATCTTGCGAACGCCTCCCGATGTTCCTTCGAGCGCGTAATGAAACGTAATGCAACGTAATAGAAGGTAATAGGTGGATGTGCGCACCCGATATACGCTCGAATCCTTCCCCTTCTTCTTCTTCTTCTTCTTCTTACTCTTACTCTTCTCGTATCCTGGAAGAGAAGCGAAACATTTCGCGAAGTGCCGTCTCGTCGATCGAGATCGTCACGGTCTCCCGTTTAATTCGATTACCGATGTCGAATTTATAAAATGATAGCCTGGAAGCGTGAATAAAAGAAGATTAGGGATGTGTGGAATTAATGATTGTAAGATTTTTTTTATATTTACGACGGTCTACCGTGTTTGATTAAGTAAAATAAGAAAACTTTCGTAAATAATAATTTTTGAATAATTCCTTACATTCATTTTTGTGTCTTATTTTTATTCGAATTAATTTTGGTATAGAAGTAAAGTGTTGGTAAAATGTAAAAGAGTTCGTTTACTTTAACTTAATCGTTCTCGTTCAAGATCCGTGTCTTAAAGACGAAACAGAGACGCGAAACCGCATGTTGTGGTCCATTCGAGTCGATACCGCGTGTCTCGCTCGCGTGACTTCGGTCCAAAAGAAGTTTTATTCCGAGTAATCGTGGGAAGGATGATCACGCTCTTCTCTTCGAGTTTGTTCTTCCGCTCGTGTTTACAATGTGATGATTTTTGTGAATGTTACTAAATAATGTAAAATTCTGTTAACAAAACGACACAACAATATAGTAACAATAGATCGATCGATCCATTACGGTGTCACGATAAAAATCATCTCGAATCGTTTCGACTTCACCGACTAAAATCGAACGTGAAACTCTTCGAGAAACACGGCACGCGTCTATCGCTTAACGTTTGAAAGCAATCATTTTGCGAGGGAGAGAGAGAGACTGCGATATGAAGCCAACCTACAATTCCGACTTGTAAATCGGGTCGAAGCGTATGCGACTTGTCCTTTCGTCGATTTTTACCGCTCGATGATTGCCACCGTCATGTTGCTCTAAACGAATATTTTTTTTTATTCTAACATAAATCCTGGGAAAAAGGTGTTCCGCTTTTGCCACGTACATATATGTATATACAATATAATATGTTGCTACGAGAACCCGTTTTGAGGGAAATCTGTTTCAGTAGACTCACTGTACTTCAAAAGTACGTATCGATCGTAACACTCGATCGATTTCTCTATCGTCCAGAACAATATGGATAAATGGTATAAATAAATAATGGAGTGGCTAGTAACCGGTAGTTTGTCTTTCTCGATTGAGACATAGTCTATCTAACGCCTATTCACTCACACACAAAATACAGATATTGAATTGTACAAAAAGTGAAATAAAATGACTGATTAACTATATATTATTTCAAAATCTATTTTAACCAAAATCACGAGTTATTTATCACGAACTATTATCGATGAGTTTTTATTTATTTTTATTCTATTAAAGTTAGACAAATCTTGATAATTATTAAAAATTTTAAAACTATCTAAACTACATTATACAAAATGCGTATCAAATCGATCAAGTGAATATAGATCTTACCAATATTAAAACATCCATAATCGTTATGACACAGCACAATCGATAATAACCGAGCAACAATTTCAAGGAACCTGGAAAGCATTCGAGCGGAACAATTGTGATTTAACTGCAATAGGGAGAGGGCATGCTTCCAGAATTCCAAAGGCGTTGTTCGCCTTCGCGATCGGCACGATCGCGATCACGACGAGTACAACGAGGAGACTTTCGCTCGAGGAATCCATCGTGAGATCGATGTTTAATGTTTTAGAAACGAGCAGGAGGAAAAGGGATTTAATCGTGCCTCTTTTTCTATGTTCTTTCTTTTCTTGTTTTTCTTTTTTCTTTTTTAGTTGAACGTCTAAGCAAGTCTAAGCGGCGAATCGCTATTGTTTTACGATTTACGAATAGATTCCGTTCGTATCTCCTTAAGAAATCGAGATATGTACCGGTATGCTTTATGTCCTTAGCTTCTCTTCTTCGAGTATCCAACTATCGCGAGTATCGACTTTTACCATCGTGGAAAGACTCGACGGATACTTGGAGGATCCAAAATGTCACGATCGATAATGAAATCGTGCCGCGAGCGTGATCTCTTCGAACCGATCGGCCTTGCCCCTTGCAATACAATGTATGACGGAATACGTTTAGAGTTCGTACGTTATTGGAATAGTTTCTAATGGTATTCTAAATATTTACCTTGTAGGTTTTATGGAGCGTCACATCCGTGTATTTCGAGAGAAGTTTGTGTTTTATAAAAACATGGCGTATGTCACCTTCTAGCTTTCTAATAAATTACTAATTATTAAAATCGGCTGAGAATTGTAGTTTGTAGAAAAATTTTCACGATGGATACCGAAACTGCAAATTTTTACGCACTCTCAAGTTATTTATTAAATTTCCAATTAATTTCATAAAATTTGATTCCACGATATTCCCAATCCAAATTTGAAAATACATTTTCTCAAAGACAAGAACGAAAAGTTAAGGATAAAATCAAAGCACGTTTCGGAGGCGAGCTTTTTTCGTCTAACGATTTCACGACGACGTCGACGACGACGACGACGACGAGAGAGGCTGCCGTTTGAGGTCATAGTTGATCCTTGCTCGATATAATCGAGTACTTTCTCCACACATTGTGTAGTATAGCCGAAGCTTATAAAACCGTAGCGTGCCGCAGCTACAGAGAGAGGTTCGGCTTGTCCGATCTAACACGATAAGCGGACTTGAAAACCTATTGTTAGGGCTCCATTCGCTCTCCGAGCTAAATTATCCAAATGCATTCGAATACCGTTCCGCGTTGCTAAAATGTGCACGCTAAAATCTTTGGTGCCGCCTCCGTTCCTTGCGTTTTTCTTTTCGCCGAATGTAAGACAAATTTTCTTCGAAGTTAAACGATATCTATATATGTATCTATATTTCTAGTTTCTAAGTACTATGTACGCGTTTATCGTTTGCGATCTTCTTCAAAACACCCACGCTATGTAACAAGTATCAGTAAATAGTGTATATGTGTGTTTGTGTATAAAAAAATAAGATTTTTATTTCCTACCGGAAAAAAAACATACTTGAAATTCGGAAGGAAGCGTTCTCGCCGTATCGAGACACGCTTTTTCCACTCGCCTCCCATTTTTCATTGCGCGTATAAGCGTTAGAAAGGCTCGACGGGTGTCGATCTTATCGTCCTACCATTCACGATAGCAGCAGCCCCGTACTCCTGATTTGCATAGTCTTCCGCGGTGGACCGGGAAAGGCGCGTGCTTAATTAACGCGTTAGCCCGCTAACTTCCACGAATTTCAACGAAGAATTACAATGCGGAAATCATGTAAGTATAATACATATATACATGTGTGTGTGTGTGTGTGTGTGTGTGTCTGGGTAGTTATTTTGTTCGCAAGTACGGCGGTAGATTAACTCATGATTTAATGAACAATTCGCGATGCTTTTCCCGTAGTATTTCGGTGGTAGATATTATTTGGACGGTTGCTCTCCCTTTAGTTTGTTGCACGCGTCTAAAATCTTCCAGCCAGGAAACGTTTCGGTCAGGCCGTTAAAGAGTATTTAATACGTCGGCCAGTCGATTTGCTTTAGCTCGCGATCAATTCTCAGATTTTCTTGGACTCTTCGTTGAAACACACACACACACACACACACACGAGAGTAGTTTGCCAGCTTGCGAGATGCTTCACGCTTCGCTACTGCTATACCTCGCTCGTAGGCGTCTATATTTCTCTCGCTCTCTCGCTCTTTCTTGGAATATTTATCGGCTAATATACAGTTCGAGGCGACGGGAGACACTCTCCTAGGCGTCTCGACTGTAAATATCACCGTCGCTACGGGATGAATGGATATTAACCCTCGGAATGGTATCTGGAGTATATATGTGCGTGTATCAAAGGAAAATTTGTTCTCTTTTTGTTAAATAATGGATTTAAAAGTGTTTTCGTCGTTTGTACTGATTTTTTTATTACTGTGAATTATTGTGAATTGTAATGGAAATAAAGATTTAGTATGAAAATTATAAGGGTATCGTCACATCGTCGTTCTTTAAAAAATTATTGCAATTGTAAAAAAAACACAGCGATCAATGGCAAAATATTTTGTCATACAACGTGTTCGTCTTGCTCAGAATTAAAATTACCAAACAACTACAATAAGAACCGAAGGTTTTTTATCTACTCGTTTTCATTCCAAATACATTTTTACATTGCATTAAAAAAATAGTATGTATCGCTCCAAGCTTGATCCCAACAAAAATTTGCATGATTTCGAAATTATAATTCCCCTTTCACACGATCGAATCCTAAAACGAGCAATGGTATGCGCTTTCAACATCATCGTCATCATCATCCTGATTGAACCCACTTTACTAACGTAACTCGCTCGTCTTTCTCGAATCTGCAAACAAATCTGGATCGTTCGGCCTTTCACTCTCTTTCCGATTTCATACACAGCAAAATCCGATGAGAAACTATATGGAAGACCTTGAGAAGGTTGCACAAAGACTATCGCAGAGAACTATTGCAATAGAAAAAGGTATCGTAGCGTAGGTAATAGTAGAATCGATACTCGATGGGTACTCGCTCCTACGTTCATTCACATCGAATCAAAATGAAATAGAACACAAGTAAGAACAATGAAACGTTAAATTATTGCATAATTTATACCGTATTTTTTGTAATAAAAAATTGTCTTTTCTTTTTGTATCAGATTGCCGGTAAAGTAGATCCCCACAGCGACACAATTCTCATATTCCTAATTTTTTATAATACCACGTGCCAATTGTAAATGTATTTATCGATTTATTTAATTCATTTATTATTATCATCTAATACCTTGTTAATAGCGGTAGCAAAACGATTGTAATCCTCTCGACAGAAACTATGCAACAACCTAATAAATAAACGAGAGGGATAAAAGATCGAGGCCTCTTAACGGGATCCTCCCATTGGCCATCCAACCATAAATTACGTCGCGTAGGTGCCACTGGTCACTTACATACACACACACACACGTATTGTCGAATGGATCATCCTACGACGATACTTTCTTTTCTTTTTTCTCTCGTCGTTTCTTTTTTTTTTCCTATCGCCTAGAAATGATTTACGATCTCACGGGCAAGCACGTCACGTTCGATCGTCTCGCGCCAGAGTTACACCTATCGATTTAGCGATCTCGAGCTCGAGTCAAGCGCACACTTGGGACTAATGGAATTAGTTGACTTGTTGCCACGAAATCGACGATTCATTAGTTCATTTTTCACGCTTACTAATTCGTTTAAGTCTACTCTCGTTAGACGAAAGAAATATAAATGTACTATAGAAAGATTAGGAAGCTGGATCGATATTCACAATTGTAGAAAGAATTTAAATAAATTTTCAATATCTATACCTCCTTAGGAAACAAAATTAGAATTTGTTAGACAGCTCGATCGTAATCATTGTTGCAAATAATACAAGAACATATTTATACATTTGAATGATTCGTATCGCTCATAAATCGAATGAAAATTCGAAACCACCACGCGACACCGAAGAACAAACATAACTTCCCGTTCCAGATGACGACCATAAAAATAATGAAACGAGGGCGAAGTACGAGGGGAAGGGGCTACAACAAGTGGCGCCGATATTCGCGAATATATTTCGCATCTAACGGAGTCTGATAGCCGGGGCAGAACACGGTTCGCCGATAGACCTGAAACGGTGCAATAAATTTCGCAAATGCATTCGCGATTCTCGTTGGAGAATATTTTATGAACGGCATAAAGCACGATCGCGAACGTAGGCGGATATCCTTCGTGGTCAGGTTAAAACGAGCTCGAGTTTTCCGTTTGAACGTTCGAACGACCGTACGTACACGGTACACGATTTATAATATTTCTAATATTCTAAGGAAGCTTCGATCTCGCGATAATTTCTAAGACTCGGCAATGATCGGCATTTTCTTACGGTATGATATAATTTGCCGAAGAGAGTCGTTTTATTACCCGATCACGATGATTAAAACGTTCACGCGTGAGTTGCTCGCGTTTCTCAAAATCTGACGAAGAAAAACGTAGAATAATAAAAATCCAATTATTTCACGATACGTCGTGCGATCTCGTCGTTCCAATGTTCTTCGACTATTACTAACGGTGGAATCTTGTCGAGATCGCTTTTTTTTGTAGATCCGATCGACAGCATTAAATTCCTGCTGCTCAATGTAATAGACATTTGAGACTCTGTAAAAGTAAGTTACGTTTTTTCTCGAATCATTAAATACGGTTAGTAGACAATATTATTTTCTATGATACGAACCTTGGGAGGAGTGCTTCCTTGAGACATAATTACGTATTTTGTTTAAACATTTGAGGTAGAGTAACCTTTCTCGGAATTTCGGTGTAGTGAAGGTATATAATAGAGGATTCACTGCACTGTTTACTGGAAGTATGAAAACTACGACCCAGGCATGAAGTTCAGCTAGAAAGAAAGTGTGATTCAAGAATATTAAAAAAAAACGAAAAGAATAAAACAATTTTTTAAAAAATCTAATCGCTCTTGCATTAAACGTTCCACCCACATAAATTATAACATATCAGCGTATCGTACATCATAAATATTATGCATGTACGATATCGTAATCTCAATCTCGAAAAAAAATGTATGGAATTCCAGCGATCACCCTAATCGCTTGAAAGTAACATACAAAACGAGCTGTTTATACATATACGTCATACCTGGTACAGGATATTTCATCATGGCCAAGATTTTCAGGACGATAATCGGTGCCCAGCAAGTAGCGTCCGTTAATACGATCAGGAAGAATCTTAAAGCGAATTCCGTATCGCCTACCGATAGCGGGGTTGCGTGACGAGTTCTCCAAATGCTCGCGAACATACCCACATAAGCGTAGCCGATCGTTATCAGCCTGCGGGTTTTAATCGGGGTCTTCAATGAGTTCGAACGACTAGATGATATATAGTTCGGAACTATGAAATCGCGTAAACGCCGACGATTTCAACGTCGAATTACTTTACTAACGGGAAAGTTGGCTCTTACCCCAACAGGTTCACTCCTAAAAATATGAACGTGGAATACTGCCATCCGACGGAGTAGGGATCGTCTATGTGTAATGGAAAACACATGCCGTTCACCCCGTAGAATCTCGTGCTGTTTCTCCAGTGAATAACTGAGTAATTTCTTATCATTAGCGTTCTTGTCGAGGATAAAGAATGTACAAAAATTATGTAAAGCGCTATAGGCGTTACGCCAGTGGCTTTCAAGTGTCATGGTTTTCTAATCGTTGTGAAAAATTGAATAAGAATATAAAAAAAAATTAGATGCGAAACACGCGTTTATGTGTAACTGAAAATTATTAAAAAATCTTATTTCGACTGTAAGATAAAATTAATCTCCAAACTATCGATCACTTTTCTAAAGTAACAAATATTTACAAAATTATTACAATTTTCCTGTTCATTTTGTAAAACAAATAAAAAGTACCACCAAGTCACGCGACGAACATGTTTCTAATTTTACAAACAGTAAAACTTGACGAGAGAAAGTGTAATTCATCTATCATTTTCACGACCATCGTTAGATTAAATTAGTATACAGCTTATGATGCATAATCGTGAAAGGAACGTAAAATATATACGTACGTGTACGTTTACGTATACGTGGACATACCTGGAACGACAGCAAGTATAAAACCAGTGATCCAAATAAACATCATCGATGCCGCTGCTGTCTGCGGCCTCATAGCACGATGACCTTTCAACGGTGCGGCGATCAGTACGAATCGTTCGACGGACATAAACGATAGGATCAGCACGGATACCTTCGAGATCATTTCTACGTTTAACTGAAGATAACCATGATACCCATGCGTGCGGATTTTAATTAACAAGAACAGAAATGCCCACGCACGTCTCTTCGTTTCGTACTAATGCGAATGTTCTTATTTGCATAAACACGTGTACAGTTCATTTTAAACATACTTGGAATCAATTTAGAAAGTATTCGTAAAACGTATTAGAACTAAACGGTATCCGTTATTCTCAAGAATTGTCGAGGGTTTATTAATTATCCAAGGTTTTATTAATTTTAGTAATTTTTCTTAGCTATCGTACGTGTTAATAAAATTTATAAAAAACCGAACGAAAAAGACCTTTACTTTGCATTTGTTATGGGGTACGATAAACATTGGCTATTGATTTAGAATTTTCGATATGCTTAATTTAATGCACTAAAGATTATGATTTATTTAAAAAAAAGTTGTCTTACGAATACTTCCTTGTTGTATAATAAAATAATAATTGAAAAGACATAGATAAACACTTTTGGTAAAATGATCTCGCCAAATTCCAAAATCGAAGCAATCAGTTTCAATTTGAAAAACGGTCCGATTGATTTTATGAAATGATTAGATAATAGATATGCGATATCAAAACGACTTACTTCGGAGGAGATCATAGCTAAAACGCCAAGAAACGTGCATAGCCAGGATGACATCCACGAGCTGGCTTCCTTATTGTAGTTATCGCGGAACTGCAAGTCCGCCACGGCGATTATGAACAAGTACACGCCCATCAGCATGTCGGACACTGTAAAAGGGATTACGTACAATGCTATTGGTACGGGCAACGGTTCTATGATTTATAGTTGCTCTCATATCGTCGGCGGATCATCGTTACGCCGCGCGTTGTAAATCGTATCGGCTAATAATATCGCGAAACGTTAAATGGCATTCGTGATCGTCCGTATATAATCTACGAGGTATAATGTTACTTGATTTTTTTAAATAATTATTTCGTTGTATGGGTACCGCGTAGTGTAAAGTACGTACTTGCGTAGACGATCAACAGTTACTTGATGGCTATCGTTAAGATTTAATAACAGCTTGGTTTTATATCTATTATAATAGTATGTTGTATTAAATATATAAACTAACTATAACAGAAATTTAAAAAGTCCAAATTTATCTATATATGTTAT
>JAIFRP010000026.1:7671806-7698266 GCA_032403825.1 Odynerus spinipes
AAAAAATAATGGGATAGTGATGGTAGCACACGTGTGTGTTCGTGATATGGGTGACGAGGATGGTGGCTAAAAAGTCATAGTTCTGAAGGGACCTGAGGGCAGTCGGAACACCTGAAAAAACTCACCAAGTGATAGGTGATTCGAGTGATATCCGGATGCCGGGTCCCACTTTGTTGTATCATGTTTTAAAGCTATAGAGAGGTCTCGTTTCTCCGTGAGGGATTAAAGGACTAAAAAGCGATCTCCCGAATGCGAAACTCATCAGAGCGCAGAAACGGAATTTACACTTTTAGCAAAATAGTCAATGGCCCTACTAATTCGCGATGTTTCATTTACAGCTGTCTACTTTAGTCGAGATGTTCGATTTCTATTAGTTTGTTCGTCCTAACAAGTGTGTGTGTGTATGTATCTGCGTGTCTGTTCACTCGAGTAACGTCTGTGAATGAAACACGGCTCTTTGTTGTTGTCTTCGTTTTTAACATATTATGCCAATGCCAGTGATTTCTTGGATCACAGCATGACGATTTTTCGTTTTCTTTTCTTTTTTCCTTTTTTTTGTTTCATTTCGTATAAGAGACCGCGTTAAATAAAAATTATACCTTTACGCGATCTGAACTTATATTCACCAACGTTAACTGCGGTATTTATACAAATTAGACTAAATTAATAAAGAACGTATTTATATATTTATATATAATGTATGTATATATATATATTTTTAAAGTCGGAACTAATGCGAATAATGTTATGGCTTCGTCGCGATCTGGATTGAAGCCATGACATTATCGCGTAGACTTTAAAAATATAAATTTATTTCCTTTCAAGGGGGACGCTATACGACTATTTATTTACAAGACATCTTTTTTCTCTCTCTTTCTCTCTCTCTCTCTCTCTTTTTTTTTTGAGGATTTTCTTCGAAGCTAAATCATAAGCTTGGCACGTATCTCGATCGTTAGCAGAAAAAAGACGCGTGTACCTACGAATCTATGCGCTAAAGAAATGTATTTTGTACAAGAATATACTTCTCTCTCTCTCTCTTTTTTTTCTCTGCATAATTAATATTGCAATTTTCCTTCTAATCTCTCCCCAAAGCTCCTATCCCACCCCGTCTCTCATATCCGATGCATTTCCGTAGAGACATTCAACTGTCTTTTTAACGCGGCCAAGAAGATTATACCATTAAAGAGGGGGGATATGTACAAAATGGAATAAAAAAATAAAAACATTAGTCTGAAAGAGTGAGGCGATAAAATTTTTTTACTTAGTCATTAAATCAAAATCGTTATGTTTAGCGATCGAGTGAAAACACTGACACTGGCACAACCGTAATTGGATTTTCCTTCCTAATTGCTCCCATTGACTCTGACGTTACGGTATTCCTATAAACACTAAAATTATAGCGCGTTTGTTCACATATAATCGTTTATCGATCGATTCCAACGGGTAGCTCTCTCTCTCTCTCTCTCTCTCTCTCTCTTTCCAATGTACGACGTTGCTTTGCTTTTTACGAAACGTGGGACACTTACAGTGGGCAGTGGATGGTTGCGTGAAAAGTGCTTACAGTCTAGATGGCCCAGAGGGACATCTGTGGATCGGCGTGAGGTAGTAATCCTGCAGTGGTCAAGTACATACAAATCCTTCTTGCGCTACCGTAGACGCGTTAGTAGGCCCTTCCTGAAACATCGGAATTAGTGGAATGTATATATGAGATATACCAGCTCGTCGAGCGCGCGAAAACGAGCTTTTAAAGGCGCGTACGAAAGAAGCGGAAGAGTTGGGTTTACGCGTTGCTTCAAACGTCCGCTCCTTACCTTTGTCCCCCTTGGATTATTTTATACTCAACGTAACTCTTCCAAAATCGGTCTGAAACTTAATCTGAACCTACTATTCTCTAGATTTACGTGTAGTTACCTAATCCTGTTTAATGATGTCTATTGTTCATTATATGTACAATGTCTTACGTCCTTAGAAGCTGTTAGAGTCTGTTTGTATTCTTCCAAGCTAAAGCCAGAGTTGCTATCATCGCCACAAGTTTGAACCACTAATGACCCGTCTTCCGTCTAGGCATTTCAATCAAACATACTGTATACTGACATAAAGATCTAGTTGCGTTGAGTGACTTAAGACGAAACACGCACCTGGGTTACTTGCTGATCGTTATCGTTGACCCTTCGCTTCTTTGCACAAGCATCCAGACTTTGATCGGATAATCTCTTCCTATTCGTGATGTCCCCTTGGTTCCTTGGCGATACACCACCACTGTTCCTGTTGCTCGCGATACTTCCGTTTCGATGTACTCCACCGGATACCTGATACAATGTATGGTCATGGCAAGATTATAGAAAATCATTCTGGTCAAACGAATACACACTGGGAATATAATATCAACCTTTCTTTCGCGTTTTAGTAACGACGGAGAAACGTATGTGTGCAGGTCCCTTTTTTTCACGTGCTTAACTTCTATCCACATACCGTCCTTCAACATGCTTAACTGCTCTGCCTGCCTTTCAACTAAAGTATAACAAAGTATGAATTGCCTAATGGCACACTGAAATACTATAATAATTAGTATCGATGAAATTTATCGCGATCTTACTTGTGTCCACGAATGACTTTATATCGTACGTCAGATCAACGTTTAAATTTTCACTCTTGGCGAACAGTAAACCGATGAACCACATAGAACATTGCCTCTCAGGTTCTGGCTCCAGTGGTGGAAAAGCCTCCGGGTTAACATGCGCCAAAGTAATATGAGGATTCCTTTCCAGTGTACCTGTTTTTAAGAGTTAGGATTTTGCCATTTTGGCATTTGCGAATTATTAGCATTGGAATAACTAAAGTAACGATCATTGTACATTTACAATTATATCAATGAGCAAGACACAGATTAAGACAGAGTTTCATTGTATGCTTGTAGCTGCTGCATATAGTCCTGCGACAAATAGGTACGAATATAAAATTTGGACGATTTTTTCATCGATTTTTTTACCTTCAAAATTTTTGAAATAATTAACTTCTGTCAAATTCTATGTCACGGCACGTGACATTTAGGTGAATCAACAAATAAAAACAGTCAGAAAATACCAATGAAATATTTTTCACGTGAACATTCAGTATATTTATTATTATGTACAACGTGTTACCTATCAAATGTCGTATTTTTGACTCGACAAGCCCACACCATTCAAGTTGATCTTCCGATGTTATACTTCTAGCCAGTAATACAATGTAGTGCTTGTATTTGCCAAAGAAGTTTGGAGGTTCGAACAGTTTGTCCCACGTCGCTTTTCCCATGATTATTTCTTCTGTGATAGATAAACCAGTTTCAAAAGCTTCTTGCATGATAGTTCTGGTCGATACGGACACATTAAACGTTGAATTTTGTTGTGGATACGCAGGAGTAATTATTGGCATTAGATGATATCTATCTGCTATATTTACCTAGAACAATTTTACATTCATTTATGTCCAAACAAGTTATTATACTTTCTCACACATTTAAAAAAATGAAACAAGTTTACAAAGGGTATAAAGAAAAATATTTTAATTCTTACTCTTGGATCCCACACAGGAAAGCCTAAATTAACGTTGTCAGGTGGTTTTAAAAGAACAGGCTGTGGCCATTTCCACTGAGAAAACACAAGGAAAAATTTTTCTATTAAAGTTGCAGCTACAGCATTAGGATACAGTTGACACGTGCGAGCAACTAGCATTGCCCAAGACACACCCCCTAGATACCCCAATACATTACTATAAATTCCATGTCCTGAAAAATGTAAGAAAAACAAAAAAATATTTAGAAACGTAGTTTTGATTGTGAAAGTCTCAGATAAAAATGTAACCATCGCTAATACATACGTTTTGCCCATAATTTTATAGCTCTAAGTGCTAATCTGAAATTTTCTATATTAGGTACTAAACGTAAAATTTCATCCGTTACTCTGCACCCATTTAAACTTCTCACACACTTCTGATCAAGATTTTTTAGTAACAGGTCATCCTTGAGGTCCTACACACGGTATGTATTTTAATTAACATATTTTGTATGATACAAATTTAAGTACATATTTGTTATTCAATTTTAGTATTACTAACCATAGAGTCAGGAATTTCTTTTAGAGCCAATTTGGCAAATAACATATCAATTTCAATGCCATCAAAATTCATTTTTATAACAGGTACAAATGCTTCCTCTACTGCCTATAAAAAGATAAACAATTTTCAAATAGATGCATTAAACAATAATTGTGGCAAACATAAAGCAAGAGCAAAATCACAATATATTTTTTTATGTTTTTTTATATAGTACTTACTACGCTGCAATTACATGAAAAGATAAAATTTACATAAATGCAATGTTAAATAACATTCTATTTATCGCTCATACATACCCTTAAATCTGTAACCTCTTCCTGCATTTTCAATAACTCAAAGAAGGATGAAAAATAATCCGACCTATATATATGACGTGGTACAACACATAAGGCATCAATGTCGGCACCCTTGTGATGAACTCCTAACCTGTATGAACCAAAGGTGTATATTTTACCACCCACTTGTTCCGCAACATTAGGTGGCATATTTCTGGCGATGCTCGTATCTCGTATCCACTGCTTCACCAAAGCATTTAATTTGCTGTAGATTCAAAACATATTTATTAAGATACTTTTCGTACAAAACTAACTTTCATAATTTATTTTAATTTATATCTCTTTATTATTTCTTAATTCTAATAGACACCCATAGGCTACCTTAATATTTCCATTCTATGATTCAACTCTTCCTCAGACTCAAAGACATTGTACGGTTTCAATGCTTCTTTCAATTCGTTTGTCCGAGTAAGATCGCTAGGCTTTGGCTCGGCTACGCTTATAGCCGAAGTCATCCCTAGCGTACGAAGATTCTTTTCGGTGGATGCATTGTTTGCATTAGATTGATTGCTTTGCGACGACCACATTTTGATATCTTTCGGTTACGTGTGATCCTGCCAGTAAATACAATAAATTTGATAAAAATAATAAATCAAATTTGAAAACATACGTTTTCTTCCAGTTCAAACAAAACATTCAACTAAAATATAAAATATCAGTCACAAATAACTATGCAACCTGTTTGAATAATTCAATTGTCATTTATCACGAGAAAAATCTTAAAAAATATAACGACAAACGCGTTTAACTTAACAAACAAAATATAAACTCGTACCTATTCAAAAGAAACAAGTAGAATCAGCGAGTCTGATTCTTACCGCTTATTGTTCTGTCAAAGATGCAGTGACATGTTGAAGAAGATAAGGGGCCGAACGTTTCGGTCGCGTTGTCAGGTTATAAAACCCGAAATGCCTGCACTAAGGAAGCATAGGGTCCTTATAAAAGATCGCAGTCGATTCCTGAAAAGGAAATTGTACTCCTAGCGTAAATCGCGGGTTCTTAAAGCACCGCTTAAATCGCGAAACAATGCGAAGAGGTTGTAAACAAAATTAGAAGGAAGCAACAAGAATTCGTGAGGAACGATGTCCGCAGCACGTAGGTCGCTCGCGTCGGACATGCATTCGAACGCGCGGATTAAAAAGAAAATTTTTCGATTTCCTTCGAATACGATCGCATTGAACACTGCAGGCAACACTGTAAACACGCCGGAATTCACGTACTATCCTTGGAGGGGTAAATAAATAACGTAACGTTTTTTGACTTGAAAAATAATGAATAACACGTATCCTCGCACTACACCACCTACACTATAAACATGGCGTCCTCTGACGGCTCGCTTCGACCACGGGATATCCCGATATTAGACGCGTAGCCAGTGGCTGCGCTGCTGGCGCGACCGTCGCGCCACCTGAACCGATTAGTCGATCGTTCGATTATATTACAGTTTCTAGAAATTTATTTTATTTATATTAATTAATGTAATTTCTACATTTTCTCTCATTGATTTTCTTTAATGAAAGTTACGAATAAATAAATATTGAGTGAGTCGAGTAAATTTGATGAGTATTACATACGTTATATATGATATAATCGAAATTACTTTCGATTGCTATTTCGATTATCGAAGGCAAAATCTTGGTAGAAACGGTTTTGTGAAGAACATCGTAGCTGGTGGTAGTTTTGTGCGTGTTTTCAAACAAGGAAAAAGTGAACCGTGTAAAATCTGTGTAAAATCTGTGTAAAATCTGTGTAAAATTTGTGTAAAAAGTGAACTTTTTATCCTGTTGAATGCACTGGCGCCTTATACTTTCGATGTGCAGTAATTTCTGTAAGTAGAAAAGTTTATTTTGCAATTTTATACATGTATAATGCGTAATATCGTAACGAAAGGATCTCAGCAGCCATACCATCCGCATGCATACAGTTTATTTGAAAATTTAGAGAATTATACCAAATCTATATAATATATTCGATATATTTACTAAATACAACGTATACGATATACGAGCTCGTTTCATATTACATGGAATGTAATACAAAGGGAACGAGTAAGAAATAACATGGGCGAAGTTAAAAAAAGCAAAAAAAAAGAGAAAAGAGAGAAATAGAGAAAAGTCCAAGGGTAGGTTCGCACAGGATGGTTGCGTTTCATTTGCGGCCAGGAGTTAAGCCGTGCGGTCCCCGCGGGAACGTTTCAGCTACGACGCTTACTACCTACCGCTAAATTAGCGCTGGAATTAATCTCCATCCACTTTCGCATTCCGCAACCGACAGCGATGGAACGACGAGCTTCTCGCGACGCGGACGAACACGGCTACGTCCGTCACTCTTTTCCTTTTTTGTCTTTTTCCTGATATTTTTTCGCGAAATTTACATTAACTATGTTGCATGATTTTCATGTACACGAATGGTGTTTGATGTACGTATGTAGATTTTATGTATATGTGAGAACATTATGTTACGTATGTATTTGCTTATTCAATTTATTTGTTTATTTATTTAAAGAGTTATATTGTTCGTTTAATATATAAATATACGCGGGTATTCGGTAAAGCGGGAAAAGTAATAAAACAAAATTAGTAAAGTTCATATTAAAAAAACCCGCTTTGAAATTCCGAATAGAATTTTGTCAAATTTATCACAAATTTGTAAGTTTAAAATCCGAATAGAATTTGTAGAATTAGAATTCGTTCATTTTTACGAGCGAACTTATTTCTATTACAACCTAATCTTTGTTTAATGAGAAGTAACCCAATCGAGCTATTCTCTTTCGTTTTCGAGTTACCGCAAAAAGAAAATGAATGCCTATAAAAATTAAAAGCCCGGAAAGCGCGCGCTTCGGGATCTCGAACGATGATTGGCTCCCCGATCGAGTTCCCTCCTTCGCTTCGAATGAAGTTTCTCCTAAACGTTTAACGAGCCTACGAGGACGTATCGCGATACACCTCGGCACAGATCTCGTTACTCGGAGTCGTAAGAAACGCGTTGTAATTATCCCGAGGCGAAATAAAATGGGAGCTATTTTTTCGCCTGTGTTTTCTTCACTACGATTGATTTTTTAATTCTTTCTTTTATTTTTCTTCTATATTTAATCAATTAAATATAACTAATAAAAATTTGACCTATTTTGAAAAACTGAATTTTCACGAATGAATTTCAACGAAATCGACTCAACTATCTAAGCTCTCCGTTAGACATACATAAATCCGTTTCATAAACCGCGCCAGGTGACGCGTGAAATCTACGCACGCTCTCTCTCACTCTCTCACATGCACTAGAATATATTTCACGTCTTATTAATCGCGATCATAATTAGAAGGCGGGTGATGTAACGGCCGGTGTAAATTAGTCGCCGTGGAATTTCGATAATCGAAGGGCGTCAATCGGCTGCCGGCCGGTTCGTCGTAATTATCGCTCTCACGAAAACGTATTTATCGGTCGATAACGACGGGATCTTTGATAGCTCTCATTCATCTACTCTCTCTCATCCCTCCCCCCCCTCTCCCTCCGCCCCTCGTCACAATGCTCGCACACCTTCCGTATGCTTTCCACGCTATTATGATATTCACTAGCGGTGAACGCATATACGCGGTAAGTTAGGACTCCCAACGCTTTTCGAAACAGGCTGAAAGTCTGGCCAATATACAACGATTAGTATACCTCACTGAAATTATCGGTTGTGTTCCATTAATGCGCTCTCCCACCTACATATATATGTATATATATATATATATATATATACGTACATACAGTCGGCACGCAAATACGAACATACCTACGTACGTACGATCGAACCTCGAAAATCCATCGTTTTTCAGTAACATCGAAAGCGAGCTCGTACGCGGCCCGTAGCGGGCAGCCATTAGTATTCACGGCATAATTCAGCCGCATCGCGGTATCCGCATTCGGCCCGATAAGCCAAATAACGATCCGCGAGCGAACCTACGGCGACGTACTTTTTAACGAGGTACCAAACGCCGAAACTCCGTTTACCGGTATTTCCTCCGGTAGCGTGTGCGACGAGCAAGCGCGTCTAATGAATAATAAACCTTGCGCTTCTGCGGAATAAAAATTACCGCTTGAGAGTAGCGTGCGTATTCTCCGAAAATTTGATCGAATCTTTTTCCGTTTTTATTCCCGTCGGTGTTTTAGTCTCTTTTTCGGGGATAACTCGTGATTCGTGAAGGGTTTGAACAAATTTGTACGATGTACGTTCTGTAACTCGGTATTTTAATTTTCGGTTAAATCGCGGTCGATTTTCAATAATTTCTTAAATGTATATTTTGTTCGATTTTTTTTTTTTTTTTTNNNTGTGTTAGACCACTTTTGTGATCACCGACACACGTGTATGTATCTCAAGGTATATGTATGCATATGTAATAGTTACCTGAAGTTCTCGTTTAATCGATAAGATCTTCAATTCCGATTTCCGTTTTCCGAGATCTCCGATTTACGGCCGCGTAAAAATCACGCAGCTTCCTGCTAGCGGCATAGCAAAGCGAGAGCGTGGGAGAGAGAAAGGGAAGATAGGAGATAGCTTTTATTTTCGCGGTGCAGCCGGTGCTCGGAGTAATCCGGTGAATCGAATTATCGATTACTCGAGAGCGATATTCGATATTAAATCGCTTCGATACATCGATGGAACGTCCCGCGGGTTCGGCTTTAAGGATCACCGCAATGATGCTCTCGTGAAAGAGTTTGAACTTTTTATTATTTTTTCTCTCCTCTTCCTTGAAAATTCTGCAATTTCGTTGAGAATCGATGTTTCGTGAAACTTAAGTCGAGAGCGAATGAAAAAATAAGGAGAACACGAATCGAATTGGATCGAAGTTCCGCGTTAGCTCGTCTTCCCGTTCTTTCTTTCTTTCTTTCTTTCTTTCTCGCAGATTCGCGCTGCGAACTTTTTCTCGGCTCGAGATAGCAATAGGAAAGAAAGAGAGGAGGATAGTCGATAGTCGAATCGAGTTAGGGCTTTACCTTTCAATTTCCTCCGTTAACAACTTTTCGTGGTCGCCCAACGCGGTAAGCGTTCCAAGCTGAAGCAAACTTCTTTCTCGATATCCGAGTCGATCGGTCGATAAAACAGATCGTTCGATCTTTCCGCGAGCTTTTTCTCTAACCATCCGCCGGTCCTTATATCGATACTTTCCCACCCGCAACAACCGGAGTTATAAATTGATAGGAGGATTCGTCGATTGGCGAGCACCGCACGCGTTCGCGATTGCATGCTTCGTGCGATCTTAGATTTCCGATAATAAATGGGAATTTCTTTTTGCTTTAACGCGAGTCTACTATTCTTTTATAAAAATAGTTAGCAAAGTGTAGAGAGGTGAAAGGAGATTTTTCAAATGGCGGGCTAATTTTACACAGTCCGTTAGTATTGGAGAACAATATTTTTTAAATTATTCATACTGTAAACGAATATACAAATGTGGTAACTAATTTGGGACGGAGGGAATGTTTCTTATTTAAAACAATTAATTCGGCAATGGATATAAATCTTTCTTATGAATCGTATTTTTTTCTTATTAGTCTGACAAGTTCTAAATTGATCGTGGAATTTTTAAATAATTTTAAACAACTAGAAAATCCTTATTCCGTTTCGAAACATTCAAAAATCGTGTAAGCAATTACATGGCGTGTGAACTACAACGATACGTGTTACATACGTACATAGCTCGTTCAACATCCGCAATTTACCGCTCGCGCATCCGCGATCAATAATTATAAGCGCGATAACAATGAATCAGAAATCCTTGCCTCGCGTGAATAATTGAAATTGCGGCGTACGGTGTAATCTAAATCTAAATTAATAGGTCATATTGTCTGGATGATAATAGTCATTATGATAGCGCTCGCGCGTGCATGACATAGGGGTGAAAGAGAGAGGAGGGGGGGAGGGGGAGTGCGAATGAGTGCATGTGCGTGTTAGAGAGAGAAAGAGAGAGAGAGAGAGTATGATATAAGCTACGTTTAGAATTGATGCTTCATACTCACATATACATATATACACACTTCGCGCATCATTTCGTCACGAGGCTTTCTATACTGATCAAAGTTAATCCGTCATCGATACACCGTTCGCTTTTCGGCGTCGATTCGTGCTTATCGCGTTGATATGCAATTTCACTAATACGATAAGGTAACAAATTGTAATAATTATTAGCTTTTTAAAACGTTCAGTGCCGAGTCCGTTTTCCACGAAATCGAATCCACGAAAGAATTCACTATCGTATTAATTATAACAATTTATAATTTTATTTTTATTATCTTTGGAGATCGTCAGTTAATCTGCATGGGAATGATCGACGTTGTAACATTTAAGTATCTAACCTCGTATCGTTAAATTTTCCTTTTACCCTTTACGCGCTCTGCAATTTTTATTCCAACGCGGGTGTACTCGAAAAAAGGGACGAAATTCTCCGGTGAAACGGCACGCAAAAGAAAATTACGTTTCATTGGAACGGCCGTTGTATTTTAGCCGTGTCTGCCTTGCGTCTACCGCGTACATAGATATATATATACACACGCGTAAGCTACTACATATATGTACAGAGGTATACACACGTACACGTTAATACGAAAACGCGCATACCGCGTACACGAGTACACCACTTTTATACGAATTCGCGTTTATCCCTTAATCATATTTCGCACTTGGGATTTTTCCACGGCCGGCCAATTTTCCCGACGATGAAACGAGTTTTTCCATATTTCCGCGAGCCCCTCGTTGTCCGCGCTTACCGACCACGAACACGCCCGCCCTTTCGTTTTCTTCTTCATCCACGTCATAAGCGAACAGACTATCGGTCTTCATTTATGCGCGGTCATGCTTCAGCTACTTTCAAGCGAAAGCTTCGGCTTCTTTTTAAAAACGTCTTCGGTAAGATAAAGAAAAAGCGATGAAAGAGAGAGAGAGAGAGAGAGAGAGAGAGAGAGAGAGAAAAAGATTTCCGAGCGTTTAAATTATTCATTCCCTTCCAAGAAAACGATTCTATAATACATTACTTCGTAGCAATTAACGGTTCGACCGTGAGAACTCGACTGATAAACAAACACGGTAGACGGAGTTTTACCGGAAAGTAAACATTCGTTGTCCTCTAAAACGCCAATCCTTCGTTATCCCCGCAGTTACTCGTCAGTTTTGCTCGCGATCGCACGGCTCAATTATCAAGAGGTTAATTCGTGTTCTTCCAGTAGTCACGCGTACATATTCGAAGTTGAGGAAGTCGAGGGAGCTTTGGGAAAGGAGTTTAGATACGTAGACACTGGGTGGTAGCAAGTAAGTAGACTCTGTGTAGGACAAGTAGGCATAGTGTCGAGTATAGTGAGTATAGTTACGGAGCGAGGCGACAGGGTGAACATCCAGTGAACATCCAGTGAACATCCAGTCTAGTGTGAGAGTCACCAAATTTCGAATGGAACCACCACCACCATTGTATCGTCGAATGGAAGCTTCCTTCGAGTAAGATAAACCGTTCGTAGTAGTCAAGGTTGGAAGGTAAAGGGAGTGAAGATTCGCGTGCGCGTGAGAGAGACAGAGAGAGGGTAGAAGGCATTCCGTGATTAAACACCTAGCAGATATTGCACAATAACGCCGCGACATCTGCAACGCTCGATATTAACTCAGATTTCGAGCCAGAGAAATATACGTATCTCCCTTTTCGAACCTTTAACCTCTCCCCTAGTCCCCCGCACTCCGAACCACCCCTCTCCCTAACTTTCGACCGGCTTCCTTGCTTCTTTCAGCCAGACGCGCTCGAATTTTCCAGGAGCTTACGAATTACGAGTTTTATACGAGGTTGTACACCTGCTGGAAAAATATACTATCGAAATTCGCGCAGGTGCGAACGTTCTATCGTACTATCTTTTTTCTTATCCACTATGCACGAGAAAAGCGATGTTCTCTATTTTTCCATATTACTTTGAAATCTGAATAACGAAGGAGTAAGATAGATGCGGAGGACAGGATAGAGAAATGAAAATCGTGCCTAGGGTGTTCGTGTAAAGTACAAGCAATATTGGGTGTGCTACAATTTATTAGACAAAGAATTTTTTATTATTATTAACGTAAATATGTAACTTAATAAGGTGGGCTCATTTTAATTTATTATTATTACTTTATTATCTGCTATTTTTAACGAAATGGAAAATACCCCGAGGAAAGCTCGTCATCGTCATCATCGCAATCTTTCTTTCTTTCTCTCTCTCTCTCTCTCTCTCTCTCCTTCTCTTTTTCTCTCTTTTCTCACCCGTTTGAAATTTCTCAGAACTTTCGCCATATAACCGCTCGAGTCAAGCTCTCCGAATTTCGCTTACATCCACGAATTTTCCTGCTCCTCGTTTCCGTCTTTCTCTTTTCCCCTTCTTCTTCCCATCCTGTTTGACAAATTTTTGTCGTTACCTTGGTACAGTTCAAAGGATCGGTCTAATTCGTACAAAGGGCCCCGAGAGTAAACTTATTACACGTAGAAACTATATTGTGTTTTATCATCGAGATACCGAGCGGATCGTCTTTCCTCTCTTCCCTTCCCTTCCGGTTTTGTTTCCTTTCTTCGTATCTCTTGGCAGACCTACCCTACGCTTTGGACACCCTTCATGGCGAGAGTTCTGTCAGTTTAATTACTCGTCCTTCTGTTTTTCGTAATTCAAACCATTTTGCAGCAATTACCGCGATAACGTTGTTTTGTCGCGCTTAGGTTTCATTAAAGCAGTATAAAGCAGGAGGAGAGAGGAGAGGCGGTGGTGGTGGTATTATTACCGTACAATTAGTTTCATTTTCTTCTTCCTCTTTACCTCTCTCTATCTATCTCTCTCTCTCTCCCCCTCTGTCGGTCCGTTTCTTGTTCTCTTTCTATCCTTGGCACGTCAGCTAGGAATCCAGCAACGTTGAGAAACCGAGCGAAATCTTTTAAAGCACGATATGTCTAATGACTGGAATAGAAATATGTTTTTACGAGTGGTGTGCTATGCAAAGCTCGCCTCCTACCCCCTCCCTTTCTTTCTCGCTCTAATGGAAGATCCGTTAAGCCGGTCTTTCTCATTTTCTACCCCTGTGGGGCTTTAGCATCTCTCGCGGCTTTAATATTCCAGCAGGACATATAAATGAATCTAATTCCACGGGGGTAACCTTAACGAGTAGTCACGCGCAATGTATCTACCTACAGCCTCCTTCCTTCACTTTTTTTTCCTTCTTAGCCATTATCGTAACCCGCGGCTGTCGTCATCGTCGTCGTTGCTTTCTGTCCATCTGGAAAATCGTTTCTCGCCTGAGTATTTTTAAGCTCCCATCGACGAGCGGAACTACTCGATTGCTTGCTCTCTTTCTCTCACCCTTTTTCTTTGCCTCGTCGGTCGGCTTAATATAATGGAAAATAATGAGAAGAGAAGGAGGAAGAAAAAGCAGCAGCTTTCTTAATCGACTGGCACTTTCAAGATGTTCTTTACGATCGAGGTAGAGGGAGAAGAAGGGTACCAGGGTATATAGGGGGTTGACCTGTAACCTTTTGTTCGAGGAGAAAAGAGGAATCTTGTTTTAATAGGAGGAAATGAAATTAGAAATAGGATGAACAGCTGATGCCGTGGTAATTGTTTAATGAAGGAATCGACAACTGGAATAATTAACAGAACCGATTGGACAAGTAATATAATTATTGATAGATAAAAATGAAACTTGTTGAATAATCTAGATAAAGTATTAGAGGTTCACTCAAAATTATTTCTATAAAAAAAAATTACGTTGAGAATATTCATAGTTTTATTATAGAAATCATAACAGCCTTTTTATAATCTCCCCCCGTTCGTTAAAATCAAATTACCTCCTTCCAAATAATTTCTCCCTCCTTATTTCACCCCAATCAATCCGTTACCGCGAAACATAATATCCGTAACCGTACGTCTTCGTATCTCGAATAACCACACCGATAACCGATTCATACTAATTACTCCACCAGTTAATAAGAACACTTTGGAACGAAGCCAGACACTCGCAGCTGGCCAATCCTCCCGTACACGTGTATTCGTGCGTGAGTGCGAGCGAGATGGCGAGTTGATAGGCCAGGATAGCTGACAACGGTGATACCGAGATTTTCGTATCGGTATTAGCGATCACCCTGTATATACACGTACACATATACCTACATACCCATTTACGTGTTAGTGTGACTGGAAAAATCGCTGATACGCGCGTACACGCTTTGCAGTACCTGAAGAGGACTGGTAGTGGTGGATAGTGGCGGAGGAGGAGGAGGTGGAGGAGGAGGAGGGAGGATTCAGGGGTTAGGGACACCCGTGTGCAGAAGAGCGAGACGCGAAACGTCGCGTTACTTCGACCGATATATACGATTAAATCCCATTGTCACGGTTATCGAGGCGAAATGTTTCCGATGCATTAATAACGCATAAATGTCAGGTCGTGCGCTGGTGCGCGCGCGAGAGCGAGCGATTCCTGGCATTTCGCCAATGAACGGCGCGCTTCTGGTTTCCTCTATTTAGGAAATCCATCATTCTATCTATCTGTCTTTCTCTAACGTTCGTTCCCCCCTAAACTCGACTCGCCGTTCGGACCTTCCTAGTTGTAAGTACAACGTTAGCACTTTGATGCTCGTTAACTTTGACCACGAGCTTAACAATCGTACCATCGTTTTCTATGTTCTGTGTGTGTGTAAGGAACAGGAGAGAAATTTAATTTATTCGTGTGTGTGTGTGCGTGTGTATATATATAAATGTGTTTTTGCTTTTAATACTAAACGCGATAAGAAGCTTTCTTTTTAACATGTTTATTTAAAGAGAAATCGTCGGTGGTGCTTCGATATTTCGATATTATCGATATCGTATATACGCATAGCTATACGCATTATATATGCAGATTGATAGGAGTCATGAAATTACAGCGTTTGTTGTAGTAGTTATACGTTATTGTCACTCGTGATTGCCTCTTGAATCACACGTGGTGGAACACTTGCCACGGTCGTTTTGACACCACTCACGCGAATTGCAATAACGATTGTTTGGCATTGCAATTGATCCTGCACTATTCCGTAGTACTTGAAGTTGTAACAACGATATTCATAACGGGGCGACCAGTAAAGTCCGATATTTCAAGTTCGTGTTCTTCATGACGAAGAATAATTGAGTTCGAATCGTTTATAAATTTTGTTTATCGGTATTCAGGAGTCTCGCAATGCTTCTTCATCGATCGCTTTAATTAATCCTTCACTTTTTCGACAAAATTAACGATTAACCGAGGGTAGGTACGTGAATTACCGCTTTCCGTACGATTGTTCGATGTTGAGAATAGGCTTTCGCTGAGATCGAGTTTCGCTTCGTATAGCTACCTATGTATAGGTATGTACATTTGATACATATACAGTTAAAGCTACGTATATAACATTATCCGTATACACACACGTGCACCAGAGTTTGGGTACATGTTTTACCGGTCGACAGAGGACGTGCTAGGCAAACGGTTTAATTCTTGCGAATTAATTACGACGGTAATGAGTTTACGCGAGTACGTAGACGACGACGCGCGTTCTCTCGAGTGCATCGAAAAAGATATCGATACCTGTCTCATCGATTATACAACAATAAACAACGAAAACGTCGATCGAGCGAACTTCTATTTTTGTTTTCCCCATTTTTTTTTTATATTTATATTCATGAAAACGATGCCACTCGACGTCATTATATCCGTCAAACGTAAATATGATCGACGTGTCTCGTCTCCGTCACGTCAACGACATCGTCTTCTATTGAGAAAAGAATTAAAAAAAAATAAAAAAATAAAAAAATCATAGACGATTTTAAAAAAGAGATTTTATGGTAGTGTCGGTAGTATTATTCTTATCGCTCCTCTCGCTTTGTTAATCCCTTCGCGAGTGGAGAGCCCTCGTAATGCGGCGACCGTATTAAAAGCACGTTGAATATTCTAAAAAGCGAGGGGAAATAAGAGGGGGTATATATAGTGAAGATGAGAGAGAAAGAGAGAGGGAGGGAGGGAAGGAGAGTCCGGTTAATGGAAATACTTAGCTTTGGTCTTTCTTTTCTCTTCTTTCCAACAGCATATCCCTTTCCTAGAGACAAAACAGAAAGAGTGAGAGGGAAGATGAAAAGAAAGCTCTCTCTCTCTCTCTCTTTCTTTCTTTCCTTCGGAAGCTTAGTGTTCTATTCTCTATCTCTTTCTATCTCATACAGGAGTAAGCTCTTATAGGGACTACTACGTATGCTCGACCAACGTCAGGCTATTTATCGTTGGCTCTAGATCATCCGCCTTATACTCGACGTTTTATAAAGTTCTCGGAATCTTCCTTCTAGCCTCGTAAGGCGCTCCATCACGATTCTACCGTCGATAAAGCTCCCGGGAACGAATGTCGGCCTATTACCCCTTCTTAAAATGCAAAGTATTTTCTTTTTACCTCTATGCGTATATTCGTACGTTTAACTTTAGCAAGTTACCTTGCATACTTTTTTTTTTAAATAAGATATACGCGTCGGTGAACGAATATAAGGAGAATCATTTTATAGCATACAAAATTCATACTTGTGTTAAAGAAGTGCATTGTTAATTTAACTAATAATTTGTTGTATGTTTAAAGAATTACGGTAATTTTCGAAGCCAATTTCCGGTTTCAATTCCGTTTGATCGTATTACAATATTTTCTTTACCCTTTCACCTTTATTTTCTTTTTCTTACCCTTTTTCGTTTATGTTTCTCTCTCTCTTTCCTCCTCTCTCGTTTTTCTTCGTTTTTATCATCTGCACCGTTCATTTTCAGTATCCGCTATCATCCAGGATTATCGACCTAAGTACTCGCGAGTCATTCTCGTTCCCGTGCTATTCGTTGATGCGCGCCGCTCTTGAAATTTTACGATCGACTCTGACGAGATTTCTCGTTACGGTGTACCACGTTAAACGGCGTAGGGCGACGTCGAAATAAGAAAGAAAGGGTGGTGGAACGGGAGAAGGGTGGAGGCCGTGTTTCCCCTAGCTTGCCCTAGTTCGTCTTCTTCCGAGCGATTTTTATTCATCTTTACTTCACAAAGGATGTCGCCTTTACGTAAACGTAAAGAATTTATTAGTACGTTTACTGGACTGCTTTGATATTTTTATAAACTATGTATTTTGATGATCATTCGAATTACTAATATTTTATTTATTTTTAACTAATATTTTTTCTTCTCTCGATAACAATTAATACAAAAATTTCATTTTTTTAACGTACACTATTTACAGTTCAAACGCGAATAATACTGTGGGTAATTATTAGATACTGACATTGAAATGAATTTCAATAGAGTTTATATGACTTCGTTGTATGGACCATACAAAATTAATAACACTCACACCCCATAAAATTCTTCCACCGACGATTGTCATCCCCGACACACGGGGGAATTGACGAATCGATAACGCTTGAAATCGGAACGCGTTAAACTACCGTGATGTCGAGTAATCATGCGTGGTGCGTGTTATCGCTAATTAGTCATGACGCGAGACGGGCTTCTTGCAACGAGCTTCGATTACGCTTAGTACCTACTGTACGCGTAGGTGTATACATACGTATGAGCTTCGCGAGGCTTTGCCGGCGTGTCAATTCTGACGCAGGCTTAATTAATGGCAGGAAGGTAATACGCACGATTCCACGTCACGAGATCGATCGTAGGAAGCTCCGAAGGTAAGAAAAGATATGCCGTATATAAAGGGATATCATATTAATTATCAGAGGGAAGTTCCTCACGCGAGCAGCCCACGGGGATGATGAAAAAATAACAAGCTCTTCTTAGTTATTCGAGAAAGAACATTTCTAAAACGTTAGCAGGATTTTTCGAAAGAATATTAAAATTAAATAAATTAAACGAAAAAAACGAGATGTCGCGAAAAAAGTTCTCTCTCTCTCTCTCTCTCTCTCTCTCTCTTCCTGCTTCTCCGGATATAAGAGTACGCGTCTACGTTACGACTTTTAAAACATCCTCTCTCTCTCTCTCTCTCTCTCTCTTTCTCTTTCTCGGAACAACCAGGAAACTCGGAGGTTTTCTTGTACGGCAAAAATTTTCATAAAAATTCTACGAAAATATTAAAGAACGCACGGCTGTTCAGAGCTGCCATGTTTTTTTTTTAGTACGTACCTACTAAGGTCTCTTATTTTTCTCGAAAGCAACGCAATCGTGATAACCGGAGGGAGTGAACAAATAAGGAAAAAGATAAAAGCGTGAGACTAAACGGAGAAGAAAAATCTTTTGAAATGGACCATTTTGCGTGGACACACGAAGACCACCGCGGCTTTCAAAACTCTAATATCGAGTTACCTCGGCAAAGTTGAACGCTGTCGAGCTCTCGGCTTCGCGTTAATTAACAATTCTCTCCTTTCCTATTTTTTGTCTCCCTTTTTTTTTTCTTCACCTACGAGGAAATCATTGACGCGTAGTTAATTCCGCGGTCGTTGTCGATATTCTAGGTAGGTAGACAGGCACGAAGGCAGGCAAGCAGGCTAGGCACCGGTGGTTCCGCTAGAGAGCTTGCGGATCACAAAGCTATCTCAAAGACAAAGCATACAAATAGGTGGACGAGGTGAACGGCATGATAGGGCTGTGGCTAGCAGACCGCTAACGCGAGCCCGTTAATTACAACGCGAGCGCGGCTCGACGAACTTCGAGCTCTGGACGGAAGGATCTGCCTTGACGAAAGATTTTATCTCATCGCGAATTAACTCGTTAACTCGTTACGTACCGTTCTTTTAAACTATTTCTCTTTCTCT
Source organism: Odynerus spinipes (assembly GCA_032403825.1). Classification (NCBI taxonomy): domain Eukaryota; kingdom Metazoa; phylum Arthropoda; class Insecta; order Hymenoptera; family Vespidae; genus Odynerus; species Odynerus spinipes. The sequence continues at coordinate 7,690,992 of JAIFRP010000026.1, forward strand.
TTCTCTTTTAACTCTTTCTACTGTTTTATTACAACCGTCAAATATTTTATTGCATATAAATGAAAAATTGGAAGTTGTAGTTTTTAGAGTATGTTCTATTAAAATTATGTTACTCGAGGGTTCCGGTAATTTTTAATTTTTTTTTTTTAATCATTCTATCAAAACTTGTATTTTATATTATTATTAAATTATATCTGTAGTTTACGAGTTGCGTTTGATCGAACACGTTAGATTAGAATTCGACTAATCAAATACACGGTCGTATTTTAAAATCGAATTTTATAAATCCTTAAATAAACGTATCTTTATATTTTGTAATACATTTCAGTCCCGGCAAGTGTATCGTACATATGTTAGTCGCTGTAATAGAAATTTGTTTTCCATGCTAATTTTATTATTCTTTCTAAATGATTTTTGCACTAGGTAGGTTAAATATGTCAGCATGTAGACACGTAGTATATGGTGTCATCAATTAATTTGCAATTCAAACGTCCACTTTTCGTCAAATAGCACCAAGTTTTATGATAGCGTATCTACCGCGTATTCATATGCAGTCGTCACAATTTGTTATACGCTAACTAGGTTTATCCTCGATTTACATAAATTCTCCACCACCGTCTCTTATTTCATTTATTATCGCTATTCGCGCGTTATAAATTAATACACATGAGTATGTTTATTAAATTCGAATATTCGTTATAAACATATAGTATAGTTATATAGTTACTGTCATATCGACAAGACTATCCCCTTTAAAACGATAGCTCGCTTAACGTCGTACGACTTTTCGTTCGGAAGATATACGTAGTACATCGATAGTTCGGCTTTAATTTCGCGGAAAGGAACTGACCTACACCAAAGCGCATCGTCCCCGGGCCGGTTCGAGGAATTTATGTAAGTCAGCGTACGTAGCTTCGGAGAATTAATGTGGGTCACCGCGATGCCCATATACGGTACTCTTTCGAAGTCGTTGACTCGAAGTAAACACGTGATGAAAAACTCGGCTGAAGTTTTTTTTCTTTCTTCGTACATTTCTATCCGTAGCTACATATATATATGTATATGTATATATATGTCCTGTGTAACGTTATCGCTTAAAAAGAATTCATTATTTAAATTAAAAACAAATATTGTTTTTAACGTCACTTTTTTAACTTTTTCAATATCGACGACGTATTATAAAAATTTTTCAAATCATTAACAGGATAAATAATTATGGTAAACGAATTAATTTTTATAAAATAACATTATTTGAATAAAAATAATAAGAAGAATAGAAATTTATTGCTCTAGGTAATAAAAACCAGAAAATCAAGTCGGTGTCACCAGGAAACAGAACATAAAAAACATTTATACGATCAGGCTTCTTAAAACAAGTTGCACGGATTAGTTGGACGAGGGTAAGAAGTCGTTAGATCGTGACGGTTAAAAGAAATTCGTGGAAAAGTTTGGATCATAAAAACGCATCTCGCGGAAGCTCGTGGAGCTGATTTTGACGCGTGCACTTTCATAAGAGCCAACGACGACGGCGCTAGCGGGAATGGGGAAAAGAGGGTGGATCATCCAGCTTCCTTTGTAAACTTCTTCATTGCCGCTCGGAGCGACGGCGGCCAACGAGAGAAAGAGAGAAAGAAAAAGAAGGAAAGAAAAAAAAAGAACGGCGAGCTACACGAGCGTCTCTGATGGTATAAAGAGACTCGCGCGTTTTCTTTGCTCATAAGTTAAAGCTTTTCCGGTTTTTCCTGCATCCTCCATCGTATAATCATAAAACGTAGTCTCGCAGTGGGGAAATAAAGGGAAGATGCTGGAAGGCAAATTCGTGACGTTTAACGAGACGTATTTTGTCGAGGAATTCAATAATTCGAAACACGAACGAGCACGAGGGGGAGATGGTTGGATTTATCGTTCGAATCGTACTATTTTTCATTTAAAAACGTCGAACTTTCTTCAGCGAGAAGGAAAGGGAAGGATTTGAACGTTTTCACGGACAATTTATGTGCTCGCGCGAGAAGTTCTCAGGTGAAAGTCGAGTCGTCTTTTCGGATGGTAGCGCCCAAAGTGTCTAGTAGTATCTGTATGGAAACATATTCGTGTTGGTACGTATGGGAGTGAGAAGTTTACGCATTATTTACGAGAGCAAGAGTTTCGAGATACATAGCCACTCGTATATCGATTTATTTGCTTTCGTATCTTCGCGTCTCCCATTCTCGCGATTCGCTTCACCGAAATATTCTCTGAGATTCGCATCATCGTAAAAAAGGAGGTTTCTCGTACCAACCTACGTACATACGTACATAAATATATACACATACGTTGCTTCGTATCGAGCCGAGTTTTTCCGGTATTACTCGCAAAATTTATCCTCGACAATTTTTTCAACTCGAACTTCTTCCCCGTACACGTACGAGATCTCGTTGAACGTTTGGAGATATCTTTTTCTAGTAGAAGGTAGAAAGAATTTTCGTCCTAGTTTACGGGCTTGTCGAGATGTCGGAGAAAGGATCGGATCGATCTTAGAAAAAGAGAGAGTGAGAGAGATAGAGAGATAGAAGAGATAGGAAAAGGGACATTGTACGGGCACACGAGGCGTCAAGATCTTCGATCTTTGACTGGAGTCGGGGACTCTTGCGGCGAATGAAACGATAACACTAGGTTTCAATTTGCGAGCGGGGCTCTGACTGGCTGTTGACAGGCTCACGTTTTGCTTTGACATGACAGTGTACACACGTGTACGGACTCTTCTTCTTCGCTATCTCTCTTCCTCCTGCTGGAACACTTCATTTCACGGGACAAGAGGAAGAGAAAGAACGAGTCGAGGACTATTCACGAAAATCGTATTATTTTTCTCCTTTCCGTCGTGTGATTCGATTTACTCGTCCTTTCTCTCTTTTATAAAATGTCAAAATGTAGGATAACGCATGCGTTAATAAAATGTTATTATCCTTCGTGTTTGAGATTTCGCAAACATATTTTCTTTTTTTAGTACACAACTTTTGTTTACGGCGTAGGTGAGCGCGGTGACAATTTTTTGAACATTTTTAGAGGTAAAATCTCATCGCTCGTTTTAAAACAATTATTATACCCGTGTGTGGAGAGATGCGATATCGCGAAGAGGATCAAAGTATCTTTTTTTAAATTAATTACCAAAAATATTTCATAGTTAAACGATCGTAAAGTGAGAGTATTTATTATTTAATAATTATCCTATATACTATTCATTTTACAGTACAATGTTATTATATTCGTTAGCCGAAAATCCGTAAATTTTATCCGATATAGGTACATATACATACATATATGCATATAATATATCCACACATCTTCTGTAGAGTCGAAAGCCGATTTGCTTGGAAGCGAAAGCACGCAACGGGTCAACGCGCATCGATCTTTCCTCGGTGGCCACCGGCGTTAAGTCTTTTCCGTCCATCGCCGAGGAAATTCGAGGTCGCCGTCGTCGTCGTTTCGCGTTTAAAGTCAAGCGTGCGCGCACTTACACACGCACACATCTTTTCTTGTAGTTTCACGCTCGACGTATCGAAAACCGCAAAGAGAAAGCTTGCATAGGTCGAGCTTTGAAATTATTCGAAAAAGCGGGAACCAACTCCCGAGCGAACGTTTCGTTCGTTTTCTGGCGCGAGTAATACGAACTAAAGAGAGAAAGAGCGAGAGAGAGAGAGAGAGAGAGATAGTATAGGTGGAAGATGGTTCGAGTGAAATAACTGACAGAGAAACAATTACTGTGGCTCTTCCAAATAGGCACTCCCCGACCATTTATCACCTGGTCGCCTCGTAGAACTTTATCCGTGGTAATCAATCAATGTTCCGTTTAATGGAAAATCTTCGTATCTAATTCGCGATGTCTCTTCTCGTGAGGCAAATCTCCCACGATGATAGAACGCAAGAGAGGAGAGAGAACTTCGGTTAGGTAGGTAGGTAAATCGTGAAATATGCATTCCCGTTATTTTCGCGCTTTATACCAACCCTTCTCTCTCTCTCTCTCTCTCTCTCTCTTTATCTGTTTTCTTTAAAAAAAAAGAATAAAAAATGAGAGAAAGAGCGAGAGAATATTTTGAAATGCGCGCTCATGAACATGCACGCTTTTATACTCGAATCGTTAAGAAAATCCTTTCGGCCTCGTCGTTTAAATTTACGATCGGGCACGTTCCACGAAAGAAGATGGAGCGTGAGTGTAAGAGAGAGAGAAAAAGAGGGAGAGTGAGAGAGTGAGGAGAAAATATGCTTTTGCCGGCTTTCGCGAGCTTCCAAACGCTTGGTTCAACTCTTCTGCAAAACCGAAACGATTTTGAAACATACACTGCCGGATGCATGGCGCGGGACGAAATGCATTGGAATCGTAATTACTGGATGGAAAAATTCGAGAGTGTTGTTGCACTCCGAGAGGAAGGGATACGTTATTTTCGGGTCTTCGAAAATGTATTCCTTCTCCGAAAACGCGATCGTGCTCGTTACGATATTTTGGGAATTTACGAGTCCCTCCCTGTGTAACTATATAACGTTACTGGCACACATAGATGATCGGTCCTCCGTGCCAGTGCCCTTTGCTAAATTCAGCATTTTTTTCCGGGCTTTCTACCGCAACCAAAGTTTATTCTTGGCGAGGAGGAGTTGGTTTTTCTTTTTTATTTCTTTTTTCCTTTATTCGCGGTAGGTCTAACGGAGGGTGCGGGATGATGAGTAAATCGTACAGGTCGCTTCAAAAGAATACTTACTGGATCATATTTATTATCGAAATAATACATTTTAAGGGGAATTAAAAATTGTAACATTATTCAGGCTCTTTTTGTTAAGAATTAATTTCACTGTTATCTACATTATGTGAAATAGTTTATTTTATAATTCGGAAACTATAAAAAGTGTTACTTTTATAACGTTAACACGAGTTTCACATCCTTCTTCTACATATTCAATCATCTTACCTCCGTCCTCGTCTAGAATACGAACAGTCTCGAATCGAGTTAGGGTAACGTTTCAGAGAGCATATTCGGGTTTTATGGTTCCTCCTAATCGCTTCATGCTCCAGCTACACGAGCGCATAAAGTCCCTTTTCCTTCCGTCTTTCCAGAGTCATTATGGCCGACGAAATCGTCGAAGGGGTTTCTCTTACCCAGTGACAGCTTCACTTAAATGGAAGAGAACGTTGCATGCTGCTGTTGCTGCTGCTGCTACCGCCATTCGAGTCGAGTTACGAGTTTTCTCGAGGTTGAACGTGTCATATCAATGAACTCGATATTTTGAAAAGGAAATTCTTTGTTTTTTAGAGTGTCAGATACGGTAGGGATCGTCATTGTTAAATTCGATACAATTTTCGTGTCCGCTGGTACGGAAAACTAGGTTGTAAGCATCGCTTCACGCTCCTGGCTATTGTTACAGTGTCATCAGATATTATGGTTATTGTTATTTTGGATGTGCGTTTCCATGGGACAAACTAGTAGTAAAGAAACATTTGTTAAAGTTTGAACACTATTTGTGCTACGATGCAGCTCATTATCGTTCGTGTGTATTTTTATACTTACGGGGGATATAATACACTTTGTAGGACTTGATAAACGTAAGAAATTTTTTACGATTAATTTAGATTAATTTTCTGTGATATTTTTTAGCTGCAGGAATTGATAGACATCAGTGACATTAATAAAATGCATTCTACGGTTAATTTTTATAATAACATTTGATAAACGTCTTGAAACAAGTATTGTCCTTTGGTTGCGTTTTTTTTACACTTTTTGTTAATCTTCACGAACCGAGGAATATCCTAAGCCTTTAGGAGTTCGTTACAAATGCTGTGGCACGGCACGACGACGACATTGGATTTTCTTAGAGAAGCTTCTACGAGTATTAATACGTCCTCCTGCTGGACCGGTAATACGTGTCGTCGTACTATTAGAGCTCATTCGACGCCATAACGCCGGTCGTTCTACTTCGAGCCACGAAGATGAGATCGTCACGTTCGATTTCCTCCGGTTATTTTCTCGTTCGATGAGAACTAAGTATCTTTCATGGGTAGGTATCTCCTTTTGCTACGCTTCGAAATGAACTTTAATCTACATCGGAGATGTAGAAAGTATTTTTATACTTAGGAAATATAGTTACGTTGAATTATTTTTCGAGATCCTATTTTAAAAAACGTACGAATATTTTCTCATAGATAAAGTTTATGCTAAGGTTTAACGAAAATACTTTACGATGTTTTCCGGTATTCTCTAAAAAGTAGTATGTTCAAAAAAGAGAAAAAAACAGAAAGAAAAGGATAAGGCTAGTCGTGATTTTAATCTCATACCCCCCTTTTTTCTTATTACTTGGTAATAAAGTCCTGCGGTGGCGTAGAAACGAGGGATATAAAAGTAGGGGTTGAAGGAAAAGAAAAGGAATAGGATTTGAGAGAGAAGTGAAGGGGGGAGAGAGAAAGAGAGAGAGGAGTTTTTCATAAAGACGACCAAACGCATATTTGAGAGCTATAATGTTCTCTCTCCGGTCTTATGAAATTCGCTGGATTTTGGATCAGGCTAGCCGACCGGCATATCGAAAGAATTCATTTCGGTGATATATCGTCTGGAGGATGGCTGATTATCCGCCGAGGAACGCAACATCAAAGAAAGGTGAAATCCCAATTGAATCGCCGAATTTCATCCTCCATCGTTCTTCCGTCTCACTCGTTTCTTTTTTCTCCTTCTCTTTTTGATCCGTTTGATTAAGCTTTCACGCGATATTATTACGTGGCTATGGGATTAACGGGAATATTTACGACGATCGTTGCGTCACGAAGTAAACGTGGCAGATAGCTTTTATCATTAACGTTCGTGATTATTTATAGCCGTAATTACGCTCTCGTTAATTAGTTTTCCAATAACGATTCTTTCGAGGTTCGTTACAGAGTTTCACGAAAATCGATAACAAAACTTTTCCGTGTCCATTTTTAGCATTTTGCATTTTGTATTCCTGTACATCTATTTGTCATTTTGCATTTTTTGTTTGTATGTTTTTTCTTTTTAGTATTTTGCATTTTGTTGGAAAGCGTTCGGATCGATTCCGATCGGTTTTCCACCCCAAAGTCGCGAAACCGCTCTTAGCCAGGATATCCGCGAGGCACCGATTTAATTCATCTAGGCACGAAGGTTGTTCAATTAATTCGACAGCCGCACAGGACGGTCTCGCTATCCAAGCGAACAACGCGCCGTGTAAATATTTATGAAAGCCCTGTAACAATTTGTAATCCACTTGCCTCGACTCTCCAACCCCCCCCCCTTCCCCCCGTCT
>JAIFRP010000026.1:7704777-7733375 GCA_032403825.1 Odynerus spinipes
AGAGAGAGAGAGGCCACTTCATACGTAGGATACGTGCGTATTCGGCATTCCAAGCGTTTCGATATCACCCGCGAATTCTACCCGGAATTTGTCGTTTCAGGAACTGGCGAATTGACCGCAGAATCTCGAGTATTCCCGAATCTATTACGCGGTCTAATCTCGTTTTCAGAGATGCGGGTGAAAAATGATTTCGGGTTTCGAAAAGGTATGCGACGATAGTCGTTGAAAGGTCGATTAAAAATTTTGTTAATAACGATTGAGCGAGAAATTAAATTAAATTTGAAATTATTTATCGGTTTTTCCGAGTACACATTATTATGAATAACACTTATATTACTGATATATTAATAATACTCGATATTACCTCGGAATTTAATTTATTTTTCTGTATTAATTAACATCCATGTAAATTTAACGAATATCGCGTAATATTGAAATTTGTAACGTTCCTTTCTTCGACACATTACGTATAACAATTACTTGAATCGCATACTTTCGACGGATCTCGCGCGAAACGCAGAGAAAATCCCTCGGCCGATTGAAGCGTCGGAACGTGAGCGGTTTATAAATAAAACCAGCACTACCACCGCTAGCAGAAGAAGAGTCTCATGATTTTTCCCGTAGAGAAAAGAGAAAGGATACTTTCGTGCTTCGCTCCGACAGGACGCGCACTTCGGATGCATACGCGAAGGTGCCTTCTGAATTTCAAAGTAGCCAAATTTTCTACCACTCCTCGCAAATCACTCGTAGTCTCATAAGGTCGTTTCACGTTGCTCTCGTCAAAGGGATATAAAGGGAGAAGAGAGTGGGAGGATCTCTTTGTCGTTTCATATCGCTAGTTGTATATTGAAACGAGATTTTTGTATATAGGGAAGCCAGTTTTTTTAGCTCTTTAGCTTGACATTTATTAGGACTTTTGTAACATCCGTTTGTGGGGTTAAATGTAAATTTTTATTTAAGTTATCTTACAAAGGGTGATACGTTTAACCTAAAGTAGAATGAAAATATTTTATTCTTAAATTTCAGTAAAAACAATTCTACGACTGTTACTAGCTTTCAAAAGACTCGTTATTTTTGTTCAAATAATTCAAGTTGATATAACTTTCCAGATAATTCAATTAAAAGCTACCCCTTGTACCTTTCATATTTTTTATCTCAATTTTCAACCCTTTCATACTATCACCAAAAGAGATAATAATTCGTTATACCCAATTTACTAGCCCAACTATATATCTGCATACATATCCATAAATCTTAACGATCGTTTCTTGTTCGTCCTCCTCCGTCTCGTGATCGTCCCATCCTTCTTCGTTCGTTTTTCGATCGAGCGTACGGGATCGTGTCTAGACTCTGGTAGACGTTAGCCCACTTAGCCCCGTTTCTACTCGCCCGGTTTTCAATCACCGACGATTACCGGGCCACCTCTCTTGTCCACCCTAATCTCGACTCAGGATTCGTCTCGAATCATTCCATTAATCGTGACCGTGTCTCTCTAACTTAAAAGAAAAACAAAGGAGAAAAAAAAACGAAATTAGCGGCTGGACGCTCGAATTTCCCTCGTTCTCATCTTTTTGATCTTTAATATTGTCTTTTCTTTTCTCCTCCTCTTACTTTTCTATCTTACGCTCCGACTCTCGCTATTATAACGGAAATCATCCAGAATTTATATTACTTCGGAAGGGCAGCCGCGGAAAGAGAGAAAGAGGAGGTGAAAAAGGCGACTCCTCGCCGGAGGACTCCTCGGCGACCTTTATACTCATTTGAATCTTAAATTCGAGTATGAATCATTTAGGTTTGAAATATTGAAGCGGTCGAAAAGAGATTCCTTTATATAAGATGGAATATTTGAATGTTGGAACGTTCCAATGTTTTCCTCGCTTACTGAGATATTATCGAATAAGATATGAAGTATTATCGATGCATGGTAATTGCTCAGAATTTTACTAATTCCGAATAATTACTATAACGTTTATCTAACGTGTACTTGTGTGTCAACGTGAACGCAACATTAATTTATTATTAACCCAGTTTTCACGGTACAAAAATTCCTCCACCGCCATTCTCGATGACTTAGCCAACGATATCTCGGCTCGATCGACCGCGAGATAATTGGTGCTTCACCGGAGATAAATGCTAGTGTTACGAGATAACGAATGGGCTTCGATGAACTGAGAAATTACCGAAAGGCTATCCGATCTCAGCCAATCGTCGTCGTTTATCCGTTCGATCGACTTCCGATCGATGGATTTCAAGTCAGTCCTGCAAAGAGACCGCAAGAAGCGCGCGAAATCGGGAAAACCAGTGGAGAGGAGAAGAAAGAAAGGAGAAAAGAGAGATGGAAGATTCTGCTTGCGTTTTCCGTGAGAGCGGAAAATCGTCCTCTTTGGAGGGTCCCGCGTAACGATGGAAGGTAAAGGCCATCGTGAGCTGGTTGAATTTCGCCTTTCCACCTCGGGTCCTCCGACTACGGTGCGAGGCCATAACCGAGATCGTTACACGAAATTAAGCTATCGAAACGAGCCCACAGTCCCTTCTCCTCCTACATGCGAATCCCAAGAAGCCCTTATTCCATTTTACAGAGAATCTAGCCGGTAGTGCTGCTACGATCTAGTTAGATTTCTTATCGTTCTTGAGAGAAAGGGGTTGATGGCTGCCTTCGTGATTTTCGTACTCCTCGCGGATTTCGAGTGAAAATTTTACTAATTTTCTGGTAAATAGAAGGAGGGTGGAATGTTGCTTATTGCTATAGCACCGGGAATGTTTTGTTACAAGAATTGGAGAGAAAATAAAGAAATAGAAAGTAGAAATTTCGTTAAAAAGTGTAAGTAATATATGTATATTAATTTTTTATTAAGAATTAGGAATTTTTTGAACGAGATCGAAACGGATTGGAGCGTGCGATGAACCACGAAGAGCAAAAACGGTTTACTCTTTTCATAGACGACGGAGAGTATGTTAAGTGGGCGCTGTTGAGCTTTCGACGCTATACTACCTCGTGATTAGGTCAAGGAGTTGAACTCACTCCCTGTGTGAAAGAAATCGAGCGAGCGAGCGAGCGAGCGAGCGAGAGAGAGAGAGAGAGAGAGAGAGAGAGAGAGAGAGAGAGTAAGTCGTCTAGAATTTACTCGAACGACAATGTAGATCCCTCTCTGGCGTATCGTCAGATAATTTCCATCTCTTTCTCTCTCACTCTTTTCTCGCGTCGTTGCTTAAACACAAAAGACCTTTCGTCGCGACCACTAGATGAATTTAACGATCATAAACGATCGCGCGTGCTAGCGAATCTCATTAAATCTTTACGTGCGATGGAATATCTGGTTTTCGGGAATATAAACGAACCGTTGTCGGCTTCAATGAGTATTTATTATACAGGGTGTAGTTTAACATACGTTCGAGTGTTCGCTACAGGGATTAACTAGGATTAGATGTAATGAAAAAAAGTGCGTATGCATTTTATTGCGAACTATACCCAGTGGCCAACATAGAGTATTGTTAGTTCATTAAAAATGATCGTCTTATTCTTACTCGGTTATACATTTTATTTATTTTTTGTTATATTCGTATAAATAATATGAAAAATCTAAAATTAAGATAAATAGAATTTTTCATCGATTTTCCCATTATCGAAATAGACGTACCTCTTGTATGTTAATAAAATACACCTGGTATATTAACATACATAACTATTAATATTGAAGCTTGAATCGTTTGCTCATAGAAAATTAAATGTGACGCGAGAGTGAGTAAATTGAACATACATACTAGTCCCGGAAATCACTATCGTAATAAGCTCTCTAGTTAGGATACTAGATATTCACGATATTTCAACGTTATACTAATTCACTGCGAAACCACATCTACTTGTTTTTGGAGCCGTACAACGTATCGTGTTTCCGTTTCCTTGTTATTGCAGGTCGAGATTTAGATTTACATATTTTCTTTGATTTTTATATAATTTCTAACGTTCGTCGGCGTTCCATCCTCTAATTTCATTCTGTCATTTATTTTTCTATTTTATTCCTTGATTTCGAAGCTTTAGATCGTTCTGTTCTTAACTTCGAATAATTAACACCGAAGTTAACGTTTCCTCTTCCCCCTCTTCTCTCTTTCATTAATCCAAGCGTTGAATAAGCTCGAATACGGTGGCATAGCATTAAAATCGACCAAATAACGAGTACAACGACGACGACGACAACGATTAGTAGAGATCCATTTGTAACGATAAACGTTCATTTAATTTCATAGAGGCCGATGTAATTTAGTGTAACACTCGGTTGCTAATTAGCGTGCGATGCTTCTCGTATTTTCACGGTTCCGGAACTCCGGAACGATCCTATCGATTTTCACAAATGCTTTTCCGAATTCACGTATCGGCGATTCGTTTGCGATACAAAAAGAGAGACTGCTGCTGGCTTGCCCTCGACTGGAGCTTCTGGCGTAACTCGTATAAATGCGCAATTTTACGTCCGTTTACGTTCACGCCGTGTTACACACCGGTGGTACTGGACCACGTTCGGATGCTGTGATCTTAAATGTTTTTCCCCCTAACTTTTTATGGAGTTTGACAATTTATACATGGATCGTATACAGGGTGTTCCATAATTGGTAGTACTACCAAAAAGATGGTGATTTTACATGAAAAAGTATTTTATATGAAAAAATAGTAATTTTTTTTTATACGAACCTTTGTTTTCGAGAGAAATAAGTTTGAAGATTTGACGAGTATGCCTGCACTTGCTTCAGCTTCGGAAGGCGATCCCCGATGAAACGACCGTAGAAAAAAATGGTCATAAGAATCGAGAGGAAATCAACAGTATCGAATGCGACGGCTCGCGAGAAAAGAATTAGATTGAACGTTCTCGAATTAACGAAGCCATTTTCGTGGATATTGGATTATGTCGTTGAGCTTGCGGGGCAGAGAAAGGCGGAAAGAAATGAGGATAGGAGGGGGTGAGAGGAAAAATAGGAGTAAGGAGCAATGGATCTAATATCAGGAACCTTTTTCCGCTTTACGGTTGCGCCTTTTATCGGTTTTCCTTACAACGAGGCGGGATCCCGAGTTTGCATGAGAAGGGCAATGAATCTCTTCGTGGCCTTAATCTTAACCAACCTGGAAAGAGCGTAGAATGGTCGGCGCATAAAGGATTATAAAAGAAAGATCGGCTACCGTGGGCAGCGTTCAGCCACCGGCCGATTGCATATTTCGCATCTTATCGGATCAACTCTGATCTCTGTTGGTTGCAATTTTAGTCTAATTCTAATATTTCGGAGCTTATTTATTACATTCCGAGTGATTGCGCTATTAATAAGAAAAAGTATGGCTGTGTATGAAAAAGAGGGACATTTTTAGTCACAGCATCCAGAAGTGGTCCAGCGGTAGATACATTTTTTGGTATATTTTTCCTTTTGAAATATTGAAATTATTTCGAGCTAATGCGATATGATATATTTTTCATGTTAAGGTATTATTTTTTATTTAAGGTCATATTTTTGACTTAGAGCACTTTAATAATTACTAACATATACCAAAAACATTGTTTATGCTAGTCGCGAGAGATACCCTGTATACGCAACTCAAAATTTATAGAATGCTCGAAAAAGTGTTGGCAAAATCGCGAAAAACAAGCGCAGGAATCCGTCGAGCTTTAGGTGGGTGTCAACCGTAAGCGGATATTCACGTTTGCTCGAGAACGGCGGTGGTGCATTGTTTGCGGATAGCCCGATACGTCAACAAAAAGCAAAATGACAGGGCATTTGCAACTGGCGTTGCCTAGTGTTGCGGCTGAAATAAATTCCATTGTAATTAATGAAACGGGGGTTCGTTCGCCTTGCTCGCTATTTCGAATCTCATAGTTTCTCTGTAATTGTAGCTTTGTATCAAGTTTGTATCGTTATAAACACTATCGCTATTTTCTTCTCCCCGAACGTAAGTACCTACGATAGTTAATATTAAATATCAAGTTTCCTTCTAAATCAACATTTTCCAATATTTAAACGTACTCGCATCGAAGTTAACGAAAATTATTTACATTATCTTGTAACCTATACCTTCCCGATAGAAACGGCTGATGTCTCTCTAAAAAAAAAGGATCTGTTCCGATAGCTCTTTTTTTCTACTAACCGGAAGTAAGCGATAAAAGGAAGCCCTTTTTTCAAAGGGAAAGAGAAAAAACGATAGGACTCATCTCCCGATAAAAAAAGCCACTCCATCCCCTCGAGTGGGAAGACGCTCGTGCGTGTTCGGTGCTTCGAACACTGGGGTCGCATCGAGGTCGAAAACGCAATTAGGCATCTAAAAATATTTGACGAAGGATAGTTTTCCTTGCACTCCCCCTTCCACTCAAGTTGCACTCGTGTTACGCTCGTGTTACATTCGTGTAGCACATGCCGGTAGCGAGCGAAGTGTCACGAGTATCTAAGAAATTCCTTCACCCCCCACCCCCCTCCTCCCGTCTCGATCTAATTAATATTCCGTTAATTAACATCGATATTCGCGCGAGCGTTCTCACAGTGAAACTCCAAAGCCGCTAGGAAAGATGCTTCGCGTTTCGTAATTAAATTAAATTAGCGAAGGAAGGTGTAGGTGTTAGATAAAATTCGGATGGCACGTAGTAGTAGTATACCTAGCTGCCATACGCTCGATAGAACTTTGGGAAAGTTACTCGTCTCGCGTTTATAATTATCTGGACACCTCCTATCGTACCCACTCTCACGTTTGTACCGATACACTGGGGTTAGACCACCGGGGCTGTACGTGCTACTCGGCATATTTCGATGAGATAATAATTATTAACTAGGTATAATTGGGGAGAGAGGGAAACACGGAACGGGGGCGTGGACGCGAGTACGAGTGAGACAAAGACGATACTATTTTATTGCGCTTCTAATTAATCGTGTTACTTCAGCTCAACGATTCTCTTCGTTCTCGCTCGTTCTCTCGGTTTATATTGTATAGAAAATAAATTATTCACCTCGCCCGTTTTATATTCCTTTAATAATATCGGATTTTAATTTAACCTGAATACGTGGGAAGGTGGGGGGAGGGGGTGGCACAAAAGACGTCGCGTCTAGTATCTGGGTAATTTCGGTCGAAAATTTGATCTTACGCAAAAGGTAGCTATCCAAGGTGAGATATAGCGTGAGATATAGTATAGTGTGCGATGTAGAGTGATCGGTGGTGAAATATCAGCGCCGATGAGGTAGCCAGCGTCGTGGGATGGATGCAAGGAAAGAAAATTCTAAATTCTCTGTTCACCAAGAAAAGGTTAGGTACAACCTACCCTTACCCGAGCATACAAGGCGTTATCATAAATCGTAGCTGTTGCTGCGTCGGTTACGCGAAAACTTGCGCAAAATTCGCTGAGATTCGTTCGGATATCGCGCGTCGCGTTGGTAAAAGATAAACAAAAACGGGTGGGTGAGTTTTTGCAAAATAAAAAAAAGATTCACGTGGTAGATTGAAAATGCGTCGACGCAGATCGGCGTCGGAATTTTTCTATAAACGCGAAAACGCGTTTCACGAGCTCGTCATTCGGCTACGTTCTTTTTTTATTTTTTTATTTTCTCGATTTTATTTCGTTTTTGATTCGATCTTCGCGCTTTTGACTTCATTCGATTTACGAGTGGTCCTCTTTGGGAATTAACGTTGACGGAAAGGGGGTGTTATAATATTGTTAAATATTACAATCTGTTTCGCGTTTATAATTAGCTGATTATTATGTTAATAATGGTAAATAATGTCTTGAGGTGCATCAAAGGTATCTCTACTCTTTATTAAGAAATGAGATGACTAGCATTCTTACACGCAAGAATTATTTCTATCTTTCCCAAGACCCGTTCATTACAGCTAGAAAAGAAATAGTGAGCTTTCGCGTTACCTTTCAGCAAGAAGCTTAAAAAGTAGATGCACTTCTTCAAGTGGAATCTTCTTCTTCTTCTCCTCTTTCTCTCCATTTCAAGAATAATGTAAATTGTTATTGCAAAATTACTCGTTACTCTTTGAAGCATGCCTTCGAAACGGGTCGCGAGACGAAAGTTTTCCTTGAGAGACGAGGAGAAGAAGAAGAAGAAGAAGAGGGCGATCGTTCTTTCCATTTCTTTGCTAATCGGTCCGATGGTCCGCCATTTTGCCATTTTACGGAAGAAGACAAGAAGGCGAATCGCAAGAATTTCAATTAAATGTAAATACAGAAGAGTGAGACGATCGTTGGAACGTTCGATCGTCGTCGTTGTCGTCGTCGTCTCGGTCGACAACCGGTGGCGCCAGGAAGCGTCATAATATTCGGGAGATGGGTTCGAGGGATATACAGGGTGATCCATTCAAACGGTACCATTCTTTCGTCTCTCGTTTCACATACAAAAAGTGAAATAAGAATTCAACCAAAAATTTACATGTTTTTTTCGTTATATTCATCCTATTGAACGCTACAAAATTATTATTGCACGTTAATAAAAAAATTCAAATTTTTAGGTAACCCTATTCAAATGTATCACCGTGTATGCACACATATGTATTATTACGTATATCCACGAACCAAATTTTCATATTCTCCGAATTTTCTTCTCTTCCTCTTTCTTTCCTTTTTCGACTAGTGATAGGAAATCCGTACCGTACGATCGATCGATCGAATCGCTCGTAAATCAGTTCGATCAGCTAGCCAGAGGAGGCGACCATTTTTTTCTCAGAATTGTTCTTCCGTTTGTTCCGCGAAAAGAGAAAATCGAATCACTGGAATATACAGAGTATTCCATAGTATTTTCTGATTTCTGTTTGATGTGTTTTTCAATGAAATATCGTAACAATTCGACGGACTAACATTTGAGCTTCGATTGTTGAAGTAGACGAAAGATAAAAAAAGAAAGAGATCTTGCTATAAATTAAACAAAATTATCAAAAATAATAAAATGTATTTGACAAGCACAAAAATGAGAAAAAGTTTTTAAAACGTAGAACAGAGTTCGATAAAATAATAGTAACTGAATATTCTTTACATCAAACAGGAATCTATGAAGACAGATAGAGAGAGGAAAGTAGACATACGACACTGTCTCTTCAGGAAACATCATTGATTAAATTTCAGCGAGCCGCTCATTTGATGCACTTAGAAGTCTCTTTGAAGCATCCACTCGGTTTGTTGAACGTTTAACAATACGACTCGCGAGTCAAGATCGTTTCAAAATATACACCTACCCATGACAATATCTCTCTCTCTCTCTCTCTCTCTCTCTCTTGAACATTCGATGTTTCTCCCTTGGTAGGATAACCAGTGATATCACAGTATGGCCATTATTGCCGTTGTCATTATAGTCACGGTCGCCGAACCGTTATCCAAAGCCAATATTGTACTCTGACTTCCGTTCTGGCATGCCGCTTCCGCACGTTTGCCGTTCATGGATTTGTAGTTAGTTTCCCAAAGGAGATAAGAGCGAAGGAGTGAGAAAGAGTGGAGGAGAAGACGAAAAAATGCAATTTAACGTAGTTAAAGCTTTGTCTATTGAACGTACATATAAAACCATCCGGATGAGACATTAAAAAGTTGCTAGGGGAGTAATTTAATTAGGGTGTAATTATAAAGGGATGCCTAAATAATGAGGTGGAAAAATATCTAGGTCTAGTGTTTTAATAATTTATGGTCGTCGGTATTATGATACCGACGACCATAAATTACGGAACCGTTTTTCATCTATAGAAAAATCTGTTTAATTATTATCAGCCACGTAATTAAAAATACAAGTACAATGCGATGTTTGATGAGTATGTTAATATAGACCCATGTGTGTAGGTAAAGAAGTTAATAGAAAATGCGTCATTATTAAAGTCATAAATACGAGGAATCGTAGAAAATTAGGTCTCTTTCCGCGAAACACGTACGTATGTAGCGAGCCGGTAACAAAGGATCTGACAATTAATTACCATGATGTGTATTTCTCGTATATAATTATTAATCTGTTGTTTACTGACGTTCGCGACGAGTTTAACAGAGCACCTGCAAAATCCCGTGAAATAAAGCGTTATTCATTAAACGCCCACCCCTTAACCAAATAGTCGCTTCCGAACAAACTTTTTGGAATTTTTACTTTTTAGCACTTTAATTAATTTATTCCTGTTTACTTTATTATTAGCTCCACGCTTAACCATTTTATTCTATTTTTACTTTATTTTTATCCATTTAATTAACATACATATCTTTCTTTTAATCACGCATTAATTCTTCCGTTTTTTGAGTAAATAAAATCGTCCGTACGATTCGTTCATACATTTCCCGCGCTTTTTGTACGGTCTCACTCGCGAATGACGGCGACTCAATGACTTCTCGTGAATATTTGTTGCAAGCGGTAATCAACGATTTCTTTTATTCATTCATTTGTTTATAACATACAAATTAAGATTAGAATCACGTTAGGTATGTGTTTCACTTTCCCTACAAATTTTATTAATTTTGTTAAACAACGACCACCCGCTTTGGGTCATCGTAACTTCGAGAAACAACAAACACATATATACGTTGGACATTGTACATACAATGCACCTCAGATTTATGGCGAATGTATCTACATACATGCATACCAATCTAGATTCCACAGCACGCGTAAGCGAAACGTACAAATACAAATACTACGCGCGTAGACCGTTTCTCTCTTCTCGGAGAGAGGAAGCGTATCGCAAAGCTCCCTCTTCGTAATCAGTGTATCAAAGCGAATAAATTAATGTATCGTGTCGCGAAGCCTCAATGCTGCTTGTGAGCACGTGCACGTGTTCACGCTGTTTCTCTACGGTATTCTCGCTAAAAGCGCATAGAAAGCGGATTCGGCGACTCCGCGTGCTGTGCTACGGGAGAATGCGTTCTGATTTACCACGAGTCTCACAATCAGTATTCTATCTCACTCTTGCGCGGACTTATTACGAATACTTCGTTTTCTTGCCTTCTACTAGACGTTTGAAACATTTTCTATACATACGTTATATTATTTTCTGCTTTTTATTTTTTGTTGGGGGGGGGAGCTAGTTTTAATTTATTTTTCCCAAAATTGAATTTATGTAAGTCTTTGAACTGACATCAGCGAAGAGTGAAGAATTGAATTGATATTAACATAAATAGCTCTTGAATAATAAAAAATCGTACAGTTGAGGAATTTCGTCGTGCTTCAAAATTTTCGATTTCGGGAATCTTGCGTACGTCAAAAACGTTTAGAAACGAGATTAGGAGAAAATCCTTGGTTAGGAGGAGGGATGTCTCCTCGTATTTCCCGAATTTGCGTAGCACTCGACAACGTTCCATTACTTCCGAAAAAGACGTCTTCGTGAACTGGGTGGAGGGGGATGGGTAGAAGGGGGAGAAAATTCTGGGTAAACCTCGTACATACGAAGCTACACTTTACCTATCTACGTACTTGCGTAATTCTCGTCGCTCGAACGCGACTATATTGGATCCTTTCCAATCTTCGCAGAATCGAACTCGCCGGAATCGTGGCTCGTAGCACGAAACGAAGCTAGAGACCCGTCGGTAGTGGATCGTAAACGATAAAGGGTAGTAGGTTGAGAAGAAACGCGGAAAGATGTTTTAGATCGTTGCGAGCCAGACGGTTCCATTCTTTTTATTCAACTTTTTATTATTTTATTCTTTCCATTTTTCTTTTCTTTTGTTTTAGCTCATTCATTTCGATCTTTTTTTTTAAGTTATTTATTTATAATGATCGCATCAACATCGAGGTCATTAGCGACCACGTTGAAAGAAAATACAAATTTCGCAACGGAGAAGAATGTATATAAAAGTATATATAAGGCGACTAATGATAATAATTTTTTTTTTATATTAAATATCTCGAGGAAGATAGAAGTAAGATTAGAAAACAAAAGATCGTGCCAAAATGTTTTTAGAAACCTTTACTTTGTCATCCGAGATGATATCGTGTCTCGTAATACCGTCGACGTATCGAATCGATCGTCGTCGATTGATAGTATCGTAAGATGAAAACATAAAAAACTTTTTCGATCTACGTATGTGCTTTACAACGAATTCGTGCTCTGTTTCGACGAGTTTCCCTCGTCGCACGATGGGGAAGTCGTTAAACGAGCAGGACTTGTTGCTCCTTTTCATGCCATATACATATATACATAGGTGCACTCGATGTACACAGGCGTAGAGTGACGAAGAAATAGAATAGGTACACGGTAACCTATTTGACAACCAGAATACCCTAAATATATTCTCTATTTTTCTCAATACAACAAAAAGTATCTTACAGTATTAGAAAAATAATTAAATTGAGAGTACATATATAATAAACAAGGAAGACTTTTTTAAAATCACATTTATTGGAATTTTAAAGTCGTACACGTTCTCCTAAACAAACTTACATATTTTTAAAACGTTTCTTAATTTTTTAAATATCATTTTGCAATCGTCAAATGTTCGTCGTCATTTTTTGCAAGAAAATTCTATTCAAATATTTATTAGGTAGATATCATTTATTAAGAAGTGCATACTCGTTACGTATACATTGTTGTATACCTATATAATCCTATATCAGGTCAAACGAAACATCCAGGGTATGTAGTTACGTATATGTATAGCGTGAACCCGAAACCTAGACAGAGTAAGTTTCCCGTAGAAAGTGCATCGTTAGTTAACGCATCGAACGCGGAGAAACGTTAAGCCGCTTTACCATTGTTCGCCAGTTTATCCCTGTCCGGTGAAAAACAAAGCCTTGAACAAACTCACGACGACGACGACAACGAGACGCGCGCGAGAAACTGGGCCATTGTTCGGTCGAGAATATCACTTGCATTTCGTTTCAATTTACTATCTATATCGTGCTCTAAATACGTGTGAAATAATAATCGTAAAAATGAACTGACGTCGATTGCAATTAAACAATTATTTTCTCTGACTCGTTGCTTCAATTTTTCATAGTTGACATTTTATTATCTTTCATAAAAATAGATATGTATTTTGCATACGACTGAGAAACGAAGAAATTAACAAATTGAACGGTATAACCAACAAGTTTTTATCTTATCTGCAATATAATAAATAGAAATATAACGTGGAAGTCCTTTTTAAATAAAAAAAGCAACAAATAGCATTGTATAAAGATCCATATAGATATAGGGTGCGTGAGCGTGTTGCGAGCGGAAATGAGAATTTATTTCCTTCTGTAATTTCGCACCCGGCTTGAAATTCCGAATCGTATATTATCGCAGACTGCATAAAATATTTGTGGAAAAGGATTCACCGGTGCATTTTCAATTTCGCACGCACGGAAAATGGCCATGACGACGAGGTATTATAATAATCAAGCGGCAGGTAAAAAGCAACCGAAGTGGTTACGTTGATCGTTTATTTATAAATCGTTCCTTTTGCTTGTAATAATCACTAACATGTTTTTTTTCAATTTTTATTTTATTATTCACAGTAAACACTTGCACACATGTCTAATTTATTTATTAGCCGTATTTTCTACTTACCATCATCATCGTGATTTAACATTTTTTTGTTAAATCACAGGTGACGAAAATCTATACGCACACATATAAACAAGCTGCACTGTAACGAACGAGTCTTATCTATGTAGATTTATTATTAATGAGATTAAAATTGGGTATCTTCGCTTTTACTCACGCGCGCGTACGAACTTATACCAACGTTAACACTTTCGTTGCTCGCAAAAGAGGTTGCACATATGAATAGTGTAATATGGTTATTAATATATATATATACCTATATATGTATCTGTATCATGGTATCTTCTCTAACGAACGCAGAGAAATTCTAATAGGATTAAAGGCACGTATTTCTGGTTCATCCCCGATACTACCACTATCCAGCCCCCTCCATATTGTACCGTATTATGCGAGAACGTTGCTTCGTTCGTTAATTCGTTGGTTCGTTCTTGTGAATTATACTACGGGCTCAATCTACGATGAAAACGAGTAATCTTCTTAGGCGGTCGCAATTATCGCCCGTGCTCACGCTATTCGCTTTAGAAACATTGTATTATGTCTACTTTAATATTAATATACCTATTATAATAAATGGCAATAATCGGCTAATGGCGATTAACTGTCTAAAGATATAATTTATATTAACAATATTATAAATTTATAATTCCTAAACTTTCAATGATATTTTATTATACTAACGATTTCCTTGAAATAATTGAATAAATTAACGTTACTCGTTAATTTCATTCGTCATTTCATGTTTTCCTATACAAACATGTTTGTAAATCAACACCGAACAGGGAGACCATAGCAATAGAAGGAAGCAATGAATCTCAAACCATCCAACCTCCACCGAAGCAAAGTCGTCTCATCTTCCACGTCGAAACTCGGTCCTGATTTTTCTTCGCAAACTTCTGTGTGTGTGTGTGTGTGTATTTTAACGTTAATGTCTCAGCGATAAAAGCAAACAGTCATTCGATAGACTGTGGCCGTGCTCTGATTGTTTTATTATATCCAATATCGTATCGTAGATATTGGAAACAGTGGCAGAGAACGGAAGGACAGGTCTCGCGCGAGGTTCAGAACCTTTTCGTACCGCAAACATCGACGGCACCCTTTTTACGAGCGGTACAACAAAATCGATATTCGATCGAGCGTTACGAAGCTCCGCGTCTCTCTAACGTTCACAATAGAAAAGAGGAGATATCCACGCGTTACTGCAGGTGTCATAAAGGAATATAGTACGTGCCCCTAAAGGCGTTATGCTCTTTATTTCTTTTTCCTTCTTATATTTCTTCTTCTTCTTCTTCTTCTTCCGTTTCTTTTTCTAGGCGGTAGCCCGACCTACTAGGTTGCGATGCTCGACGCGAGTCTAATATCTTTCAGTTTGTCGGCGATGACTTTAATCGCCGTTCATGTATTTTTCTCACTTTATTTGAGCTCGCGTGAACGTGATAGGAGTTGGCTGTGGGTCGGTAGGTTAGATATTTTCTGTGCTTCGGTTAATACCGGGAATGGTGGCTTCGGAAATTGCATCGTCTTGTAGTTTTTTTTATTGGTGTTTGCGAAAAGGGGTAAATATCCGTGTTTGTCGGCGAAGAAAAGTATTTTCATTCAGTCTCGATGCTTTGTCTTAATGCAATTCAATTATTTCAATTAATGTTATTTTCAATTTGTACATTTCGATTTAGAATTTAGATCGAAAATTTCTCCTACTTTACTTTCTCTGGATATATTTTATTTGTTACTTTTAATATTTGAGACAGGTTTTTTCGTATACATTGTTTCTTCTTCCTTTTTTCCAGGAAGAAAATGTTCTCCGTGGACCGTCGACGTGTAAACAGAATATGGAAGAAAGGAGGAGGGGTTAGTACCAACCAGGGTTTAAAGTTATTTGACAAGAGCGCAAGGTGGGCAGCATTATTAAATATTTAGATTTCATTGGACGAAGGTAAAGATCGTAACAACGCTCGCCGTATGTTTTCGTTGTTATTTTCAATGTCGAGGGAAGAATTTTTGAAGGAGAACGCGGCCTAGGTCGAAGGAAGCGCTTCAGTTTCTAAACAACCTTCGTCGAGTAAGCACGCGTGCGTCTGATCGTCGTTTACTCCTCTCATTTTTTTAAACATTTATAATGTTTAACTGTAGTTATATCTACAGTGCATTATTATTGACATATTATCTTTATAATATTTTATTATCGATATTCATAATTTATTTTTATTTTATTATTCAGTTTCTATACTACTGCGATTCGTGCGCTAAGGGTTGAACAGCGTAAATCACCTAAATCAGAGAAGAGATATTTCGCAAGCCAGGAAAAAAAGGGAAAAGCAAAAACAGCGCAAATGTGGGACAAACGACTGAATTTCATCCATCGTGTCGAGCATCGACTTCGAAGTGTGTTCCCCCAATGAAAAATCGATCTCCACGAACGTCGTAGCTAATTGGCAGGTCGTACGTCATCGCGCTACAGGGATAATATAGCACGTGAAATTTCCTCTTTCTCTCTTGCTTTCTTTCTCTCTCACTCTCGAATTAAGAAGCAGCCGAGTGCGGAAGAAAATACGACTCGTACGCTCGAATGAAATCCGAAGCTTTTTTTTTTCTACGCCTCTTCTTCCTTTCGTCGTCGTCGTCGTCGTCGTCGTCGTCGATCTAGCCTCCTCTCGTTCCCTCGATAATTCATTGTTCCGCGTTAGGCTTTGTTGTTTACATCCTACGAGCGAGAGCAACCGGCTCCCAGGCACGATTTTACGTGCCTAGAAATCTAATCGTCCTCGCTTGGTATTCGCCCTCGCTTATTTCCTCTCCTGCTCGCACTCTCTTTAGTGTAACGTGGTTTCGTTGTCGGAGGAACGGGGAGAGAGGAGAGAGAGAGAGAGAGAGAGAGAGAGAGAGAGAGGGAAAGAGTTAATCTCATCGACTCGTATTTCTCCGATTTCGGTTTATCCGACTTTAATAGGGAATAACGAGAATATCGCGAATTCTAACGTAGGTGCGTAGCTCTATATCAGCGAGTAGTATTTTACGTGATTAAAGTTCGAACGATTAGAGGGGGAGTTTGGTGAAAGTCGTATATAGGTAGTTGTTTATCGTTTGGAACAGTGATTAACACCGTGCGAATCGTATTCGTTGGTATTTACGCTCAAAATTAAACATTTTACGCGATAAATTAATATTTGCCGAATTTAGTAGATTTTTATGGATTTGTAGCTATAGTGACTCGTATGGTTTATCGTTTTTTTTTTTAATTTTAGCTTATTGCAATAGAACATCGTTACGTCAACTATTTATTTGTTTCTACAATCTTATAACGTCCAGGTCTTTTGAAATTGACTTCTACATTCTTCGTTTTCATAAGATTATGAAATGCCCTCTGTAGGAGAGAAGCACGTTACGCGTCACGTGGATTTACCTAAGTAAGGACGTAAAGGACGAAGCTTTCTCTCTCCCCCCTGTCTCTCTCTCTCTGCCCTGGATTAAGACCGATAAAGCTCTTTGAAAGGCACTGTCAGGGGGATTCGAACGACTTGTCGTCGAGTCTGGGTAAGGTTAGACTTTGGCTGGCTAGTAATTTGCCTCTTTGCACGGCAGCTTGAAAGAGAGACCGAGAAGGAGAGAGAAACACCTTGTGTACGCGTCTACATCTATATACATACATGTGTGCATGTATGAGCGAGAGCAAGAGAGAGAGAGAGAGAGGGAGAGAGGGAGAGAGAGAGAAAGGAGGAGAAGGAAAACACGCGCTTGCTCGGTGCATCGAATGCACTCGCACAGGCGCATCCCCCTCGCGATGTGCACAGCAAACGGCTCGGACATTCCGATAACCTGGTATTATTACATCGTATAGCTTTTCGCGATGGATACGAACAGAGAGAAAGAGAGAGAGACGGGAAGCAGAGCGAACGTAACATAAAGGAAAGCTCCTCTAATGCGATACAATTCATAGAGTGCGCCGACCTATACCTCCCTTCTGTCCATTATCACGAACGCGTTTCGAAATGCTATTGTTCCCCTTCGTAGAGAGTGTCGTGTGATTGGTTTGGAATATTAAAAAAAAAAGTAAGATGGAATGGGAAAAGAAAGAAAGAGGATAGTGACTATGGATACGTCGATAGGTCGAAAAAGCACAGCTGTTCTCTTTGAAACACGTTTCTTCATTTTCTGTCACGTTTCGTTAATAAGAATATATGTGTATGTATATGTTATAACATATAGTGGACAGTAATGACAATCACATTATAGTAATATAGGTATTTAGTAATAAATGTGGAAAAACCAATTCTAAATTAAAACACACATCAATTTTTCTCGAAATAGTTTCAACCACCTTTACAAACTCGAAATCTTTCCCGTGTCGCACGGCCCTATTTCGCGCCCTTTTATTTTCCAGACATCGTTTTGTACGAAAACCGAAGAGAAGGAGAGATAGAGAGGGAAAGAGGAAACGAGAGAGAGAGAGAGAGAGGGAAAGAGAAAGAAAAAGGTAAAGAGAGGGAAAAGCATTTCGGGCCAATTTTGCGCCCGAGCGGAGTGCGCCACCTTCGGTCGTTTACGTCAGTGTCAAGCGCAGAAGGAGCAAGAGGCACGCTGGCGCGCACTCGCTCGCCTTACTCGTGTGTTACTGACCTTAGAAAGATTCGATTTCGGTACTGTGCGAGCATAAACTACTCTACAAAGCCACTTGAAAATCTACGTAGGTACGTATATAAATATGTACGAGAAGTGCATAGATATGTGAGAGTCCTTTGAATCCTTCGCACGCTATACGAGACTTTGTTTTAGGGATGAGATTGTTTTAGAGATTAGAAGAAAATTGATAAATGGGAAATAGATGTTTGTAAGCATAGGTAGACAGAAAATTAAATCGGACGATCGAAGAAATGATTTCTATTTTTATAACTATTACTGCAGTTTAATAATCATAAATAATTACAGGAAATAGTATAAAGAGGATGCATCGAAAAATCGTTGAAAAATATTTACCGCGCTCGAAGTCTCGGAAAATTTTGTGTAGGCATATAATCGCGAACCTTTACCTCTACACCCCTTCTTCCCTCTCTCCTTCTCACTCTTCATCCCGCAGCCCTTTCTATCTTTGTCCCAGTCATAATTCACTGGCAAACGTTAACCTACTTCCACTTTTCGCTCTTCCAGGCGAACGAACGTAAGAGAGAAGGGATTGCCTCTCGTCGTCATCGTTTCTCCTCGTCGCGAGAGCACGCTCGTGAAAACTTTGCAACTCGGCGACGATCGTTTGCGGACGAATCTAATCGTCGGGCAACCTGAGAAAGAGAGTAGGAGAAAGAAAGTAAATGGGAGAGAAAGGAAGAGGAAGACGGAGATAGAGATAAACTCTTCCGGAGTCGACGTAATCGGCCAACGTCGTTCAACCATAAATACCGTTATAAAATATCGTTTAACCGAATCTTATGGTGAATTACGACTGGGATTTAATGTATTTGCCGTTATGGCGAACGACTTGTCACTTGTTTTCGTATAAAAGAGGGTTAGGAGAGACAGATAAATAGAAAGAGACACGGAGAGATAGAATGACATAGGAAAGAGTGAGAAAGAAAGAGGGGAGGAGAGAGGGAGAGAAAGAGAGAGAGAGAGAAAGAGAGAGAGAGAGAGACATAGTAACTTCCTTTAATACCCCTTTTATATTCGGTCCTTGCGTAAACATAATTTCATTATTCGTACAACGCTTCTCCTTTATCCTTAGGGTGCCGTTAGTTACCCCCCTCGAAAGTTTAAACAATGAATAAATGCGCACGCCTACCTACCACACCATGTCCATGAATGTTAAAGAGTTAAGACCTTCGAGATTACGCGGCAAACGAAATTTACGCGACTCCAGGTGCCGCGACTTCGTATTTCTCGACGTGCCAACTTAAAGGAAACACGTGGCAACGTGGAGTTTTGCTTGGGGTAAGGTTAAAAGTGCTTAGAAGTTGGGAGATAAGAGTATGCATGTGGGTAGCTGCAGTTAAATAAAGTTTTGTCGGATAAGCTATGGGTCTTGTGTATTACGTACGATAGCGATAATCAATGGGGGAGTCGATTGATTCGATCAATTATCGATTATCACCCGCATTGCTTCGGTTTAGTTGGAGTAATGTTGGAATCAGTTTGTTGTATCGGTAGTTAGTAGGGGATTTGATAGTTCTTGCGAATTAGTTATCGTATATCGTGTTTCTATGGGGGTGACGGTGTTATTAGAATATTAGAATTGTTTTAAGGTGGTTCTTGATGTTATACATTAAATATTTCATTACAGTAAATTTTAGTTAATAGTTTGGGACTTTAGATAATATATTAATTAATTATTAGGTTTAATTCTTAACGATTTTAATTTTTCCGAATTTTGAAATTAGCATATGTGACCACAGCACGATTCCTCGCGTTGGATCTTCATCTTCTCTAAGTTTTTAATACACGACCACTTCGAATCTGAACACATCGATACGGAACCCGTTAATATCGAGAAACCGTCGAGAGACGTCTTGGAAAATCAAAAGGAGCCCTGGTGGATCGGTGAATTTCATCGATTCGTCTTCGCAAAGCTGGTAGAAGGGAAACTTCCAAGTCCCAACGGTTTCTTGCTCGACGATTTCCGTTAGCTAGACCCATCCACTCCTCCAACGCCCCCCCTAGTCTCTACCTCCACCCCCAACACCCCTATTTCTCTATTTCTATCTCTATCTAGAGCCACCCTTTCCTTCCGCCGTCATCGAGTTTCGGGGACGAGCTGCCAAGTATGAATTTCACCGAAGCACCATGGCAAACAGGAAGGAATGCATTTGCATCCGATCGTTCGTGAAACTTTTCGAATGAAAAGAGAGGGAAATGAATGAACGAATGAATATCGTGTAAGTTCGGTAGCATGAAAGTTGCGTGTTAGCGATTAGGGTTGATCATTAACTTAAGTACGTGTTCGGGTTCACAAAATTAGGTTCATGGAATTTTTGGTAGGTTCAATCTTTTTTATGTTCCTCAAATGAATTCCTTTAGATATTTTATAAGAATCATTTATTTTATAAATCAACTTAGCGTGAGTGATCGACTCTATCGACTCTAAAACCAAAATGGTGGCTCCCAAGTTAGAAAGTTGTTAAAAGCGGCAGATTTTGAAGTGAATGCATTCTATGATCCTTTTGCTATTAAAATCACATTGACCTCATTAATGACTCCCGGATAGTTAAAGAGTTAATGAGATGGATAGAAGAAATTGGGGGCATCGTATTAATCGCTTACACGTCGATGAAAGAAAATGTAGAAAAGAGGGCAGAAAAAAGTTGTTCGATGGACGATAAAGTTTAACGTCGTACATCTTTTCCACCTTCTTGTTCACCCTTTTTTTTTGGTCTCTCTACTTTAGCCACCGAAACTTACCGAGAGATCGCGTCTTTCCGTGAACTTTCGTAAGTTAGGCTCGTAAACACGTTCCACGCGCGGTCGTCATTCACCGCCTTGCGAGCGCTAAAAGAGGGTTAGATGAAAAAGAAAAAGAAAGAGAGAAAGAGAGAGAGAGAGACAGAGAAAGAGGGAAAATAAGTTTAGGGACACCGACGAGATAGCGAGTGAAAATAAATTGACATGCAGTTAAAGTTCGCACGACAGACGCCCTGGCCCTTCTGCTCGATATTAAAACGGATTATATTTTCCCTCTCCTTGCTGAAACGAGGATCTTCCTTACCTCTACGCCTCTTTCATCATCGCGAGCACAAATTTTCGTGGTAAGTAAGGAAGAGGGAGAGCGCGAAAGCGAGAGAACTCGGGCTTTTTATAGCGTGTAGAAAAGGGGCTGTCGACGATAATTTCCAGTTCCGATCTTTATTTTGTATGTGTGTGTATTTATAGGGCGAAGTTAATGTAAATTAGCAGCGTGAATGATTCCTCTCTTTTTCAATTCGTTCGAATATGTATTTCTAATAAAATTTTAGTTATGAGAAAGTAATGCCAGGTATTCGATACCTGATGTAGGATAGAATGAATTTTGTTGGGAGTATAAAATTACAAATTCGTGGAATCGTTTCTAATGAAATTTTAGGCACGCCGAAGTAATTTAAGTTATTCTTAACTTGTAATATTATAATATTAGTTTATAATATTAGCTTTAACTTATAATATTTTCGTTAAATTATTCAAAGTGATCTAAGCACGTAACAACCATTAGATGAACCAGCTCGTATATACATATTATATTACATATCATATATAAAACTATGTACGGGGCTTTTGAACGGTGTAATTAGCATTTTTATTGGCCGTGCGTGTCACGAGGGGGCCTCCTTTCGCTCCTTCGGGCAACACCGTTGAAAACGGCTTCCTCGTTTCTCAGGAGACAGGAGAAAGTTTTAAATTACTTCGACGGTCGCGATTTTCCGCTGCAAAAATGCTCTCGGGCTCGGATAACGTCGATCAAGAATTTTGTAGCCCTTTCTTTTTTCTTTTCCTTCTTACGTACTCATTTTTTCTAATTTTCTAATTTCAAGCTTGAAATTCAACCCATGTGAACTTGCTATACGTTTCATTAAAAAAAGGCAAAAAAAGTAGAAACCTTCGAAATAAAATAAATATATTTATAAGATTCGTCTAATCACCTTTGAAATTGAAGCTTGAAATTAAATTCTTACAGAGATAACGCTCCTTACACCTTTGATAGGAGACAAAAATAAGAAGGTTCAAAAATCGCGACGATTACGCTCCGATGAAAACCACCCACGTCTTTCACGCGATTTCATCGAGCGTGAACGCGCGAATATACATAGAAGAGAGGAAGCACACGCTTGTATCTTCAAAACATGAGCTTTTGAATTCGAGCCTGACACGGAGTCGGATTTCGACGAATTTGGCGAAAGTTACTAATTAAGCCCAACTTCTAATTTTATTTTCGCTATCGAGTTCTTTTATCTCTTTTGTTTTTTTATTTTCCTTCGATCGAGCCACGATTTCGGGGGTTCTTAACGAACCGATCGTTCCATCAGAACGAAAGATTGCTTTTCCCCCTTTTCCTCTATCCTTTTCGCTTTTTTATTTCTCTAACTCTATCTCGCCTTCTCTCACGGTTTTCTATTAACGAGGAAACAGAGATATTCGACCGGTCGCTTCCGATGGTAAGGATACGATTCCCGCGGAGTCGCTACTGAAAAATGCAATTTCGTTTGGATTTCCTCCCTTTCTTTCCGGTTTGCACTCAACAACGATCGATTCACTCGTGGCTTCTCATTTCCCTTTCGTCGTGTAATTCGAATTCGTGGTCTTTCGTGATTCGACGCTTCGATAACGCGGTTTATGTTAGAGCGAAAGATTTTGACACACTCCACCGTAAAATCGATCATGATTTTTAAGATGATTTGAACATTGTTTAAAATCGAATTTTATAGCCTTTAATTTTCGACGAGTACGCGCACAAAATGGATTTTTTTAAATGAGGATTGAAAAAATAGTAGAGAACGAAATTTGAAACGGTACGATAAAAATATCAGGCAATGTTAATTAAAAACAATTCTCGAATCCTACAGCAATTTTTACAGCATATAATTTTTCTAGGAGAGTTTGGACGGCAAATCGTGAGCTTTCCGGTACAGTGGCTCGATGCTCGTAAAATTTGATGGTCAGTCTCTCGAAAATGCTCGGTTTCTACGACCGTGGAAGAAAAGAAAAAGAAAGGAAAAGATAGCGAGGCAAGAAGAAACACTCGGTTCGCGTAGCAAGAAAGTTCGTTGTTTATTGTTCTCACGGTGGACCGAGCTAACAAAAAGTTTTATTTATCAAGCTTCTCTCTGATTTTTTTTTACAATTAACTAGTCTCTTCTTTTTATTACATCGTTTGTGCAATTATGACGTTTTTTAATCCTTCTACGGCAAGTATTTTAAATGAACATTATTGGCGAGAATTTTGAAAGAATTTACACTCAAGATTTTCTTTTTATTTCATAGTGATAATCGAAAAGTCAAAGTCTCTTTCTCTTTGTCTCGTTCATTCGCAGCTTTTATTCTCCAGGCACATTCGAAACGTGCACCAGCACCAGCATGCTATCTCTCTTTCTCTCTCTGGTCCCTCGAATTCGGTAAATGCGAATGGCGTTCGCCTCTATGTCAGCGGAATAGATAATATATGAATAGTGCCTCCGGTTATGTTGATCATCTCAGAGAAATTGCATTACGTATTCGGTCGCATTCTTTGGAAAATTGCTTTGAACGTTGTATCGCGGCGGATATTATCGATGGAACCTCATTACGGCTACCTTCTGAAACCGCCTGGCAAACTCGAGTCGATCGGGAGTAAATTATATCGACTATATTCAAAGACGATACGATGATGGGCCGATAGTTAATACCAACGAGTCGTTACAACAATTATCCATTTTTTTGAATAACTAATTAAACCTTTTTTCAACAAATATTTATTATTTCAATAAAAAAGAATCGTGATCATAGCCTGATCGATATAAATCGTTCCAAACGACTTTCGCGATACACGAAATCGCGAAATTTCGATAATTTAATAAAATCCTCTAGATACCACGGTTATCCTCTGAAAATCGCTAAATTTATCACACGACGTTCGCGTACTCGGAAAATAAGCAACTCGAAGTAAAACGCGAAACTTTTTCTCGAGATAGCGTGTCGCTGAAACTCCTTTGATCCACGCGATTTTTGCTTAGCGTGTCTCACGATCAACGCGTGAACTCGTGGGCGGACAAAATTGGACGAGGTCAAAGGGGAATCCCAAGTGAATATGAGAAAGAGAGAGAGTGAGAGAGAGAGAGAGAGAGAGGAAGCATAGTACGATGCTAAGAAGCTTAGAGAGAGAATGACGAGGAGAGAAGAGCGAAGGAATTTTGGAGCCTTATGGAAACGATGCTGTACCTGTGTACGTACATACATATGTACGTCTATATCTATGTAATATGTATCTATATGTATATACATCGTGTCGAGTTTACAAATATACGACACGGCACGGTGCATAGCCCAAGGAACGCGTTGCTGCCTCTCTCCGTGCTGTTCTCCGTTGAACATAGTTCGAGCTGCCTTGCACACGCCTCCTTAAAGGCTAGTTATCGCTCGAATTAAAGCGAGAACCACCGGTAGGTACCGTTTCGTACCTAACAGTCGTTTCTCCCTGCTCGCTTCCAACCTGCTTCTCGCTTTGCGCGCTGGACCGTGATAAGAAGAGCGTTCGATATATTCCGAGCCGGGCGTTCGAGTTAATTAAAGACTTTAGTTACCTACCTTCCTTAGTGCATTCCAACGACTGGGATACTATTTCTTTCGTTTTTTAAACTTTTTCGCAGGATTTTTAAACGTGTTAAATGTAGATTTTAGATTTGTGCGAGTTTCTAAGCTTTTTTATGGGTAATCGTTTTTTTACACACTTTGTAAACGTTAAGGTGTAGGTGTAAATGGGTTTTTAATAACTTTTTATGTGTTAATGATTGTTATACGATCTCATATATAAATGTGTGTTTACATATATATTAAATGTGTTTATTTAAATATAAAGTCTGTTTGCATATATGTATGTGTAGAATTTTTCTCCCTTTTACGTACACATACATATACATATATACATACACACACATATAGTAAGTTGTAAGGAGAAGTTAATCCTCGTCAGCGGCAGTGAAATCTCGCATCGATCGAGAGTTACTCTTGTAGTATAGTAGTAGTAGTAATGGTGGTGGTGGTGGTTGAGAGAGAGCTGTAGTTAAATAGAGATACGCTACTCGAGAAGGGTACGTTGGAAGTTTCGAGGACGTCGATCCTCACCGATGCACTTTGCGTGCACCTTGCCTTTCGCGATTTATTCGCGAGACTTTGTGTATGGTGTAACTACGCTCGCGCGTAGAAGCTTTGCACGTCGAGAGGAAAGTCGCATTAGCAGTCCGGAATTGAGATAAATAGATTGCGATAAAAAAGAGACGATTAGGTCTGACCGTGAGTAATTATTGGTTAGCTCGTTTTTTTTTATACAAATTAGAAACGTGATTGTGAATTTATTATAATGTAAATTCATTTGTGCAAGTAATTATGGTAACGTTAATATTATGACAGTGGTAATAAGAATATAAACGTCTGCATAATAAATCGTGAGTACGTATGAGAACAAAATAAATTTAAAAAAAAATGGGATAGAAAAGAAATAATTAAAAATTAGATGAAGAGGGAGAAGAAATTTCGAAGATTAAGTAGAACATATAAAACGTTTTTAAGAATAAGCATACTCGTCTTTCGCCTTTCACCTCTTTCTTTAAGTCTCCGCGGTAAGACGAACGAGGGAAATTATCAATCATTTCGGTAGTCCATTGTTACGTGAGAGAGAACACGAAAAGCTCCCCCGTTCCGTGAATTCGTTATTACGCGGGAAAATGGAGCGAAAAGTGAAGCCTGTAAGCGATATTAACGAGTCCTCTCTTCGTTCGCTGGTTACCTTCAACCCACTTCTTCCACCTCTCTCTCTCGCTTTTTCCTAATTATGCTCGAATGAATCCTAAACAGGCCGCATCAAACCGCACGCTCTGACTCGCTTATTAACGAGCCTCCTCGTTCTCTTCTTGCGCGAACTTTCTTTCGAGTTTGTCTTAGTCCTGCGGCGAGACTTCGCGCGAAGTTTCGTTCGTGAGTAAAAAAATTAGAGAAGGCTGTAAAAGTAGGAAAGAGTAAATTAGATTTCGATTATTTTTGTAGAGATGATACTTAGCAATTAAATTTATTGCACTACGTTTAACGTAATCGTAAAAATATTTTAAAGGATGATTCGTGAAAAGAAATTTTCAAAAGACTCCAACTCTCGTACCTGAACAAATTTTTTACTCTCTACCATTTTCCGTTCATTACGTATTTTTATTTAACTATTCTCTACTATTCTTCTCTCTCGTTAAATTTTTTTCTCAATTATCCCGGCCTTAACTTCGGTACAATACTTTTTCTTCCCCATTTCAATCGAAACCCAGCCGGCTAATAAAAGATCCCTACGATCAAACAACGTTTATTCAAATAGAAACAATACGCGTTGTGGGTCGTACAATCGACTACGGTATTCGTTTATTCGCGATCGTTAATCGCGAACGTTCGTAAAAGGGAGGTTAACGTTTTCGAATTTCTTCCTTCTCGATATCACAAAAATTTCGCTTCGTAGGGAATCAAGCAGCGACTGTTCTCCCTTTCTCTCTTGTTAGCCACCCTCGTCGCCGCATTATAAATAATTTAACGCGGAAAGCTTCCCGGGTATAAATGAACCCACTGGTCGTTCGTAACAAAAGCTTGCACACCGCGCGCGCGCGCGCGCGTACGAGCACACCGCGTTCGTTCTCACCACCTACTCTCTCTCCCCCCCCTTCTCTCGTAGTAGTACTAACCCCTTTCATTATGAATCGTTGGCCCACCACCACCATCACCACCAACGGCGCCTTCGACCGGAGCTTAAATCTTGACCGTGCTTTTCAACGAGGTTTATGGCTCGTTTCTATGAACGTAAACTCAAAATCGCATGAGGATTCATTTCTTTTTATTTTATCATCACCCTTTTCCCTTCTTTTTATGAAAGTGATGAAATTCGTTCCATAGGGATGGAGGGCGAATACAAATTTCGTATCCTAACATTTCTAAGAGGATTTATTTATTTAATAGTCGAATAAAAAATTGTAATTGATTCGAACTGAATATTGGAATTTGACAAATCATCGCTGGGAAGAAAATGAGTAACAAAAAATTCGAATCTTACATATTGTAAAATATATTAGAACTGAGAGTTTTTCTAAATTTAATTTAACTTATTTACACAAAAATTAACAATTCTATCCCCTTTTTTAACAAAACTGATAGTCGAACTTTCATGTAACTATAGGAATAATCATGGTAGAGATCTCGATCTAGATGGAGGGTAGAATCGTATTTCTCGATCGACTTTCGACTCAACTTTCGTTCAGTAGACAAGTATCCGATGACGACGTTCTATACACGATCGCGAGAATCCTATTTCGAGAAGCGACAGGAGAGAATTCGGTATCAATAGTGTGTGTGCGTATGTTAGCAGCGTGTTTGCTCCGTCTAAAAGAACCGGAGAACTATTCACGATTTTCGTCAACCGCGAGAACGATTTTTTTATATAATAATTTTATCTTTTTCTTCATCTTCTCTCTCTCTCTCTCTCTCTCTTTTACACACACTCTCGTTTCTCATCGCGACGATTAAACTAACGCGAGTCAGAAGGAGATTTTTTGTCGAACTTTGTATCGAATCAACGAACACGCTAGTTTTCCTTTCCTTTTTACGTTTGTGTTTGGTTAAAGCTACGTTTCGATATCTTTCCGCCTGATCGAGTGCGAAATTCAGCGTACTAAGTAAGAAACTTTGCTCGTATAGAACTCCGAGAGGATACCGTGTTTGTGTGCCCGTTTCTCTGTATACGTGTGGATGTGCAATGCCCGTGGGGGATCGAAAGGGAGGTGTTTTAGGAAACGGGAGACGATAAAGATGAAAAATGCATAGAAGTAGCTGACGAGCTAGCATCGGCCGAAATCCAATATCTACTTGGATGTTCTGAGTTGCTTTTCTCGGAGAAAAGGCGTTTCCCTCGTTTATCGGTGCTGATGAATGTGTAAAGGGCAGGCAAGTTTTTCTTAGTTTCCTTTGCTTTTTTTTCTAGCAAGACCATGAATCTTCCAATTTAAAACGAAACAGAATATATTTTTTAAAACACGATATGTTTATCTGAATTATATAAAACATGTTTATTCCATTTTATTACACAAAAAATGCCTCGAAAATTTGTTTAATTTTTATTGCATAATCTCTCAGGCAATATTTTGGTATAGATAAAAATTATTGAAAATTCAGAACCCCCGTCCCTCAGAATAATCTCGAATACTCATTTCCCTAATCTCTATCAAGATCAACGAAGGAAAATAAAGTCAATCTAATCGAGAGAGCGTTATCAAAGAAGCAAACATTATTTCCAGACTGGATGCATCAACAAAATGAAGCTGTCACTTCCGACGTATGGAAGATAAATGACTAGACACGTTCGTGTTACACCAAACTTCCCTCGTGTATGCCTGTACACGGATTCGTACGATATTTACACGTGTATGTGTGTACTGGTGTTACAGTTAAAGGAATGTAGCCGTTACTTTCGTGC
>JAIFRP010000026.1:7736042-7753044 GCA_032403825.1 Odynerus spinipes
ATATTTTTTTTTATGTTTTTATAACGTACTTATAAATAATATTATTTTACTCTTATTGAATATATAAAAAAAAAGAAATCTAATGATTATCGACGATAGTCAAAAGAATTTCTATTCCCCGAAGGTTTCAATGTAACCAGCACGTCAAAAGATGATTTTAGTAAGAATCGTTGAACCTTAAGGTAGCTCGAAGCCGAAAAAAGCTATTCTCGAAGCTTGCGAGACACGGAAAGTGAACGTACGTACGTAGATACCTACATACGTATACATACATACGTGGAAGACGCAAGGGGATGTTTTATTCATATCGAGCGCGCGAGGTTTCGTTCTAGCTCGAAGCAAGGACACGGAGAGGCAGAACCGCGGTCTCGAAAAGGATAAGATCCCGTGAAATTGCCGCGGATGATAAATTTCAGTTTAAACGGGCGCCGTGCGCGGCTTACAAGTGTTTCACGGTGCTGCGCCTGCAAGTGGAGGTGGAAAAGGTGAAAGAGGAGGCGGTTGCACGAGACGAGAGGAGGATAAGGAGGAAAACGAGTCTCGCTTTTCGAG
This sequence comes from Odynerus spinipes, assembly GCA_032403825.1. Lineage (NCBI taxonomy): Eukaryota > Metazoa > Arthropoda > Insecta > Hymenoptera > Vespidae > Odynerus > Odynerus spinipes. Next base: position 7,736,595 of record JAIFRP010000026.1, read on the forward strand.
AAAGAGTAAGAGAGAGAAAGAGAGAGAAAGAGAGAGAGAGAGAGAGTGCTTCTTTTTCACGAGCCCTTCGCCCTTTTGGAAAAGGGAACGACGATACGTTTTCACCGGAAACTTATCGCGTAGATCCCGTAGTTCGAAAATAACATTTTCCTTTGGCGAATTTTACGGTAATTCTTTTTTTTAACGGTTTTATTGGTTTAGATCGAACGGTTCGATCTATCGAATATATATCGGTGTATATAATGGATAAGGTCGTAGCTGCATTACTTCGTTTTGTAAAATTACCCTGTAGAATATTACTTTCCTTTTTTTTTACTTTCTCTTCTTCTCCCTTTCACCTTCTCTTATTAAATCTTGAATATTTCTCATTACGGTGAAACGCGTTTGTTAATTGGCTCGTACCGCGAAATACAAAGTACCGTGTATATGCACGAAGTACTCGGTCATACGATCGTTACGTTACATTATCTCGCGGTATTTCGGCTTTCATCAAGAACGCGGTTACACGGTCGTAAACCACGCTTCTCTCTCTCTCTCTCTCTCTCTCTCTCTCTGTCGCGCTTCTTCTCTCACTCTCACACCCTCTTGCGAAAATCCAACTACTATTTCTGTTGAAATACTACTAAACTTACCACGGTTACCACTTTTCTTATTTGTCCGTTTCATTGATCTCTAACTTTTTTAGTACATTTTTTTATATTTTTTGGCAGAGATGATATAATTTTTGTCGAAGGAAAAAATGTTAAATTTTTACACGATCAGGGTAATAATACGTTATATATAGTTAAGATACTAAATTAGTAGAAATTATTATAAATATTTGACCTGGATTGAGTAGACACCTACTAAATTTCCATGTTCGCTCCAAACCCGTGAGAAGAAAAGAAAAATAGAAACCGTTTCGAGAAATTCGAGGCGTAATAGATGCTCGCACGTGCTCGTCGTAAGTTAAGGGACAATAACTTGGGAATTAGTTTCGGTGAAGCCCTTAGACAAAAGGAAACGACTTCGGTTTCGAAGCTTACCGCGGATATTCTCGGTAAGACAGTTGGAAGTACGCCGGGAGTTTATTATGCGGAATATCAAAGAACCGCGCCGCACTGCTCCTCGTGGTACCACACGCGTTTTGATATTCTGCATAAGCGTAGGTGTATACTTTGTTCGCGGTTCGAACGTTTTCTGCTCGAACGATACGACCGCGAAGACGAAAAAGTAGAAATAAGTGAAACTGCACTTCGATTTTCAAAATTCATTTTCAAGATCGTCAAAAGATCATTTTCCCAATCCTTAAACAATTAATTTACAGATTATTCTCATTTATCAAGGCTGACGATAAAATACGTTTTAATACAGTTCGCTATTATAATTCAACTACGCTCTACGTATGTTCCTTCTTCTTACCCACCATAAAGAATAACTCACTCAGCTCGAATGGACGATCAGGCGAAACGCGTCCGACAGCGAACGTATTAAGTAATTATTTTAATCCAATTTAGGGAGGATCGGGCGATCGAGAAAGTAAATTTCCTATCATCCATCAATGTAAAAAAGTACTTGGGATACTCGATCAAGGAATTAGGTGAATGTACAAGTGAACATTGTCGTTTCATCGAATTAATATTATTTAATTCAATAATCAGCAATCTATGGCTTATATTCGTTATCGTCAATTTTCAACATTCAAGAAAGTAATTACATCGATATTATAAATAATAAGACGCTATCGCTTTGCTACTAGATTACCACACACGTTCCCGGTTGATGAGATTACGAGATCTTCGTAAGATCGTATTCGCAGTGATGTTGGTTCTATACCGAGTCATTCATCCGCGTAATGTTCGTTATCATACCAGTAGAAGGACTCGGTGCGATATGCATAGGAGCTTTACCTTCGGATACTTCGCTAATGATGCTTAGAACGTATTAACGCGGGAGCAAACTAAGCGAGACGACATCGAACGGTACCACGGGCGAGTGCTACTAGTTTCGACGAATTATGAAGATTCTTAAGAGGATTATAGTTGTAAGTAAGAAATTCATATGATTTCTAAACTTGTAATAATTATTCGAAAATTTGTCAAATCGAAGCCATCCAAGATATCTTCCACATTAATAACTGTTATATTCTATTTTATTTTTGATTCCTGATTTTTGACTTTTACCTTAGGCCACTTTCAAAATCACCGGCCACACATACGAGGCCCTCTACACATCGAGCGAACGCACGCGCTTGATAGAAGCTTTATAACACAGAACGGTATTGCTCTCTCGTTGTAAAAGGGTTGCATAAAATTGATCACGATACCGAAAGAGAAAAAGAGATAGATAGATAGATAGATAGAGAGAGGCTTCATCAATCACTTTAGCGAGAATCTGGATTCCCCGGCGGAGAATCCTTCACTCTCGAAAGACGCTAAACGCTTTCACGTGTCCCAATTTCGAATGGCAGTCGAGCATGCTTGTACCGAGACTGGCAGTCAATTTGTTTCGATATTTTTGGATTCTTGCTTTCTTGTGAAAGCTTTCTTTCAGTCGGGAGACCACCCTCTAATTGCTCGGAATTTCGAATTCTTACGTTTTCTACGTGCCACGATTTTCGACTTTACACATTTTTTATTCTCCCCTCCTTGAAATCGCATTCATCTCGAGCCGGAAAAACGTGACAGTTATCCCGACGCGTTCCTTCGAGCGTTCATCCTCGAATTCGTTCGTTTAAAATCCGCTGAACGATTTAGGGATCGTTAAGGAAATGTAGTCCAGTTATATTTCACTCCGATTTTTTACCGTCCCTTTTTCCCCTCGCCTCTCGTCTCTCGCGTGCGACGAAAACACTCGCAAATATGTACGAACGGACGAACGAACGAGACGTCGACGTTTCGACGGTCGAGCCCTGTCTCTCGTTTTGGCCGCGTTTTTTCCCCTTTTTTCTAATTTTTCCCGCCTTTTTTCAATCAAACAGACGCCTCCCCCCTCCCCTTTCGTATCGATCGCAGTGAACACCATCCCGCGTCAGAGGTGCCGATGCATCATTCCAGGTATTAATTCACAACGTCGAGCAATATTTCTCGTCGTATCTCGCGAGGATTTATGATCCGGTAGTACTACGAAAACGTTTAATTTTTTGGCAGCGGCCTGGTACAACGCTTTTTGTCTTTCTCTCTCTTGTAGTACTCTTCTATATGTCGTGGATCATATATCCTTTTTTAAAATGGAACGAACCTCGATCGACATCACGTTCGTATTACTTATCTCATCGCGATTCGAGAATCCTGCCAGAAAATCCTATCGTTGAACTTGATTTTTCCTTTGGCTTGAGTTTTGATCGCTAAAAAGAGCAAAGGAGATAGAATTGAGAGAAAATAGTTTTTACAAGCATACAATGGTATAAATAGTTGCCAGACTCGATAAAACAATGACGAAACAAAATGCTCTGCGACGTTTAGAAATGTTTCTCCTTCGAAGGAACGAGACACTGGTGTAGCCTGCAGGATGTCGTTTGCCAGACGAAAAAGGGTTGACGATTTAGTACTTAAGCTACGAGACAAGGGCCTCGTAAATCTCGACTCCGGCCCTTTAAAGTCCCGCCTGGTTTCGTCTTTTTCATCCCTCGTGTCGATCTTCCGACCTCCCCCGCTCTCTTTCTCTTTTTCACCCCTCTCCATCATTTCCTTTCAAACTACCACTGTACAGCGTCTCGACTTAACGCGTCTGGAGTTTCCATTTTCAGTAGGGTCTCGTATAGGTCTCGCTAGTACCGAGCACCTTAAAACGTGTAAAAAGGACCTTGGAAACTTGTGCGTGATAAATTAACTAAATTAACGAGACAATTTGTTTTATATACGGTTTTGCTTAACACCGTTCTTATATAATCCTTTTTATTACTATATGAGAACTAGTTGTCTATGATTATAAATATAATAATTATAAACGTCTCCAAATTTAGATCAACTTCTAGATCCCCCTCCCCAACTGCCACCACTTACACCTGACTAATAGTTGATCGCATCCCTAATTAACAAGATACTTTTTAAATTTCTATTTCTATTTTTTTCATCTTCATTTATATACAAATATCATCTATAATTATAAATACAATAATCATACATTAAATCTTCACTTCTTCCATCGACACAATAACATCCTAACATCTCCAAATCTAGATCTACTTCTAGATCCCCCCCCTGCGTCTGCCACCACTTACATCTTACATCTGAATATACATATATCTCATATCTCAGAGGATGCCAAGTCAATGGAATAATAATTGATCGCGCCCATTAACAGCTCGTAGCTGTTCACAAGCATGCAGTTAACGTATGACGAGGTCGTATCTCCGCTGACTTAACGTCCGCTCCCAGCTAAGCTACGAGAGAGACAGAGAGAGAGAGAGAGAGGGGGAGACAGAGAGAGAGAGAGAGAGACGAGAGAAGGTGGTAGGATGGTAGACAGTGAAAGCCGTGTCGGCAGGTAACGTACACGCGTGACACCGTGTACACACGGATTGTTCCAAGAGGCATATGCGCCGTCGTTTGCATTGTGCCACTCACCCCTGACCCCACCCTCTCTGAACTCCCCCTCCCCACTGGGCAAACCATCCTAGAACAACGAGGAAGTGGGCTGCTCTCTGGGTGTTCAGGTATGCCTCCTGGCATTAGGCAGAAACTGCGGCGGCAAATGGGGACCAGACGGCTTACCAGTCAGTCAGTTGACCATGGGGAAGGAAGACCCACCGCCGCGTTCTCTAGCGGAGAAGAGATTTATCGCTTTTCGTAATTCTAGACGGTGATCTTGCCTCAAACGCAATTAGGACGGAACGGAAGGAGGAGCGGGAAGGAAACGAACTCTCTTTGGTGATTCTTTATTTTTTTCTTTTTCTTTTTTTTTTGAGAGAGGACATCAGACTGGATTTTTTTTATTCGTTTGATACAATTGATTTTTTTTGAATGGGTAGTTATTTTTAGAATGAATCAGCAGGAGAGTAATGAGTAGTTAAGCGATTATTTAAATAGGATTAGAAAAAATAAAAGACGAATCGTTGGAAATAATTCAAGGTTCTTGTTAAAAAGATTACAATACTTCGGTGTAATTAACAATGGGGCGATTGTCATGGAAAAATTCACAATCGCGCCGAAGTAATATATATTCACGTTCCCTTTTTGTTGCCCTTTAACGAGTCCATCCCGGTACTAGTATTCTACGTTCGATCAAAGGGAACGAATTTTCGCCAAATTGAATTTCACTCGCGAAATAAATCTCGCGGCAGCCTCTCCTTTGGCTCGCGTAACTTTACCTACGCGTTTCACCCTATTTTTTTTCGTATTCTTTCTCTTCTCTCTTTTTTTTCTCTTTTCGTGTTGAAATTAATTCACAAAGGGTACCTAGACTGCTCGGACTTTTTTTCTTCTTCCTCTTCCACCCACCGTTGCTTTCCTTGCCTTTGTTACGTTTCTCTACTTTTTTTTTGTGTTTGTTTGTTTCTTTCGTTTTTTTTCAGAGTTGCTTCAAGCACCCAGCAACAATAATGGCAATCACAGCAGGAATAGTAACAGAAGCTTTGGGTTACTTAACGTGGATCGCGTGTTTCCGTATACGATACGCTTTCAAATTCGGTCGAGGGAAAGCGGAAATGTTTATGCGCTCGCGTTACTCGATAATGTTCAAGGTAAAATACGAGGAGGAGATAACTGTCTCTCTTTAGTGCAATAACAGCTTTCCTAGAAAAACGGAGAACGAAAGGGTGGATAACGGAGAAAGTTGCAAAAATTTGCGGAACTGGATCATGGTATGGCGAGGATGGAATGTAATTTGAAATTTAATAATACCGAAGTCGGTATTATACTTTTATTAGTAAAGATAGTTCAGAGTGGCTTTTTTTTATCTTTTTTGTTCATTCCCTAGGATCAGGCCGAGTCGTAAGAAAAAAGGGAAAAATCGTTCAGTAATTAGTAAGAATATTCAAGCAGGTTTTTATTATTACTTTTTATTTCTTACTCTTGAGAGTAAGAAATAAAGAGAGAGAGAGTTTGTTCTCGTGAGAGTAAAAAAAGAGATGAAAATGAAAAAAATACTTCGGTATATATTTTATTCGATTTTCCCGCCTTTTTCTCTTGTTTATTATACCAAAGAACGACCGGAGGAACGAAAGAGTGATTAACGATTCCGTTCGACCTATCGAGTCATTAATTAATGTTTCCTAAGTGCTTTTCAAACGTTATCGCTAAAAAGATCGTTCGAGATCCAAAGATTTTACATTTCCAAGACAAGACGATGCTCCCTCCTCGTACTTTGGTAGTTATGAAAAAAGTGACCCCGATTAATTTTCGAAAAATCTCATAATCTCGTCTTCTCGTTTGTTAAATCGAAGGAGAGAAGAGAAAGAAGGGTGGAGTGCTGTTACGAAAGAGTGGGTTGATGAATTTCGCTGGAATAAATCGAGATTTTTTATCACCCTTTGACACTTCGAGGTTGGACGATACGGTGACTTGGACTTCGGCTTGGGCTTGAGTTTGAAATCCTTATCGACGTACTCGTCCGCGCGTTATAAATTATAGGAGACAGAGAGGAGTATTTGAAAGAGGCTGGAGAGCTTATATTTTTGAAGAAAATTATCGGACATCGCTGGGGAAGATCGATTCTAAATTACTGAAAAGTTTTCACGAGACGTACGGACTTTTTTCAAGTTTTTCGTTACATGGTGATGCGTGAAAATGGATTTTGGGTAAATTAAAAAAAAACACGAAGATAGGTATTTATAATTTTTTATTTTAATTAATATTTATTATAGATCATCGTACAAAATCACGTTGACGATTTTTTCTTTACAGAAAAAAAACAATCCAAGTAGACATTACACATATGTATATCGTATGGTTGTAGCGGCAGCTTACAGTTTAGCGGCGACGCTCGTACGCAGAAATCATTGATGCTAATCTCACGCCCGCAGAATAATCTTCTTCGAGAGACCAAGTCTGCATTATCCGTTTGCATAAATCATGCGCGATTTCAATGTTGAGCGTAACCACGTAGAATCTTTACGCGATACGATGCAATCCCTGTAACCCATGGATTTTTATTATTCACCCGTTCTGTGGAGATTACGCGAAGATTGTTTGATTGTTATATTTTTAAGAACTTCTTCCTATAATTTTCTAATAATCTAACGATTACTTCTATTCACAGGTAGCAGCATCAGCAATATTTATCCACATACAATTTATAGTGCAAATTAAAAGATACATTTAAAAAATTTTTACAGCCACCAACGAGAAAATCTTTTCCCACTCTCTCATTCGATCTCCTACGATCTCATACGCAGTTACCCACGTGCATTCGGTTGCTTATCCAAATCCAAAGGTCTTCCAACCCCTTTCCCTCCTTCTCTACACGGACCATGTACTTCGTGGAAGCTTCGACTCTCTGCAATCAATAGTTTCAAAGACACACGGTCGTAAACGTCTCACGAGAGACTTTACAACCATCCCCCCTCTTGTACTCGATCGTACGAAATCTACCTATACAGATACATATATGTGTGTGTATATATATATATGTATGTATGTATGTATGTATGTATGTATGTATGTATAACTGTGTTAGAGAAGAAGTACGTCTAGTTTCTCGTATACCAGTATACAAGCAAGCGTAAACCTCTTCCAATAGTCTCTCACGATCTTTTGCACAATGAAATCGCCCCCCTCCTCGTCTTCTTCGTAGGTAGTCGTCACCACTTCGACTTATGCTACCACCAGTTCGAACTCAAGCGAGATCGCGAGAAAGCGGAACGGTTAATTTACTGGTCCGTGGGAGTAGCTCCCGTTCGAGCGAACGAACTTACGAGAAGTGACCGTACTTCCCTATTCCGGTTTAGATCCCGAGGGATTCTCGGAGTCTACAAGCCTTTGAGTTCTGAGTCGGTCGAGTTGATTCGAAATTCTTTCATCTTCGTTTCTTGTCGTCCTTCTCTTTGATCCTCGAACACGCGTTTGCATGTGTATTCTTTTGTAATGCATTTGCATCGAGCGAAAGGTTTAGTACAATTTTTATCTTTCATTGTATTGTTTTTAACATTTTTTGGTCTATTAATTTTATTAGGGAGATGGGGGAGTAAAATATTTGTGATTTTCGAATATTTGGAATTTTCGATAGATTCATTCTTAACTAGTTGGCGAAAGAATCAGGTTTTTATTATTCAAGATGATAATAATTTTCTCGTATTGGTAAATATTTGTAAGATTATTTCGGATAATGATAAAAATCGTTTGTTCACTTGTAACTGTTCAAGGTTCATCTTTAAAGTAGACCGTTTCATTTGTTTTTCTTCCTTTTTGCCTTTACTCTTCCGATTATCTGTTTTCCTTTCGTCCATTCTTTCTCCACCCGAGCCAAAACTCCTCTTTGCCCACGGAAAAGGGCCTTTTCATCGTTTTAAACCGTATTCCTCACTCACCCGCAGCTCATTTCACTCGCGCTTCTATCCAACGAACGATAAGCTCGGCACACGCCTTCTTTTTTTATTCTTTAATGTAAAACTCGCTCCCGTAGCCTTTGCGGCTAGCACGCGAAAAGTTTAAACGGGAGTGAAAAGTGAAAATTCTTAGGAAATCGAAACTCGAAGCTGCAGTCTTCTCTTTTCCCGTTGAAATTTTCGTGTAAACCGAAGGAGTATTTTTTTGTTAAATTACTAAAAACACTTTAACCCTTAAATGGCACGGCTATCAAAGGCCTATCAAACCCTTAAATGGTGGCAGGGCTATCAACATTTTTAATAATTTGATATTGTATATTTAAAAGATTTATTTCTGAATCAAATAATTTTTTTTTATAATAAACAGGTTATACTGGTATGTTCCAGTTATTTAACAATGCGAATTTGGTCCTTCTCGAAGAAGATTTAAAACAGAAAGAATCTTTACCCAAAATGTTAATGTTATTATACTAAAAATGGTGTTTGAGATAATTTTTATGGTTCTTTGATAGAAAGATAAGAAATACTGTACAAATTTCCGAGTTACACGACCTACCTACTTCGTAGCGTGTTCGTCGATTTTCTTCCGTCGAGCGAAAACTCATCTCGCGAATCCCCGTCTCCAATTTTTCACGAAACACGTCGAGCAAGTCACTCGTCTCTCGCTTTCTTTCGAATTTCAATATAATTCGTATCTTCAACCCTGTTCGGTTTCTGTGCACGCGAGAAATGGCGAACGTTCGATTCGTACACTTCGCGCAGACGGAATGACGATATCGATCGATCGATCGATCGCGCGTCACCGATATCGAGAGTATAAGCAGAAGTTAAAATAAAGATTTTTTCGAGACGGAGGAAGCTTCTTTTCTACGCTTATAAATCGACTCGCGTTCGTTTACACAGCTGGTAGATTCATTTTCTTATTTTTTTCCTCCTCTGCCTTTTCTTCTACGGGTAAAGTAAAGGCAAACGCGTAGGCAACACGAGCGAGATCGATTAATCGCGACCTCTTTTAATTTCTATCCCATCCATTTAGATGTAAAAAAGCTACCACGCAATTTTCCCTTCACCGTGGCAGCATTCCTCTCCCTTGGTGCTTTTGCAATCGGGCTTTTACCTTTTCTTTCTCCCTCTCTCACTCTTTTTTCTGTCTCGAAAGAGTTTGCTTAACTCCGTTGCGTGAGCGAGAAGAAAAAAGGTGTACGAGCTTCTGTGGAATGGAAGGAAGACGTTTTCCCTGTGTATACAGGGTGAGCAATACAACTCCATGAAATTTCTACATTTTACCACCTGCTATAAAATATATCGTAATAGCTAGGTCTTCCATCTTTATGTACACTGTCGTCTTATTACCATATTCTAGTCTTCAATTATGAAATTCCCTTTTCTATTTCCTAGACACATTTAAAAAATTCTAGAAATTTGTAAATCCCAAAATAATTAAAAAAAAAACATATGATCAGCTGATTGATCATACCGTAGATCCACCTAACATACGAATCTATATTCGCACTAAACTTTTTCAAACAAAAATCGTTTCTAATCGTCTCGGTTACACGATGTCCCACCCAGTACAGGAAAGCTCTGGGAACGAAAAAAATTCTTCAGCCCGTTTGTCGTTGGAGGCGAGCGAACGAGCAAGAAAAAAAAAGGTGTTCTCGTTAAGTTGCCTCGGCAAGCTTTGTCCGTCTTTGGCCTCGTCTTCCAAAGCAAGTGCCAAGCTGGAGGCGTTATTTCTCCTCGTCATTGTCGTTGTATCCTCTTCCTCCATCTCCTCGTCGTCGTCGCCATCTTCATCGTCGTCGTCGTCGTCGTCGCGAGCGGACTGCTTTGAATCGTTAATGCAAAAACAAGACTAGGGGTGTGACGACCAGGCTAGGGGTTGGCTCGTTTCAGCAAAGTCGTAATGTCGATAGGGGCTCGAGTGTAAGGCTCGCGCCTGGAATCCACTTCCGCGAGGAGGAGGAGGAGGGGTAGGCGTGAAGGTGGGATGGGAGTGAAAAAAGAAGCGGGCTATTTCGAGCGTTTGATAAATTAAACGAACTCGCCGATTTTGCGGGTAGGATTTACGAGGATGCCAGGACGTCTTCGTTAAGGGTAGGGAAATGTCTTTTTAAACTGGCCATCGTTGATATTCTAGGGATGAAATATTTTTTTTGGGGCGGGGGGGAGGTATTATTAAAACGCACGTGTTTTTATCGCGAATTATTTGCGGATGATTATTTACGGCGTTTTTCTCATACTTGATGGATGTATAAACGAATTAAACGTTCCTAATGTATATAAAATTTATTTCTTTAACCGAACCAACAAATTAAAATACTATCTTAAAATGTGTGTCAGGAAATCCTGGTTTATTGAAAGGACTTCTTAAGGATACCAATGCTATGGTAGATCGTTGTAATACGTAAGGTCATAATCGCTATATATATATATATTATTACATACAGTGTGTATCCACGCGAGAGTGTGTATAGGGTCGACTATATCCCATTTCGGATAAAGTAGGTGGAAGAAATTTCGGGTAAAGGTCCGAGAACGTGGAACGATAATCGTTGCGCGTTCTCCTCACTGATGGCGGCCACTCGAGAACGACTTCATCGTATCTTCACGGCTCTGTCGAGCGACGTAAAATTGTCCTTTTATGAGCCACGCGTGAGATCGGTCGAAGGAGGGTGGAAAGAAGAAGGAGAAGCTGGAGGGAGAGGGAAAAAAATAGGGAAAAGGCTGAAGAGGAAAAAAAGTCGCAAAATATCCTCTCGGAATGGCCAAACGGGGATATAAACCTTAGAACGATTTACGGTGTTAAATGCGAACCACGTTTCACTTTCCTTCGTTTCTTTTTTTTTCCTCTTCTTTTCTTCTTATTTTTCCGAAGCTTGGACAAGGATTAATCGCGACGAGAGTAATTCGATCGCTATCTAGAAATTGTTTTTATGAAATCAGAAAATGTGTAATTAATTTTTGATCGTAGTCATTTTTTTAGAACGTTGGATGGTAAACAAGATTAAATTGGATAATAAATTAGGACAAAACTAGATCATTAGCAAATCGTAACTATTGATCTCGCGAGTAGGACGGGTAGAATGTCGGTCTATGTATAATCAATGAATCTCTTCGATATGTTAATAAGGCTAGCTCTCGAAATTAATTTCAACAATCTCATATTAAATACACATGTCGATATTTACTAGATATTATGATAACGCTGTTATTATTCGTAACACTAAACAATCGTGAAAATTTAATGTAATAATGATTAGTACCTTTAATTAGTTTATATGTATTTGAAATGGAAACGTAAAAAAAAACATAACTAGGAAATTCAGAAATGTAAAAGTCAACGATGTAGACACACACGTATACCAACGTTAATCAATTAACAACCATACCGTGCACGTCACACCGGAATCGTCGACGAGTTTTGTTTTATAATTGCCAGTTAAATGGGCCACGAGCGTATGGAAATTTCTTACCGGGGAAGTTATTAGAGGAGCACGATAGCACGCGCGCGCGCGCGGCTTTGGTTGGATAGCACGAGCGAGCGAGAGACAACGAGGATTTTGATTAGAATGCAAATTGTACGCGGAGAATAATTGCTCGCGACCAATCTCTCGTCCCGTATTTCACACGCGCGCGATATCTGTTCTCTTTTCGCGCGTTTTTCTTTGATATTCCCTAATAATCGTTTTAGTACTAGAAAAAACGATAATGACAATTTTTTCACTATTCCGATAGCTGGGCGGCTTGAAAAATCTTCACGTTTTACTACACGTAGCAGATCAGCTGATTCTTTGATGTTATTCCTACCGTTTATTCGTTTTCATATAAAATTCTTTTAACATAATTAAGAATAGTTAGAGTAGAATAACAGAAAATAATGAAATTTTCTAAACGCTGAAATGAATTTTCTTTCGAAGGAAAGTTTGAAATTTGTTTAATCTTGATATAGTTCTCCAATCAATTTGCGATATACCGCGAGTAAGTTTCAGTCTTTTATCGAACGCATAAACGGAACTTTATCTCGCAATATCGATCCTATCGTATCGCGAAAGTAACTCGAACGGTCGTAACGACGACATTATTTCCTTTTCTTTCTCGATTTATTCCCAACAGCGCAACGACACCGCGCACACGGCTTCTCTCGAGCGAGGAGAACTTAACGCGATCACCGAGAAATCGCACTAGGTCTTTTACGTTACGTTACGCGTGCGGGCGTTTTCCACGGAAAAGAAAAGTGCTACCCTCCAAAGGAGACAGAGAGAGACAGAAAGAGAGAGAACGCGTATTCCTTTTTCGAAACGAGCTTTTTCTATGCCTTCAGGGGTATCATAAAAAGCGTCTCGAACGGCGACGATACGCGATATTATTTTGTCGAAAGTGTTACGAGTGTTACGAGTGTTACGAGCCGCAGGATCCTTTAAGATAAGAAAGAAATTCTTCCTGCTACGAAATTGTACGATTCACATCTCGTTTGGATTTATACGAATTTTTTATTAATTTAACCTATTATTGATATTCTCGATATTTACTTACTCATTTAACAAGATCACGATTTTATAGAAAATCAGTAATTCGTTATTGCATGTAATTTATTACTGCACTCATAACAACGTATAGATAGTGGTATAGTTTAAATTACTTTACATACCTACAATTTATACACTTATTTTGAGCAATGTGAAATGAAATGTTTATATACAAATTTTCCAACAGTTCATACAAGCGACAGAGAATTTAAAGTAAAATTAACAAGGAACTCGCACCTGATTAGCTAAATCAAACGATTAAATAATTTTTTATGTACATCATATAACGCCATGTTTATAAACGTTATAAATTTTCATATCACATCTACTATATAAAATAAACCGCGTGGAAGTTCCAGTCGAAGAAGTCGAAGAAGTCGAAGTCAGCTCATATTTCGACGAAAAAGAATCGACAATAATCTTCGGGATATTTGAAGATCGGTCTTGGAATGGGCGCTAGCCGGTGGCATTCCTTTCAAGGTAGTACCCAAGTACTATCAGCATGGTAAACTCTTCGAGAACTCCCATTGGAGAGAAGTGGACCGATGGAAGCATCGTGAAGCTCCATTCGTAGGAGCAGCATCCCGTTCCGTCCGCATCTACGTTACGGAGAACTCACTTCGAAATTCGGTTACTGGTACTCAATGACGCAGCCTCTATCTCACTCTCTTCTCTCTTCTCTCTTTCGAGAGCGTCCCCGAGACACGGAAATACGTAGATATTGGAACTCTATCGTCGAAATATAAAAACTACGATGCCTTCTATTTTCGATCGATTCTACCGTGATTGCAATTCGTTTGATTGGATTTTGTATGAATGTTCGATCGTATTTTTCGATTAAAAAGAACAAGCGATAGAAATTAATAGAACGGAATATTTTAATACTTTTTACGCGATATCTTCTCCTAATTGAAAAAATAATGAATTAATGGGACGGAATAATTCGATATTCTCTAACTCATTGAACACCGAGCCGATTTCGTAAAAATTTCTCCGATTCGATTAACATTAAGGATATATCCAAAAAGTCCACACACTCGACCACTAATAGACTAGAATAAATTACAACTAATTATTGTTTAAAATATATCTAATCCTTTGTCAACGCATTACTCACAGCCAGCGTATAAATCGGTGTTCCATAAATATTAATATAACAAAGACACCCTATACCCTAACAGGTTAACGACACGAGGATACTATTAGAACTATTACCATTAACCAATTATATTGTCTCTCGCATAGCATCCTCGAGGTATCATCTTCGCGTCTGGACCAAAAGACGATCTCCTTCTCGACTTGATAGCGATGACAGCGAGCCGTGGATAGTAGTAACAGTTTGAGATTCGATTCAATCAATTAGGAAAGTTCGCAACTACCGCGCGTTCTCTCCGTCGTTGTAGTCGTCGGTCCTTTGTGATGGCTTAGATCGTGCTCTGTATTCGGGATTCTCGAGACAATAGATATCCTAGAATTTCGATAGCTCGCTCGCTCGCTTACTCGGATTCGCGATCATTCGCTGGCCGGTACAATGAAAACGACGACGGTGAGCCATTTCGTTCGTTAACGGACGACGTACGAGATCGAAAGCTTTCGTGAGCTTGTGAGCTTTCGACTAGCCGAGCGTGATGATCACCGATGAAGGATCAGCCTTATTTCTCGGAACCTTCGAGTTTCGAGATTGCGAATCGTCGTTCTTTATCGAATTCCGAGATTTACTTGGTAAATCAGTTTCGTTCTGATGTTTATTCTGATCCTAATGTTTTGGCGTGATTTTTATTTGTTATTTTAATTAGGTAAGAGACGTTTGTAGTATATTTTTCATATATTTTTATTTTATTGTAAACATATATTTTTATTTTTAACATACACATACTTAAATGTTGTGGCATATTTTTGGCAGGAGTAGTTTTTATATATAATGTTATTTATTAATTCTTCCCGTGATCATTTCAAACCGCACACGGAACGTCCAGCGATTTCTTAATCTCTTTTAAGATGAACACTCGTGCACGAAACGTTGTCGCTACCTCGAACGAGTCAATCCCGAAACAGTTTCAACAACGTAGAGCTTGGTCGATTCACCTCGCGGTTATATCGCCGGGACTAAAGTTCAATATTTGCCCGTCCAGCCCGTCATCGTCTCCTACCGTCTCTCTTAATCTCCTCTAGCTTTCCTCGACTGTATCTATACCGGGCAACCGAGTCGTGCAACCGGCATGAATTATTCACGATTATAAACCACGCGTCGCTAATTACAGCCATCTAAAACGGTCGTCGGCGAATGACGAAGGGGCTTCGGGGTGTCGTTACGGGGTGACACGTTAGATCGATCGGCCTCGTGCGTCTTCCGGCTAATCACTCGCCGATAACCCTCTAGTTTCCTGATAAATATATACCGGACAACGATTCTAGCTATGATTTAGAACCTTTCCGTCGTCCGTGCTGGTATTTCGTAATCAATTTTATTTATATCGTGATTATTTTCATTTGATCTAAACTTTGGAATGTTTTAGGGTAAATGATCGTTTCTAAAGATTGGGAAGTAGTTTTTATTTGTTTCTTGGTTAATTATAAGGTAGAACGATTTAGGCTAGTATTCTGTACTTTCTAATTAACTGTTCTATTATTATAATCGATTTTATTGAGTCTATAATCGGAACAATTTTCTTTTCTCAAGGATTTGATAAAAAAAAGACCATGACTTATGCAATAATTTTTGTAATCATTGTTTTATTCTTTTCAAAATGAAATTTTATATCCCTATATTTATTTATCGAATAAATCTATGGTTATAGACTATAACCAGAACATTTTTATCGCCCAGAAAAGCATTGGTTAGGAAGAAAGAGAAAGAAAATCGATATCTTTAATCGTCCGCGTATAGGAAGCAACATATCCGATTGTAAGGAGCGAGGGAGAGAAGAGCGTCGAAATGTAGCACATAGCGTATCTAAAAGTTAGGCCAGTGTGTTTGACATTATTGGAAGCAATTCACCCTCACCCGGTGCACTCCGACCCGAAGTCGCCGCATTATCGTTGCAGTCTACCGTGGAACCGTAACGTTCTATCTATCTGTCTATCTATCTATCTATCTATCTTTCTTTCTCTTTCTCTTCGTATCGTTGCAGGAGACGACGGCGACGACGTGAAGACACTAAGGAGGTTCTAAAGATACCGATATATCGATTCGAGGGTTCGTATATCGAGTTTGAGTTCGATACTCGACTTAACTTCTTTCTAACATTTTTATCGAACGATTTATATATTATGGCACAGATTTGTTGTTTTGTTTAGACAGATGTGTTTGAAACGTAATAATTGAATAACGATTTTAGAACACAGACTTATTTAATTTTTGTTGTATGTTTTTTCGTAGGTTATAATACGATATCGAAATTTTTATATTTAAAATGTAAATCGCAAAATTGTTTAACAATAGGAATATTTTAATAAT
>JAIFRP010000026.1:7799241-7811071 GCA_032403825.1 Odynerus spinipes
ATATATATTATATATGTTAACAATATATGTTTATAAATATTTTTCCTATCAAAGAATAGTATATTGCATACGTGTCTGTACGTCCATGCGAGAAATAGAGAAAGAGGGAGAATAAAGAGTACGGCAAGTGCTTAAAAGGATCCCCGTGTTTGAACTTGGAAAGTGACGTTCCTAATACCCCGTGAAAACGTACGTACGAGGAAAGGAAGTGACGCGAGCGTACGTGCACGCGTTACCGCGATCGCGTGGGAAAACGACGATCGCGTTGCATTAAAGAACGATGAATATTCATTCGCTTACCTCCGGCACGTATCTCTCTATCTCACACACACACACACACACACACATACACAGACCACTCTCGCGTCCCTTCGCTTTCCCAAAATATAAATTTTTTGGCTCACTAGAGTGATACGGGAGGATGCGATTGAATTTTTTTCAACGACGAATTTCATCTTTCCTGATTGGCTACATTCTTTTTTTGGAGTGGTCATCCTTTTTTCGAGACTTTTAAATTAATCTATTAGATCGGTACAACGAGATGAATTTAAAGCAGTGGCACATGCAGGGAAGGTAGAGTCTTTAAGGTGAACGGATCATAAGAGATAATCGTAAAAAAGTTTCCAGCGCGCATGCGTAGCAATCTTGAAGATCCTAAACTGACGCGTTTCGATCTTAAAACGATCGATCGGGTACTATAATACGATCCTCTCTCTCTCTCTCTCTCTCTCTCTCTCTCTCTCTCTCTCTCTCTACCTTTTGTAGGAAGCACCTAGTCGTTCGTCGCACAGTAATGGCTCCATAAATCGCTCGGGATTAACTGGAATGGCAGAATTTAAATGTCTAGCGCTCGTCGCATCCGCTTGGATCGAATCGGCAGATGCGGTTCCTCTCACACAGACATTTACATATCCCACATGTTCACACGTACGGGCATATATATCTGCATGCTCGTGTGTTCTTTCTTTTTCTTCTTTGCAACACTAATGAAAATGTAACTAAGAAATTTCGAGTTTGAGTTTCGATATTTTAGTTAATATTTTATTTTTCGTTTTATTATTATTTTTATCTTTCTTATACTTCGATAAGAATAAGCGTGGTTGAATGTTAGTGAAAAATTAATTTTCAATAGTAATATACACGTTCGTATATACCTACGTTTATATATTGCAGACATCTTTTACGAAAAGATCTATAGATCTTTTACGAAAAGATCCATAGACACGTATCACGCATAGATTACTAGTGTGAATATGTACGAGAGCGAGAGAGAGAGAAAAGCGGATGTCTTTTCTCGCAAATATCTTTTGATCGATGGCGCTATCTCAACGTTGCTCGTCCCACTCGAACATCTCTCTCTCTCTCTCTCTCTCTCTCTCTCTCTTTCACTTACCCATCGTCGTTATTTATACGCCGGCCTCGGCTTAATATCGTCCCGCGTTTTTTGCCATCTCGATCTTTCGCGGTTCTCGTAGATTTATTTATGCACCGTTCACGCGCGTTACCCGTTTTTTTGCGGAATCTCGTGCTGCATCTCGTAAAAGGGTTGTTGGTATAAAAGGGTCGATGGTCTCGTGACTCTTCGATCAAAAGTGCACAAAAAGAAAAAGGAGCAAGAAGGATAGGAGATCTATAGACGTTTCTGTAGAAACGTTTGAATTTGCACCTGCAAAGTGTGATGCATTTGTTAAGCATCTTTTAAAAAAAATCTGATATAAAGAATATAAACGACATTTTATGTTAAATTAAATTTTATTTAATCCTCTTGCTTTAATACAGAGAAATATTTAATTTTGAGAAATATCCGAAACTCTCGGTAAAAGTTTTTCTACCCTCTACAAAAATTACATCTCTATAATAAAAGAAAATTAGAATAAAACATAGGGAAGAGGGTACGCGTGAATTTACACGTGTAAACCGCGAAGAGAAAACTATAAGAGAGTGGAGGGGAGAGAAGAAATAGAGTGTAGAAAAAATTCAGGCGTCACCGACTGTCGCCGTACGTGTTCGCAAGAAACAATGGCGTCTGGGAGACGGAAATAATGCAGGAGTCGAAAAGTTGCCCCGTATAGAAGCACTCTCTCTCTCTCTCTCTCTCTCTCTCTCTTTCTCCCTCTTTTTTTTTATCCATCCCCTTCCCTCCTTCATACCTACTCCCATGTGTCTTGTAGATATATGTGTGTACGCGTATGTGTGTTGCGCCTGGCTGGCTACCTTCACGACCTCTCTCTCTCGCTAGCTGCTGCTGCTGCTGGTTCCGCGTCGTCCGACAAAAGTTCGAAAACAAAAGTCGGCCTGCTTTTCGTGAATAGCCATCCACCGAACTTTCGTGCGTTCCTCGTCTCGTTCCGTTTCCTTTGACAAAGTCACCCGTTAAACAGTGCTACAAGCCCGGTCCATTGTTTTCCTGCGTCGCTATTAGCCAGCGAGCGTTCTCTCTTTCTTTTCTCTTTTTTCATTTTTCTGGCCTCCAGCGTCAGGGTTCTCTCCCATCCCCTCTCTCCCTTCCTCTTTCCCATGTACCACCACCATATGCGAGACGAAACAATGCTTTCGCTTCTGTAAGACGATAACGCTCTTTGCCATCGGTGCGGTTCGAGCCCCGGCATACGGGATTCCGGGACACTGGGATTTATTGCTTTTCCGGGGTAAAAAGCGGACTCGGTGAAACGATTTCGAGAACGTGCGTGACGTTTTATGAAGAAGGAAAGAGAGAGAGAGGGAGAGAGAGAGAGAGAGAGAGAGAAATGAGTGGTAACATTTATTGGTACGGAGCGAGACTCGTGTCGGTGTAAAATGTAACGGTACTGACAGGAATAGTTAATAAACAAATCGTTTATATTATCAGGTCGGCGCATAATTTTTTTCGAGGTAATATTAAGTTTCGTATAAATTGTAAAAGAATTTGTTTAATTAAAAATATATCGGCTATCATTAACCGTCAGTTATCACCACTTAGCGAGTAGCGTTAATAATAAATTTAATAATCGTTTATTGCACGTTGACGATAAAATACAGGAAATGTTAAAAAAATTACACGCTAACTTAACGCGTATAATTTCTGGAAATTCATATAGGATACCTGGAGAACGATTATAGGTACTTATTAAAAGTTCACTTAACCGACTAGAGAAAACCTGAGATATATAATAAATACTAATATTTATCGTACACGACACATTTTCTAGATCATAAAAGAAATATCCCAATTTACTAAAACATGCCAAGCACCCGAAGAAACGTAACAAAAGAGGAAGAGGATCCTTCTTGCAACGAAAAAAAAAGAAACAAAAAATCAGACGTCGAAAGTCGATAGATAAATTAGAGTGCAGTCCGTGGCGGCGGCGGTCAAGCTTCTCCCGTTTCAATTAGGAATCCATCGTTTTTTCCTCTACATATCCCACCCCCATTCCCATTCCAACCCCTTTATTCTCGTTTGCTTCGTTTAGTCTACTCCCCCCACTCCTCCTCCCCACCGTCCACCCACTCGTATCTCCTTTTGTCTCGCACGGCCGTGGTTAATATTTCATTTCCTCGAACTCGATGGCAGGAACGTACACTCGCGCGCGGTATTACCACCACTGCTACTAGTAGGTACTATTACTCGAATCGAAAAAAAGAGGTCGTAAGCTCGTTTCATTCGAATGCCGAACATGTTCCAACCCCCTTCTCCTAAAGCTTGTGGGCCCACTACTACTATTACTACTACTACTACTACTATTACTACTACTACTACTATTATTATTACTACTACTACTACTACTATTACTATTACTACTACTACTACTATTATTGTTACTACTACTACTACTACTACTACTATTACTATTACTACTACTACTACTACTACTATTATTGTTACTACTATTATTGTTACTACTACTACTATTACTACTACTACTATTACTACTACTACTACTACTACTACTACTACTACTACTACTACTACTACTACTACTACTACTATCATAGTTGTCGTAGTCGTCATGTGCATTTACATACATCGTGTTTCTACGTCCGAGGTGCATAACGACGTATGTACGTAAATACGTACGTAAAATATAGCTGTACGTGTGTATAGAGAGAAGTAGACGTGGGTGTAGGCAGGGTGTGTCGATGTTGAGGGGTTGAAAGGGGTTAAACAATGCGCAATCGCGACTGATATCGCGATGGGAGTTTCGGGAGGGAAATTCACTGAACGTTTCGCTTATAGTTACGCGATGGCTCAACGTCGAAATTACTATCGATTAATCGGCGATAATAGGCGGAGGAACGAGAAGGCGAGCGAGCCAGTTCTCGTGGTTAAGCAGATTTCACTATTTGTATAGCGTTTTAGCGTTTAGTTGAGTATTTTGGAAGATGTGGCGAGAGAAGGAGGTAGAGGATTTTATTGGGTGGAAATAGTGGACATAAAATGTTCCTTTGTAATAAACATTTGCGGACGTTGTTCTTATGCGTTTTTTCTCCTCCATTTTATTCGATTTGTACAATTTTATTATATATAAATTATATTACATTATAGGCATAGAAAAGAACGTAATTGTATTTTGTCAGGTTGCTCACGGAATTCAATGTTTTTAATGAACATTTCAAGCAAATATTTTTATACACGCAAATTATGTTACAAACGTAATTTTATTTTGTCAGGTTGCTCGGGGGATTTGATTTTTTAATGAACATTTCAAGCAACATTTCAAGCAACTATTTTTGTACACGCAAATTATGTTACAAACCCTAGTCGTAAACATATATACACAGATACACATACAACCGACAGGAAGTGTCAACATGCTACTTGATATAATACTTTCTGCTCATAGAAAATAATCTCAGTGCCGAGAGATCAACGGCCTCGAAAGTAAACAACGTAATCCCTCCTCCGTCAATACTACTTCGCGCTGCTACCTCGAACTAACGAAAGTTCAGTATAAATATTGCCGACGGTAACTATTACGGACGGTGAGCTACGGGAAAGAAAGGAAAGGAAAGAAAGAGAGAGACGGAGGATCGGAGCCACGGGCCAAGTTCGTTCTCCGAGTTAATTAATTATCTACGAGTCCGGGTACACGCGAAAGGAAGTCGAGCGAGGCTCGAGCGAAATACTTGGGGCGTTTTGTTTAGAAACTCCTATTCCTTCTACCGCGGTGCTATTAGACTCTCACCGTTTCTAAACACATTTCGATTAGTATCCACAATCTCGAGTTGGATATTCCGGTAATCACTGCTACGTGGATACCGCTAACGAATAATAAATTAATTAGTATAAATTTATTATAATTATCCTTCGTTAGACATTCTCTTCTATTATTTATATATAGGGAGGAGTCGAGCAGTACCGATCGCTCTAAATTTTTGCTCTTATCTTGACCTAGAGTCAAGAATCGTTATACTCATTTATTTATTTATTTATTTAAACAAAGTGCTAATATCTTGTAGAGGAGACGAGAAATAGCGATGAGTCGGTACTGCACGACTCTCGCCTACCTCTAACTTTAGAATTAGATTTCGAATAATTTCCTTTTAACGACAACTTTTGAGAGTTAACTAATTCATTGTAAACGAATCGGCGTAATTTTCTATAATTATCTTTCATCGAGTATCTCCCTCCCTTCCTTCGTTTCGTACCAACTCTTCTCACCCCCTTCCGTTTCCGCAGACGAGCTTCTTCGATCTCGTCTCGTTGCTTACTCCCCCCTCCCCTCTCTCATTCCTCTATCACCAGTACTCTCGTAATCCGTCACTCGGAAGGACGAGCAGTCGATCGGTACTCGGTTTATCCTAACGGTAACCATCTGTCGTCGTAGTTTGCTCACCGAAGCCGATCCAATGAGCCATCGAACGAGAGCGGGTGGATGGATCGGGGGAAACGATCGAGATAAAGTCGAACCGGGAGGAAATTATGTTGTCGTGGGACGATAGTGAGAGAGAGAGAGAGAGGGGGGTGGATGAGGAGTGGGTAAAGATAAATAGACGGGTTCGGTGGATGGTTTCTGGTGACGAGTTTGGTTAGTAAAAATCAATTATAAAGGAATTATATAAGTGAAATAGGAAATATAAATAATTCTCAGCCCTGAGAACTGGGAAGCCTCGTGCAACGCGAAAAAGTTGAACAAAATTAATTTTTATTTTTAATAGCTGTATTTTAAAATTCAATTGCTTCTACTGGACGTTATATTAATATTTATTATACATTGTCTATACAAAAACGGTATACATTTGTATGTAAAGAGAATGATATAACAGGGTGATACTATTATAATTCCAGGTAAATAAGATTGAAAAGAGATAGACGGTGGAATAGTGGATTACTCGAATGATTTATCGTCTCATGCTCTTTTCGCGTATACATCGATTTCTACGATACGTTTCTCGTTTCCTACCTCCAAGAATATGTTTTCTTTTAATCTACTCTCGCTAAAACCCTTCTCCGCATCTGGCTTACACGTGGGTTGTTAAGTCGATAGCTTACTTTGCACGGTTCGAGTTACATTCGTTGAGAATTAAAGTTAGATCGAGTCTTTTGTTTCTCAGTTATATCGTATCGTTCTAACATACATATCTATAATATAATTATTGTAAACTAGAGATTGAAAAAGGAATATATAAATAAAAAGCAGGTAGAATCGAATTGAATGAACCATCACGAGATTTCGAATTATATCCACCTCGAATGTTTTCAATTTTGATCCCCCGATAAATCGATTTTTATATCTCGACCGATCGATATACAAATTGAGATCGTTCTGTACAAATTGTTCTCTTTAAAAAACGAAGCAATTTTGCTCCCCGTGGGATGAAATTTTCAATCATTAACAATACCCTTGTTTATGGCAGCATAGAGTTTTTATCGAATCGAAGGGGAACAATAAAAAAACCATTTTCAAGCTTTTGCAAGCTCACCTAAATACCCACACACACAAACATACACTTGTATTTTCGTATACGTCATCCGATAAAAATAACGCTGATTTTCTCGTCTACTTCCGGGAAGTGAACGACAAAGTTTGAAACCCTTTTTCTCGAAAGGGACGAGTGACGTCTCTCCTTGTTGATAGTAGTAAGCGTACATCGTGGAAGGGTCGACGTTTTACTTCTTTCTCCCTTTCGTTCCATTCTAGTCTGCTCTTATAGAAACGGAGTTCCATGCGCGACGTTAGTCCGAAGTTAACGCTGTAGACAGACGACTTTTATATTCCGCGAACGACGCGTTCAAGAAGGGTACGAAAAGAGGGCTACTTTGTTTTCCCTTTCTCTCTTTCTTCGTTCCGCATGCGTGAGCTGACGACAACGAGAAGGATCGAGCCCATTTTTTTTTTAGTTTCTCGAGGTTGGTGGGCTGTGATCGTTAGCACGTCGTTATCGGTATAGTTTTTTGTTAGCTTAGCAATGAATTATTTGTACAAAGAGATTATGCATGTTTTTTTTAACAGAATTCATTTTCAAATTAAAGTTTTTGTTATTTTTATTTTGATAGATTTCGATTCTAGTCGTTTTCTATGCAATAAACGTCATATCGATTTCGAATATATTTTTTCTAACAATTCCGAATGTTACTTTCTGTTTTAGTTCTGGATATCGATATTCAAATTTATTTCGTTTATTTAGATGCGCATGTATCCACTAGTACCGACATAGTTTTGCTTTCATATCAATTTTCAACGTATCCATCGTTTTTGGCATGTAGACCTCGTTAATAGGAAACGCTGCGTTTCGAGTCAGAACGTTGAGATAAAACGTAAAGTTTGGAACTTTCCTGTTTCGATTGGTCCTGTAGCTATCGTAACATGAAATATGTGTATATTGTAATTTGTCGGTAAAAGCTAATGAGTCCTCTTTTGTTTTGGTAAAAATTTGATTGATATAATCACAGTAATCTTTGGCAATTAGTAGCTGAATATACAGAAATAAAAAATAAGTATTATAGAAATGTAAATAATATTGGACGAAATTATATAAAATAAGAACAAGCGCAATGTGTAAATAAAAAAATAAAAATAAAGTGCATTAGGATTCAAAATCACTGATAATTCTAGCACACGATAAATACACATGTAAATACATCATACGTACATGATTTTGGCATTAGGTTCCCTCCGAAAACCTAACTCAATGCCAGTAGCACCGCGTAGCACTCGATCGATCGACGAACACAATTTCGATCGTTTCCGGAGGAAGATCCGTGGAGTTCACAGGCGGGAAACGGACTCGCGTCGTATACAATTCGACACATTATCGTGAACTTGGAAGGTAGTAGTAGTAGTAGTAGTCGGTAGCAGTCCGAAGTATCTGAATTATGCAACTACGAGGAGCGGATGTAGCTGCTAACTTCTCTGTCCCGGGGTTTCCGTAGGTATCTCCTTCTCTTACTCTACATGTTTATCTTTCTAGTATTTTTATCTTACACTCTGTCTCCATTTTTAACTCTATCTTACCATATTGTTATCTCTAGTCTTTGTTTTTATCTATTTTTGTTTATGCCTCTCTCTCCCTAGGTTTTTTATTTATTTTTTAACGTTTAAAGGAAGAAACGTGTGTTAATTAATTTATTGATTTATGTATATTGCAAAATCTGATAAATAATTTGTCTTCTTTCTTTTCTTACTCTGTGCTTATCTTTGTGTTCCTGTCTCTCTCTTCTTCACACACACTGTTTGTTTCTCTCCATCTTTCTCTCTCTCTCTCTCTCTCACTCTTTCTCTGTTTCTCTCTTCTCTGGTTCCAGCATAATAAGAAGACCCGCGGGAACGCAACTCCTGCTATACTAGGAAGCTTGTTCGCCCCGTTATGTCCCACGATGGTCACGAAGACAGGTTTATTTCCCTCCTCTCGTTCCCTTCCCTTAACCTACTCTCTTCCTCCCCCTCCTCCTCCTCCATCTTCTCTACCTCTTTCATCCTTCTCACGTGCAATCTCCAGGAACACATCGGGACCCATGTGCTTCGTGTCTTTCTATTTATCAGTTTCTCTATCTCTCTATCTCTATTTCTATATCTATTTCTCTATCTCGCTCTTTTGCTTACTCACTTAGTTACTCAAGTATAGAGAAGAACTCGGAGAATCCGGCTGCCTGTCCTACTTTTTATTAAAGCATCGCGAAACTCCGGCTAAAGTGGATCGTTTACGTTTTTATCGCACCCCGCGTCGTCTGCCTTTCCTTCTCGCCGATCGAGAGAACATCCTCTTCGAAGATGGTCGCGGTAATCTTTCGTACGTACTTTCCCAGTGAAAACTGTCGATATTTTATCGGACGGTTTTTCTATCGTCGTAGGATACGTATGGTATGGAGTTTCTTTTCCGGTATCAAACGAGTACACGTGTGTGACAAGTATTGCATGTAATTTACGTAAAGATTTAAAAAAAAATATTTAGTTATAGAAAACAGGATAAAAAACGAGCAAAATTTATTATACTAATATTATACGAACGAAATTTATTTTTAAAAAAATTTAATCAACGTAAATCAAGCACGAAACATGATCTTCCCGATACCAGGTTTCATTTTCGTTATACAGTTCGATAAAAGCAACCGAAGTCGAGTTCCACGAGTCCATCGTGTTTCTTCTTTTTCATTTGGAAACTCACGATCTCCGCGGCTCCTTCCGCTCCCAGGAAACGAGCTCGAGTCGAGGAAGGAAATTCGTACCGATCGCTTTTCCGGATGACGCGAGGGAGTACGACCCCAAAATCCACCGCTCGATACGAGAGTCGTAGGAGCCATCCTAAAGATTCAATTTTACGATTCTCTTCTTACGCTGGTTTTGCGATTTTTAATATTTTTCTAATATTTTATTATTTTTTATCGCGATTAAACTCGTACGACCCATTGACATTTTTAAATGACGGAAAGACCTGTGGAAATTAATATTCTAATTTTTAATAACTTTTTCTTTTTCCTTTAAACGTTTCAATAAATTTTTATCCTGAATGATATACGTACGTATCAAGAATTCGAGGATCACTTTCGGAATAACCACAAAGTTCTCATTTATTTTCAAAAAATTTGGAAACTAGGCGACCAAACTTCTCTTACGACCGAACCCTGCCCCCTCCCCCCGTCTAACGTCGGCCTGAATTACGATGAGTTCGAGTCATCGGTATTATACGGTACTTTTACAACGAAACTTCTTTCTCGTACTTCCCCATCGCGTTTGCGAGAAGAGCGACACGCGATAAAATCCAAGTTTTCCGAAACTTTCGAAGAGGAAACTTCGAAGAAATAGAGTGAAAGAAAGAAAAAGAGGAAAGAGGGGGGAGAGAGAAAGAAAGAAAGAAAGAGAGAGAGAGAGAGAGAGAGTTTTTCAACATCATTGGAATGGTTCTAACATGTGGCGAAGGGATTTAGAAAAGCCGAAATTCCTTAACACGTATCACGATGTGTCGTCAAAGAACTTTTAAACTGATAGAAACGCGAGACACATAAAAATAAAACACGGAGATAGAGATAAAAAGAATTGGTAGAAAATTAAACGTTTGCTGTATAAAAAAAAAGAAAGAAAAAAAAGAGACTGAAAATAGAAAAATATTTTCTCTCCACCGTGACTTTCTTTGTCAGCGAAATAAAAACGACCCACCTCGCGGAAATTGAAGCGAAGCTTTACCCAACGTCGAAAACTGAGGAAACGAGGAAAAATTTAAAAGGGACATTCTAATCGTGCGCCACAGAGAAAGTATAGACAAAGGAATTCTTCTTCCTTGCGAAGAGACATACATACATAATTGTTCTACGTGACGGCTCGCGATCGAACGTTTTCTCTTCGCAGCGAAAAAGAGTAATAGTGTCAGTATTAAAAGGACTAGGTATGAAATGCCGGCGACGACGACGAAGACAACGACGATGATGACGATGATGATAGTAATGATGACGATAGTGATGTTGGCAGAAAGTTTTATCAAGAAACCTTTCCTTCTATCTTAAATCGTGCCACGTAACGTTCTATTCTTTTGAAGGCACCCGATCGATACCTTTTTCATCCTTTTGCGAATGTTTCATTAATTTCCCATTAAAAAAAGGGGGTACGAAAAGAAGAGAGGATCGTGTCTCAAAAAAATTGAGATCCATCTCGGGAAATTCGTTCGTTCGGATGTATTAGGTATCGACAGGATATCGGGAAACCACGAAGGATCGTGTTACGTATCTCGTGTGTGTCGATCTCGGAGATCAAACCAAATGTATTCGCTATTTAAAAAGTCATACATCGTGCAAGTTTTATAATATAAAGTATAAATTCTTCTTTATAAAATATAAATTTTTGTCTAATCATTTTAATATCCACGAAGGGAATATTACGCTGCTTAATTAGGAAGATAACAAAAAAGAAAGAACGGGAGCTATATTTAATATAAATTTAATATAAAAGCTGTTAGATGCATTTACTTGTTATACTTGTAGAATAAATTAAAAAATAAAATCAAGTTACAGTGGACCGAGTTATGAACATTCTTCCAATTCTACTCCCCGGGACAATATGAACGGATCGTTAAACATAAAAAAAACGACTCGGTCGAGTATTCACACCATTCAGAGAATATCGTGGTCCATCCTTTAGTAACCTTAACACGCAGCATCCTTCTTCCTGATCTCGAGAAGAAGATACTACGGATATCTTCCAAATAAATTACTCGTGTATATGTATACATACATATATGCAAGTATGTGTGCGTGTATATCACGCTGTATTCATTTTAATGTACCACCGGGTAGATCCAGGAACAGCTCCGATAAATTGCTGCTTGTTATCTCGCAAAAGCGAGGCTACCGGCAAGCACCACCAGTAGTAGCACTAGTATCGAAGACAGAAAGGGAGAGTGAGAGAGAGAGAGAGAGAGAGAG
>JAIFRP010000026.1:7938211-7957729 GCA_032403825.1 Odynerus spinipes
ATTTTTAACAGTAACCCCAAATTGGCGAGGTGCCAAAAACGATACAAAGTTTCAAGCGGAACGCCACCGGTCCTCAAGGGTGTTAACAACTAATTAATCTTTTAATTTATACGATCGAGCTTCGAACGAATATATGCGTGCAACGCGAAATGGAAGATAAAAATTGTCTAGGCGAAGCTTCGAAAAGACGTAAATGCGTAAAACGTGTTTTCGTAGGCCATTCTAATATATATTTATCTCTCTCTCTCTCTCTTTTTCTTTCTTTCTCTTTTTTCCCCAATTAAATAAATAATCCCCCATCTCGTTTATTGCGTACGTATCTTTCACGATGGGACTCTTCTCTTTTTTTATATATTGGCTTTTGGGTTCGGAACAAAAACGTAATTTATGTCTCTTCGAACTTTTATCTCATCTTCTCTCTCCCTCTCTCTCTTTTTTTCTCATATCGAGTCTCTCTGTCGACGGTTCGTTGGGTCAAAAAAAGAAAGATAGAAACATGCTCGAGTTCGTTCATTTTAATCGTTCGGAACTCTTACCAATACC
Organism: Odynerus spinipes; assembly: GCA_032403825.1. Classification (NCBI taxonomy): domain Eukaryota; kingdom Metazoa; phylum Arthropoda; class Insecta; order Hymenoptera; family Vespidae; genus Odynerus; species Odynerus spinipes. The sequence continues at coordinate 7,938,755 of JAIFRP010000026.1, forward strand.
GCACCGCTCTCACATTATTTACTTACGTAATTGAACTCTTTCGATTATCGAAACGCCCGAAGGCCGTGTGCCTTCGATATTTCATCGACGCGGGACCATCGCGAGATTTTAGTTAACAAAAGTGAACCATGTTCGATTCCCGCTGCTTTTTGATCTCGCGGAGAGATTACGTAAATTTATCCTTACGTGATATTAATTTATATAATATAATGCGTGTGTATGTTTATATATATGCGCGCGCGTATTCGTATGTGTATATACTTATAGGTATATAATATGTTTTATGTATAATATCTCTCTCTCGTTTAATAAGTGTATAACAATAACGCTTTGATTATCGTGGCGCTCACTCGGACGTTCTAGGGAAAATCAAATTGAATGATTAGAATGACGATGATGATAACGATCCTAATAATAATAATAATAATAATATAATAATAATAATAATAATAATAACCATAATACGCAAAGCACACTCGTTTATCAGGGACTCGAATATTCGTGTTCCAAAAAAGAGATCGAGCGATTTCTAAACGTCCACACCCCCGTTTCCCTTTTCTCGCTTAATCTCGTTCTCCCTTCTTTCTCCCTTAAATAATTTATTCCTGCGCCTATGCCGAGTAAATGTTACATACATTCCCTCACGCATGCACGCGATATTATATTAATGCGATATAAAGTATCTGACGGTATCAACAAACTCAACGAGTCTATATAATGTAATAATAATTATTATTTTTCTTTCTTGTTAATGGTATATAATTAGAAGGATACCTAATAATTTGCGATTTAGACCAGCTAAACGCTCAACACGGGGCACCTATATATATATATATGTATATAATAGTTTCTCCCATCTCTTTTTTTGCTTTTCTTTTCTTTTCTTTTTATTCGTAAGATCCACTCCCTCGAATTCGGCATCAAGAGTTCAACTCGATTATCACCTAAAGCTAGTTCTTTTTTTATTTTCTTCGCCTAACTTTATATTGCACGTTACGTACGTATCTTCTATACGTGTGTCCATGTCCCAAGTCCGTACTCGTGTATATGTGTCTGTGTGTACGCGTGTCTTCAATGATCGTAATCGTACCGATGACGATAATAATCGTAATAATAATAAGCATCATCATCATCATAATCATAATAATAATAATAATGATAATCGTAAATAGTTAACAATAGTCGTACTGAACAATCGAATTAACGAATTACGATCGTCTCGATTCTCGATTCTCGTGTTTCGATTCTCGATCTCGTGTCTCGATTCTCTTCCCTTCGTTTTCCATCTTTGAATCGTGAACCACACTCGTCCCGAACGACGAAAAAGCGTACCCACCAGGCCCTTAAGAACTATAAGTAAGTACTGTCTCGTACGATATCATATAGGAACGGTAATTGATAATCTCTAATCGCATTTGTCGGTGGGTGGGTGGTTACACGATCACGCGATCACGCGCGTCTTGTCTAGTCCCCCCCCCTCCTCTTTCAACCCCCTCGCGATAGGTAAAAGTCGATAAGTACCCTTCTTCGTAATGTCGTGACGTAGGCCAGCACCGGGCGCCATTCGTTTATTGAAAAAAAAGGAGGGAGGGGGTCGTGGTGGCGAGATTAAAGAAAGAGAAGAAGAAAAAAGGAAGAAGGAAGAATGGTCTCACGAGAAATCTCTGATCGATCTTGAATACGTACTCAAGGTCACACGTGAGGCTAGAATGGCTTCAAGGACACGTTCAATTCCTTTTACTTTTCTCTCTCCTTTCTTTTCTTTCCTTTCCTTTCCTTTTCTGTGCCCTTTCGCGTGTCCAACCCTACGTCCCACCCCTTCGATCTCCTTTTTACCATCCCTCTCCTCCTTTTTCTTCATTTCTCGCGTGAAATCGGTGTGTACCATTTTAGCCGTGTGTATAAAATGATTTTTTCGAAATAGGCGACACTTCTTTTACGGCTCACTCTCTCTTTCCCTCTCTATTCTGTTTTTCTCTTCTTCGCGTCGCCTCGGATTTTACTTAATTATTTATTAATTATTTATGTATGTACATATGCGTGCGCGAGTGTGTATGTATAGTATAAACATATGTACATGCATAGGTCCTAGGTGGAACGCTGGTTTCATTTCTAATCTCTATAAAGTATGTATATGTATGTATATATAATTTATTTATATATATATATATTATATATATCTAGTTTCTTCTTCTTCTTCTTCCCATTTCCGCTGCTCCTTGTATCCTTTATCGAATTTCGATCGATCGAGCTCGTTCGAGCTCGAAAAAGGGGTTGTTTGCCCTAATCTTTTTCTTTTCTTTTTCTTTCTTTAAGTTCCAGACTCTTTTCGTCCTTTATTTCTTTCGCTCCTTTCGCGGAACGTCGAAATTTTCAACGAAATTTGATTTGCTACCTCGTCTTCTTTTGATCGGTCGAGCTCGGCTTCCTCGTCCGTTTGATTAGAGTTGCAGGATCTGGCAGTGCCCATATAATTAATTAAAGCAAAGGAGCGTCGGTCTCACGGGATGAGGAGCGTTTCGTTTCTTTTTTTTTCGCGACTCTTTGCCCTCCCCCCTTCACTCTTTCCCGCCCCCGCCCGCTCTCTTTTGCCCTTCGCGATGAATATTCACTATGAAGGATTTTTGTTAAGAGCTTTGCTCCCATGAGAACGGCGCACGTATTTTTGCTGCCGGTGGTTCGTCACCAGCCCAGTTGGGGTGACTAACTTTTTGTTAGTACATATCTAACGGTAGTTTACTTTAAAGCTAATTTTTTCTTTTATTTATTCTTTACCCTTCTCCCCCTCTCTTTCGTGCTCTCTCTCTCTATCTCTGTCTCTCTCTGTTTTCTCGGGTGCTTCCTTTTTTCGATTTTTCCCTTACTTTTCTTTTATTCCCCTATTTTGTTCTGCCGCGAGGCACGAGGAACGATCGAACGTGCGTATCGTTCATTGCTCGAAGCTTTTCTCTCGTCATTCGTCTCTCTCTCTTTCTCTTTCTTTCTGAATGGCGGAATGAGAAATGAATAAGAATTTAAATATCGCGATTATCGTCGGCTTTCATGGTCAATTTATTGTAGCAGCCGCGAACACCTTCTGCTTCTTCTTTTTTTAATTTTGTTATTAACAGCTGTTTGATAAAATCGTTTTATCTTGAAAGGGTTTTCAACGAGAGTCGAAGGTGGTTTGAAAAGAAACAACGCGACGAGAAACTCAGAGCTAACGTTAAAAATAACGAGACTTATTTTTAGGCCCTTCTTTCTACTTGTTAATGATAAAATAAAATTAAACCTCCCGGTTCTCCCTAAATGTGAAAAATTCGTTGAAAAGATAAGAGCGCGTCGTTGTCGCGTGGAATCTCACGAAAAGATCAAACTACGAAATTCTACGGCATCGATCGGATCCGCGATAACGCGAGAGTCAAGCCGCGTGTCATCGTAAATCAATTTTTTATACGGATGATGCGCTACCGAGAAACGTCGGCGAACACACCGGCGTCGTTGCACGAACAATTTGCATTGTCAAACGCGAACGACGAAAAACTCTTCCTGTATGTATGTGTAACGAGCGACAGCTATGAAAACGATCGAGTGGATCGATATTGCAAACTTGCGCGTGTTATTCTACGAAAAAGGTTTTACTAGGTTAGATAAAAGAAATATAGAGAGAGGAGCAGTGTTCTCCTCGTTGTAGTAATATGCACGGGCTGTATTACGAATCTAGATAAATTAAAGAAAGAACAAAAAAAAATACAATTGTCTTCGTCGTAAGAATATTTAGGAATAATACCACGAGTAAATTGATAAACAAATTAACAAAAAAATAGTCTACGTTGCATACACTTACGAAAAATGCATGACTATAAATTTAGAAAATAGAATTACCATCGTTGCAATAATAAATATGTTGATTATTATTCGTTTGCATGCCATGACGAATTTCAGTAGTTTATTAATTCTGTTTACTCGATAAGCGGAAAGAAACACGCGAAGCATCGCGTACCTTTTCACGACTGCTCTTACAAGACGAATAAGAGAAAGAAGAAGCGGAATAAAAAACAAAACAGAAAAAAAAAGGGAGAGACGATGAGTTCCGAGCCATTTGCATGCATCGTTGCACCGTCGCCGCGTATACTTCCGTCGAATTTCCTCGTCTCGGTCCCTATTCGCTCAAAGTTTACATTCACGAACGAACGAAGATTCTCGAGTGATCCGATTCCACGCGAAGCGACCGATTTTCTCGCTCGGCACGATTTCAAGACAGAGATAAAATTACGTCCACCCTGCGTTCGGCTCCTCGTTTGATCTACTCTGCTTTTGATTCTACTACTAATACGAGAAAAATAGAAAATAAAGAAGCGAAGTGAGATAAAAATGAGATGGAAAATATTATGCATAGTTTTCCTCGCACTCGTGATAAAATTAAATCGTTGTTTATTAAATCATTGCACAAGTTAAAAAAAAACATCATTCATCCACCGTCACACAAAATATGGAACCTTTGATCGCCTATCCGTAATTTTTCTTTCATTTCGTAATAAAACGAATCCCCGACTCGTATTTTTGATCATTCCGCCGGCGTATCCACTCCACGTTCCGCGGCATTAACGTCATCGTTAATATTAGACCGAGGGAAATCCTAATCCCCGCGCGTAAGCTTCACCTTCCTGAGCTTTAATATATTGTCGCGTGTTCATAGGTAATTCGTTCTATCCACATAACCCACATATATATGTATACATATATACATATATACCTATGCGTTTATAATAATCACGTTCTTCTACATACTTCTAACCTGTCTCGTAATTTCGTATACCTAAGCGAGTAGTTTAGGTACACGTCGTGAGTTTTACACGATCACCGGTAAACACCTACGCTGTAAGCTCAAGTTACTTCCGTTTGATATACATCATTCGTTAAACGAGCGTGATCGCAAATTTCGTTTTCCCTCCTTTCGTTCGAACGTGGTTATAAAATGGATGGGAGAAGAGTTAGGGAGGTGGGATTAAAATGAGAGGGGGGGGGTGATGATGATGGATCGTTAGCGTTTTTCGCGTCATCGGCTGGCCTTTTGTAGTATCTCGTGTGTCATAAGTATAATAATCGAGGTAAAGAATAGGTATCGCGATCTTAATTTCAAAGTGGAGGTCGCGTGATAAGAAAAAATATGCCGAACGTTGTTCGTTCGCGTTGCATTAACTTAATTTAACGGAACACGATGTTATAATGTAAATACAAATTTCAACATTTCTTCCTGTCCGTTTAATCGAATTTCGGAAATTGACGTCGACCAACAATGACGATCAGCTGTTCGTTGAAAGGAAAGTAAATTAACCGAAAGGCTTACGGTCAGGACACGATCGATTAACTTTTGTCTCGCCTACCTCTGGCAGGCAATCTTTCGCGCCCTCTGCGGGCAATGTGCTACCATCGGGGCCTCGAACCAATTTCCCTAAACGTAACCCATAAAATCGAGGCAGCTATACACGTACACACTCTCTCCTTTTCTCTCTTGCACACAGAAAACAAATCCTACGTAGGTATAATAATGCAACACGATTCACGAAGTTGGAAGCACGAAGAACTTGCATTTTTTAGTATTTTATTCTTAAGCCTCTCCCATATTCTTAATCACCATCACCATCATCATCATCATCATCATCATCGTTACTATCACTCGTAGTCCGGCCTAACCCATGAGAGATCTAAACCTAAACCTAAACCTCTTGGCAACTTTCCACATACATGCTCTGCTAATAACTTATGTATATACTTGGTAATATGCAAATGAAAATAATCCTCGAGAAAGGTCGAACGTTCCGGTCGAACGTAATACGTCGTATAGAAAGTATATTATAGAACGAAAGGGTTACCTAAAGAGAGAGAACTTTTTTTTTTATTTGCCAGCCGACGAATTTCTACGTCGTCATGCAAGTGGTGGTGGTGGTGGTGGTGGTGAAGAGCGATGGTAGGAGTTACAGAAGAGAAAGAGAGAGGAACGTTTTCTCATGTGGTCTTGGCAAACGAGGAGGTAGGTAACGAAATACGATACGCCACGTTTGGTACTTGTAACGTCGCCAAAAAGTTCGATGTTTCTATCGCGATCCCAGTTCTTTTTTTGTTACTCCTATTTTGTTGCAGACTCGACGAGACATTTACGAGAGCGGTGAATTATTTTACACCATTTTTTTCGATCGGGATGTTCTTTTTTATAGCCAGCTTGATTTATAATCATAAGAAAGAATTTGTTTGTTTTTTTTTCTTTGGCTAGAAGAGCAATTATGTATCCTAATCGGTCCCCATGCACGATTATTATCGTTCCCTTCGATCTCACACGGAAACATCTAAGTACTAAGCACCGCGTAACACGCCGCTCGTAAATCCAACAGTGAGCAAACGCATCGCATCGTTATCGATCGATATTCTCGTACAGGACACCCAACAACTCTCTCGCTTATTTTCTTTAGCACGACGATATCCACGTTGATAATTTCTTCGAATCTCGAACTTTGGAATTATTGGCTCGTAATATAAATAAGTTCGGTTATATTTAATACTCTTGTTATTTATTAAATCATTAAAGAATTATATTCGATCGGTTATTGTTATTTATGAGTTTCCTGCTTTACAAAAAACATTTATTAACATCATCCGAATGTTGAGAACTGGAATATCTTCATTTCTCACAACCGAATTTATTTATATTACAAGCTAACATAACGAAAGGAATCTTTCTCGATGCGATAACACAGAGTAGTTTTAGGCGTAAGTTCGATAGATGACTGAACGCGTTGTTGTTAGCAGCAGTAGGAACGTTCGAACAAGCATGGTAATTACTTCCTGATCACAGTGTACGACAGAACGGCGTAACAATGACGTAACAACGATGTCCTCGTGCTTCGCTGAACGCGTATACGTATATACTATATATAGTATATCTTCAACAAAGCGAAGAATTTTCAACAGGCTGTGTGATTGTGTGTGTGTGTGTGTGTTTTTTCGTACGGGTCTGAATTGCTACGATGACAAACGAAACTGGCGGTGAGTTTTTTTCTCGTAGAAGAGGGGGATGACGGAGAATGAATTGCGGTATGGGAATAGTTCTCGTAAAAGGTTGGAGCTGCCTAGGGAGAAGGTAGGAAGGAAGAAGAGTATGGTTGTAAAAGCCTAAAAGTCCGACTGAGAAGTGACCAAGCCACTCTCGGCCGTTTCCTCGCGTCGTCATAAGGGTCTCGTTACTTCACCGCACTCGCACTCACAGTGCATTGGGTAACCTCGCCGATCCACACGGTTGCTGATCGAGTGATCACTGGAACAGACAAAAATAAGAACAATTTAGTATGTGTACTCCAACTATTGCTTATGCGACTATCTCTTTTTGTTAATAATTTATAGAAAATTACAATTATTTCGTTTAATCCTTCGATACACTGTGTTGAATTTTAATATTTAAGTTTCGGATTTTATTTGTTGCATTTTTGTTTAGTAAAAGAGAAGCTTAATTGTCGTATGTTTTAAATAAAAAATGTTTCGTAATTGTCACACGCGTAAATACAAAAAAGACTCAGATCGCAGTGGGTTAATAATTATTACCGTAACTAATAATCTCTATAAAGAAATGTTCATTTTCATAAATGTATAAATATTCATTACTGTAATGTTAATAAATCTTTACACACAAATATCGTTCATATCAAATCCCCAGAACTGTACTGAAATGAATTTCGTGTTAAGTTAGGCCAATGCAGTTGGTCAGCGTCCATATGAAACCTTTCCACTTTAATCTCCCCCCCCCCTTCCCGAAATTTCAATTATCGATGCTGGTCGAACGCCTGGAAACGGACGTAGTTTAGGAAATATAGAGCATGTAGGTAATTGTCGGGGCAATGCAGTCTAGCCTAATGCATAAGTAATGTACAACAGAAGAGCGGCCGACATCACGAATGTCACATCGCGGCAGCGTGACCGACCTAGTAGCTTACTAATACTACCGTGGGCTGATATCGCGAAACTGCACGACATCGGTCGTATAGATTTATTCCCGATCGTTCGATAATACGTATCTATGAATTCTAATAAATAAATGATCCATAATCGCATTCTAATCTACTTTCTAATCTAAATTCTTTCCTCTCGTGCTTCATCGATTGTTGAACCTTTCCACTTTGTTCTCCACCTAGTAACTTTAATCGATTTTTTAAACATATACTATATGATTCGATAAAAAAAACGATGTCGAGTCACACTCGACGTTGCACTTGCTACTGTCAAACTTGACGTTCTAACACGTTCGTCTTAAAAATAAAAATTTGGAGGACCGACTCGAAGCTATCGATACCCCTTTCACGAACTTCGATATCGTTCTTTCCGAAGGCCCGTTTTTGAATGGATTCTATTGTGCGCTAAGTACAGTGCTGCTAGAGACAGAAATGTTTTAACCTAAATTCTGATAAAACGGCCCTCCTGATTAGGTCTACGGCGAAGGAAAGAATGGATGATGGCCAAACTCCGGTTCACAAAGACCCTATTGTCACGATTGGAGAGGGTTGCCTTCGCTGTGGCTAGGTAAACGTATGGCGTAGGTATATGCGCTTCTTCTCGGCAAAACGGAGCAAGCGAGAAGTGTGTCTGGTGCTTTGCTCTAAGCTTTTTTAGAGGCATCGATGGGTACTCGCTATCATGTCGTCCTCGTCCTCGCCCTTAAGAATATTGAATATTCATATCTGAACGGTTTCATCGCGATAAGGCGTTGAACACACGTCTTCTACTTGCTTTGTCAACGCTGTGACATAGAGACAGAAGAAGAGAGAGAGAGAGAGAAGAGTATGCGAGTCTGCTAGATTTTACAATGGCTGCCGGAGGGTATCCCGGTGGCTACTACGTGGGTGAAATTAAAGGGCCGCGCGAGAACAAAAAGGAATCGGAAGAAGATGAAGAAGAACAGAGAGAAAGAGAAAGATTGGACAAAGAGAGGCCGAGAAAGATGGATGATAGTAATCTGCGCCTAGATGAGAGTAGAAGAAGACGAAGAAGAAGAAGACAGGAGAAAAAAAGTATTTTAGATAGGCACCTAACCCTGACCTACATTATATATTCAACAAGAACGAGTCGAGCAACTATAGCACCCCGGCGCTGACCATAAGCCGATTTTATCAGGCGGACGGCACCAAGCGTTATGACTCAATAATAATACTACTACTGCCTACGCTACTCGAGCTAACGCTTAGCGTCGAATATCGCGTGTCGCACGCGTTGGAGCACTGATCTGAATTTTTTAATTACGTCTGTGTCTCCCGTTTGTCCCTTTGACGTTGATTTCAGTCTTTCTGTGAATTTTTCAAGATAATAAAGTTATTCTGATTTTTTTTTCATTCAGTGTGCTGAATTAAAAATCGTAATCTAATCTAATTTTTAATCTTTTTTTTTGTATTTTTATTGTCTGCTATGTCTATCAAATATGTTATTCTAAGATTATTCTAGATATATTAAATATATAAATGTTTCCAAATTCTGTATTTAAAGTAATTTCTTTTAAATAAATTTTTACGTGCAAAAATTTCTGTCTCCTTCTTGCCCTACACATTTACACAGTACGATCCAATTCTCGAGAGCACCTAAAATTAGTTCAACAAATATATGCGAACGGGAGAAGATGCTCATAGCGGCGTAAAAAGATGAAAAGGACAATGGAACTATTAGGGACAATGTAACGACGAGGAAAAGGACGATTCCTTTCGCGGGGACCGAGGAAGGAAGAAAGAAGAAGAAGAAGAAGAAGAAGAAAGAAGAAGAAGCTTATCCGTATCCTGTCAGACTCACGCTCACTCAACGACACGGCATTATATCCGGGCGCACTTTAATAAACGTCTTCGCTCGACAAATCCAATTTCGTAGTTCGGTCGTCCGCGTTGAGCTTAGGCGACCCTAAAATTTATATCATTCGCCACTACGACGCTCGTAATCGTAACTTCGGTCTCCGAAGGAACGAAAGGCCGGCAGGAAGAATACACGGACGCAGATACACGCGTACCCTCATATTTATAAGTATGCGTTCGCCCTTCTCTCATAGCAACGTTTTACCGGCCTTCTGAAAAGGTCACTTTTGCGTGTATCGAAGTCGCTTTCAAGGTAGACTAACATAAGAAATTTATAAGAGAGAGAGAGAGAGAGAGAGAGAAAGAGAGGGGAGGGGTAACAAACGAATTTCCCAAGCTCGACAAGGAAAATTTCGCTTTTCGTGAAAATTTTCTTCTTCGATAAAGAGTAGACCGTTAGAATGCGAGAACTTTTCCTTTGGTTGTTCGCCACGTAGAGTTCGTCATTGTCGAGGCGGGCTGACTCGCGTGAGATACGTTCCTCTCTCGTGGAGGCCGCGGACTCTCAATGAATAAAGGCGGCCCTGTTCCTTTGAATTCGCCCTTCTCAAGGAAAATTAGGATATTTCTGATCGTAGCAGCTTGCTTGCTCGTTTGCTTGTGAGCGAGAGCGCGAGTGGAGCTCGTGCGTGCTTGGCCTGGTTAGCGTGATTCTAACGAATTTACGTTACCGATGAGAGAGAGAAAAAAACAGACAGAGAGAGAGAGAAAGAGAGAGAGCATTAAACCGCTCCTGCCTTTGTTACTACACGCGTTGTGTGCTTCGATTAGCCTGAGAATCGTTCTATACAGTTAGGAGTTACTTTTGTTTTATCAAAAAGTTCGTATCTCCTCGCGTCAATGATCGCGTACAAAATTATACACGTCCACGTGTGTGTGTGTGATGTATATAATGTATAATTAAGAAAACTTGAACTAATAAGCTAAAATTAAAATTTATAAAATGAATATGCATATTTGTTTCACATTATCTTTATCATATGTTCGATTACACGAGACTCGAGAAAAAGTGAAAATAAAATTAAGCAAAATGAATTTATGTATTTCGTGGTATTCTATACGTACGATTGCACGGAGTTTGAAGTAAATCTAAATAAAAATGTAGACAAAATGTATAAAACGAGTTTGGATGTTTTTCCACCTGAAATCATATATACGATTGAACAAAATTCAAACAGAATGGAAGTAAAAATGTATAAAATAAACGTGTGTACCTTTCTCGCGAAGTTATATGTATGTACGGTTGCACGAAGCTCGAAATAAAGGAAAGTAAAAAGGTATAACACGAATTAGTGTATTTTTCTCGCGGGAATAGATGTACGGTTGCACGAAGCAAGAAAATAAAGTAAAAAAAATGTACAAAGTGAATTAGTGTATCTCTTTTGTACGTGTGTATGTATGTACAATCGTGGAGGCTGAGAATAAACGAAACTAAAAATAGATTAATGGAGGGGAATGGAGGGGGGAGAGAGAAAGAGTGAGATCATTTTATCCTAGAGCCTCTTTCTCCATTCTCCTTCTCCTAGTCCAGTGCTCGTGACATTGATCTACTCTTACAAACCAACCCCTGTGCCTCCCACCTCCTTGACCCCTTATATGTATGTACGAAGAATTATGATGCGAGACTACTGGGATCGTATTGCAATATCGCCGCTTGTTTTATTCGCTCCTTTGCGTGGGTGTTGTCCGAAGCGAGAAAGAGAGAGAGAGAGAGAGAGAGATAAAGAGAGGGTCTTCGAAAAACGTTTTTACTCTTTTTCACGGCTCGTGAATATTCAAAGAAGCGATCAACGGACGCCTTCCCGGCGCGAGCGATCTTTGTCGTCAGGGTTTATAAATAATTTCGTAGGTGTCTAAATTGCTCGAAGGAAGAAACTAAATTCGATACGATCGTATTATCTTTCTCTCGCTCTCCTCATCTCTCTCTTAAACAAAAAAAAGAGAAGAAAAGAAAAAAAAATATTTTAAAAAGTCGGTTCATTAAACGGGACAAAAGAATCCCAGTCTCATTTATCCTGTCTCGAATTGTTCGCATAATTAATGATAGGTGGTATGACAGAAAAGCGAGAGAAATCGATAGGGATGACAGTCGAATATTTATTATACTCGTTCGAAAATTTATACCAGCGACGACACCACGTGGCCCACGAAAAAAGAACCCTCCTCCTTCCCTTTTACATGTCCTTATTTTTTTTCTTTCTTCCTCTTTTCTACCGTCGAGAGACATAAGGACGGAAAGTATTTACATAATCTCATATCGCTTTGTAAATTTATTCCTGGAACATCAGCGATGTTAGAATAGGAGGAAGGCCTTCCAACACTTTATGCAAACGAATTCAGCTGTCCACGAGGCGGCGCTCGTGATTTTTAATCGCGCGTTAAATCGATATCTCTCGATCGAAACTACGAGGCGAGCGGCCTTACGAAATTCGTTGATTAATTTTAACGCGTGAGATGAATGAACTATTCTGTTTTTTCTTATGTTTTCTTCCTGTTTTCAGTGCTAGCTTTTCTCCGGCTGGTAGACGAAGCTTTTCGGTGCGGTCAACGTCGAATTATCGGACGTTTGCGAAAAACCGGAGAGAAAAAAGGACGAGAAAAGAAAAGAGAGAAAGAAGAAATCTGGATAACATAAAATTTAGGTTAACTATTAGGATAGGACAACAAAGCTGAGGCTTTCGCGTCGTATCCCACGAATCCCTGACCTATATCCCTATATATCCCTAGCGAGCGTAGATAACCATTTCATGGCGTCTGTGGCGATAGCTTGGAAGTCGAAATTGACATGGAATTTTGTGACGAGTCGTTCACTTGATATCTTTTAACAAAAAAGAAAAAAAAACAAAAAAATATTAATTCTCTTCCGAATTATAATTATAATAAATTACACTAACAATTTAATTGATACAATGCTCGTACGTTGCTCTCGTAGAACCAGATTTTTGGGACACCCTATATATAAATGATCTTTGTAATAAAAAAGCACTTTGGAATAATTACGGAGACATTAAAAATTTCTATTACACTTTCCCCCGCTTTTAATATTCATTTTTTTCATTTTCCTACTCTTTCATTCCATTACCGTTCTCGTAATAACGTCGGACTCAACATCCCGTCCTATTATTCTCTCTAATAATTAGCTTCCCGATAATTATTGGCGTTGCGGCCGATCACCGGTGGAAGTCCGTCAGTTCGTCCGTCCGTTAGATGAAATTTTATGCCTCGTCCAACGTTCGAACGACTCCACGTCGGCCATTTTCTCGAATAACACACACGCATACACATACGAACGCGGAAGCAAAACGTAGCAATATATACCATGTATGTACCTATATGTATATACATACATATATACGTTTCTCCTGGGACGAGTCCGTACACTCCAGCAGCCGTGAACGATTCGACAAATGGTGCTTTTAAGGGTTGCCTGTTAAGTTCTACTTCGTGAGAGTTTAATTCACTGCACGAAATTGCAACCATTTTCCGGGCAGGTACTTAGCGTATCCTCGTGCTGGAATTTCTTATCTTTCTCCGACGAATTTTGTTTAATTTCATTTTTTTAATATCGAACGCACAGAAAAGTATAATTTCATCCTCTCGACTTAACAAAGCCGATTTTTCTCCTTATTTATTAGCAGAGGAAAAAACGAAGATAAAAAAGGAGCCGATAAAAATGAATCTCAAGTCTAGGAGAGTCTCTAAAGTAATCCCACGGGAGACACCGTCGCGTGCGGTTTTAACGAGAAAATATATTATGCAATTATGTGGACTTTCTGCGGATAGCAGTACACTTTATGCATATGAACGTTAGGATATATGGATTGCGAAGGTCGTGACCCGGTCAGCGAACAGGTGCGAAGGCGTTTATCGATTTCCATCCGCCGTTGAACAGCCGGGTCGAATTCGTTCGTTCGTTCGTTCGTTCGATTTAACGTGCGATCGACTTCGATAACGAGTCGATCTTTTCACTATTGAAAGAAATAAAATGACGGAGGGGTGGTTTGATAGGTGGGTAGGAGTTCGAGATATATCGAGGGGTAGTTAAATTCACGGGGGAAAGCTTTTCTCCGTTGGGTTATTCGTATTGCTCTCGAACCTGCTCCACGATAAAACTCGAGGAAATGATTATTACGTTTTTAGTACACCCTACTGCGCGATCTGGCTTCTTAACGAAACGAGAAAAAGAATTTAAACGGATCCGATCGAGAGTTGGACCAAGTCCAGAAAGTTTTTTTCGCGCGTGGTCCCCTCTCGTTAAAATGAATTCTTTTCATCTAAATTTCATCTCTCGACGAGTCGCGATACATTATTTCGATCGATCGATCGATTATACAAATCGTTCTTTTTATCGATTAACGCGTATCATCGTTTTCGCACCGTCTTGTTAACGATTGAGCTAATTATCCGAATCACTGCTCATTAACGAACCCACCACCCTCCATTACCCACATACACTTCACCGGCCAAGAGATTCCACTTTAAACGATGCCGTTTGATAGCCCAGCCTGAATTCTCAATTATTCTTGTCGGTGGGTGTCACGTGCACGTGGCGGTAGCGTAGCTTGTAATTAAATTATACACGTGTTGCTTTCGAAACACACACGGGTGGACTGGGGGATTCTAAATGTACGCTCGGACCTGGTGTGAGAAAGAGAGAGAGAGAGAGAGAGAAAGAGAGAGAGAGGAAGCAATGGAATACCATAGAGAAGCTTTCGGTAGATTCTTTTTATAGAAACTCCACGAATTTCTGAATAAAATTCTTATCTCTCTTCGCGTCACCGTACAAAAGAAACTTCGAGCCTTCGAACTTGCGTTAGAAAACTTGAAGACGCGGCGGCGACGACGTAAGCTCGGAAGGTAAGACAAGCTTGAATAAAATATGAATCGTGAAGAAAATTGTTCGCGCGCGCGCGCGCGGAATTACGTCACAGTAAAAGCCTCTAATTCAATACCTTTATTTCCGGTTGATGCGATTGCTTCGTACTTGACCGAACGTAGCATGTACGTCCAACCGCGAACTATAAGCTTACACGCGACCGATTAAAACTTTTCCGAATAATTTCATGTTCTCTGGAAATTTTTCCGTTTTTTTTTTTTAATAAACTCCATGCTCGTTGGGCGTGTCTACGCATTCGCAGTACAAAAAAAGAAGGAAAGAAAGAAAGAGAAAGAGAAAAAGTTTATTAATCGCGTCGCGAATGAAAATCAAATGACGATCGATGGATCACTCCGTAGGCACCATTTTGTCAAACTACCGGCGTGTTCCACGTTATATAGAGACACGTACTCACACACACACGTATACACCGTATATACGATAAGCCAGTTAGTCGCACATGGCCGACGAGAGTCCAGGTGTGTCGCGTACGTCAGTCAGTCAGTCAGTTAGTCAGTCACTTCGCTGGTGAAATTTACCGCGCACGCGAGACCGATGCCCGATACCTACACTCTACACCTAATGAAAACGACACGTATTTATACACGTACATACGGCTATACGTTCCAACGAAACACGCTTTCCGCTCGTTATTTGTCTCGCTCGGCGATCACCGTCGATAACGTCGAGAGATTTCATTGATATTTTTCACGATGATAAATTTTCACGTGTATTAACACCGGTATAGTTATATATACATACGTAGGGGGTTACAAGTTTGCAAAAATTGTGGAAATTGTTTCGTAATGAATTTTCTAACAAATGAGATCTGAGAGAGAGAGAGAGAGAGAAAGAGAGAGAGAGAAATATGAATACTCCGTATTTAAAAACGTTAACAATATTAAATTTATACAAATTATTTCATCAGAAACCAGAGCGGGTATACTCGAACAAAATGGAATATCCAAGAACGTTCACCCAAAAGTGAATTCTCGATGACGCGTTCTAGATCATCGAGGAATCTATCGAAACCAAGCCCCGAGCTTACGGCGTGATTTGCTCGAAGGACCGAGATGCTGAATAGTGCAGTTTCCGATGTCGTCATATCCTCCGCAAATGAGATCGCAGATTCATCGGACGAGGAACAATCTAGGATATCCTGCCTATCAGGAGATTTTAATGAACGCTCGGCTCCCCGAGTTCAATCTGCAGGTAATCGTTCGCCCGACAAAAGTTAATATTGTATAATAAATCGATTCTCGCGAAGGTTTGATCAATCTAAATTTCCTTGCGCTAGTTCGAACGTTCTGTTCTCCGTTATCGATACGAGACGTCGGTTTCTCCCTCTCTCTCTCTCTCTCTCTCTCTCTCTCTCTCTTTCTCTGTGCTTCTCCTTCTTTCTCTCTCTCGTACTCCTTCTGTGTTTTATGTAAAATATCGTATCGAAGATACGCGATAAGTATCGACGGGAGTGGAAAACTTACGACTCACGGGCCACCTCGCTTATCGGTAAAGTCAATCTCGATTCAATTTCGTTAAATCGACCACATTAGTGTATCGCACGGTTCGCCTTTAAAAATCGAGTCGGGCATCGATAACGTCGCGCGACATTAATGGACCGACGTATCGTGAATACGCTCGTGGCAATAGCGAGAATATTGAAAATAATAATGTGACGGGAGCAACGAGTTTTAATAATTCTCTCTTTACGGGTAATTACTATCTCTAACGAAGTTATATTGGAAGAGTATATGCGTGTGGATGATAAAGAGAGGGGGTGAACAAAGAAGTAAAATTGACGAACGGAAATAATACATAATGGTGGAAACTCTTTCTCAATTTCCCGTTTTTGTGTTTTTTCTACTCCATTTTCTCTTCTCTTTCTTCTTCTTCTTCTTCTTCTTCTTCTACTTGTATTCGTAATTCCCAGTCTAGAAAACTCTCGCTACCCAGAAAAATACGTCGTTACAACATCCGCGGAAGCTGCAGCTACCACCGTTACTGCACTCCATCTTAATTCCTTTACTTCGGTCAAAATTAAAGCCACGAGAGTGGGAGGCTTTTTCCTTGCACATAAAAAAGGAGGAGTAGGAAAAGCTTAAACGAGGTATCTCGAATGTTTTTAAATGTTATTAAAATTCTCTAAGTGTGCCGGGGTCGCCGTTTGAAACAAGAAAAAAGTTTACGCGAAACAACGTCCGTGCTGTTCCGTAAAATAAAGTTTAATAATAATGGTAATAATATGTACGAATTTAACATCGATGAAGTTGAGAAACGAAATATGCAAAATAATGAAACATTTTTATCCCATTTCCAGTAAAACAGGGGCCTCAAATCTGAAATGAATTAAATTAATTGCGAGTAGTTAAAAAAAAATAATTCAAAGCACGTGCAAAAGTGCAGAATTCCATCAAATTTGAAAAATTCGTGATATTTACCGAATACCTAACTACAAAATTAATAGAATCGTTAAGAGTACTTATGAGTAATAATAATAATACTAATGGAATGGATTTCAATATTTCCTTTTAAATAATAAACATCCAAGCTCTCTCTCTTAATGCCGATTCTCATTCTGTCTCTCACTCTCTTCGTCTTCTCACGTCGAAGTGGCTCGATGATGAAACATGAAGTACCTAGAGCCATTCTACCGATCGCTCGCGGGTATTGAAATATCGGATGAAAAATTGCCGTCGTCGTGTAAGAGGAAACTGTTCGCTTCATCGACCGTTTTCGTTGATCGCAAGCATAAGAATCTACAAAATAAAGAAAAAGAAAAACATAGGTAAAGCAAAGAAATTGTATTTTCACTTTAAACAAAAGAAGGAATATAATAAGGAAAATAAAATTAATAATTTTAAATTTTCATTTCTTCGCGACTACGTAACAATTGTTCGGAAAATATGATTTCGTTAAAAAAAAGGGGAAGGGGAAAAAGTGGTCGAAGAAAAAGGGACGACATAAAGAAATAAAAAAATGAAAAAAGGGACGGAAAGAAGAAAGGAGCGAAGAAAATTCGTGACGAAAGGAGTTTGGCGGTCAAATTAGAGCAAATCCTCTCGACCCCTATCGTCTTTTCTTGTTCGTGAAAAGTAGCTGGAGAATAAAAACGAAGTGTTCGCGGTCTGGAGCGCCTAAGGGCGTTAAAATACGGACTAGTGGGGCTGGGGCAAAAGTACATTCTCTCGACGCCCACGGCACGACTATGCCACCACCTTCGAAGGGCGCTGCTAACTCTCGCCCCTTCGTCTCGCGCAGATGCTCGCGAGGAGAAAAATCTGTCGGAGGAACTGGGAAACTCATTTTTACACGTATTCAACGTGCCATGCCCTTTTTTTATATCTAGCTAGAAGGTATCTCCTGTATTTCTCTCTAAAAGTCCCTAGGTTCTTATCCCTTAAGACGTAATACCACTTTAAGTTAACATTATCGCGTTATTTTTTATACTTTTTTTAATTTCATATATTGTAGCGAAAAAGATCAATGAATATTTCGAATAATTTTGTCATTATAAGGATTACAAATATTTCTCAAGTATTATTTAATATTAAATTTAACTAATTGTACGATATTTCTTCTTTTCTTCAAAATTATGCTCTACAAATATTGTAAATCAATTTGTTAATATTTCTACCAATAAAACCTGATGATAATCTTTAAAAAAAAGGAACATAGTTTTATCTTTCCCTTATTCTACCTTTTCTACCCATTCTTCTTCCTTACTTCGTTCATCCTTTCCATTAAACCAACGACAAGAAACGCTCGGATCAATATCATTTTCCTAAGTGGCCTACGAACCGCGATATACGTTTCCCGCGTAATACCTGCGGATATAACCTAAGTCCTTTCTCTTCCAGGCGAATTACGAGCGACGCCGTTTCGGACATATCCTTTCCTTCCTTCCTTCCTTCCTATCTTACTTACTTCCTTCCGATTCTCTCTCTCTCTCTCTCTCTCTCTCTCTCTCCCTCTCTCTGTCTTACTCACGTGATTTACCGCACCAGTCCGTTCCGATTGCACGATCGATTCGATACATTACCTTCGATTCGAGTAATGACTCGTAGACGAACAAGTCAGCAAGTCAGACGAACGGACAGCTTCTATGTATCGTATATTAGACGTCCTAGCCCGTCTCTCTATTCGACTATCGATCTATCGGAAACGTTCAACCACCACCACCACTACTACTATTAGTACATTATTGTTATGTTCAATTTACGTAACCAGAAATGGGAAGAAACT
>JAIFRP010000026.1:7960039-7979757 GCA_032403825.1 Odynerus spinipes
ACAATATTTAGATATATCACTCTTTATGTTATGGATCATATTCGTAAAACAATTTATGTAATATCTTATTTTAATAAAAATCGTAGCATTTAAATATTCTCCTAGTCGAGTGATAATCACGTACGATACTCGAACTATTTCTGAACTATTCTAAACAATCTGAATACTAAATTACCCGATCATCCAAGAATTTATCTATACTCACCCCCTTTTTTTATTCCCAACCGTTAACCATAACTAAACTCGATCGCGGTTTAGGAAACGATAACTCGAGAATTTCCGTTCTAACGTAATTTATCCGTTCCACCTAACTCAAGGAATTCAACGTAACTAAGCTATAAATCATACATGCGACGAAGATAAACGTAATATCCTCTTGCTGAAATATCTGCCACGAATTTGGCCAATTTCGAAAGTCTCCTATCTTATCCAACGAACGTAGGTACATACCTACGTACTTCTCGTAAATTATACCACTCGATCTTAAACCCAGGGAGTCTGGTACAACGTAACGCCAGCAATTAAATCAGTCTTCGGTTCTCCGTGATTCATCCCTGTCACACAGTATACTAACCCCATTACATGGAAAGGCTTCGTATAGTTAAACTCGTTCGTTTTAGCCTGAGCCCAGAACGTGGTATACGCTGTGTGTAGACCAGTGAAGAGTACGGATCCCACCTAACCACCACGCAAACATCACACACAACACGAAGCAATTAAGGATCGACGCGGCACGTCGAGTTCTTCGTGTTTTGCATACGCTCGATCCTAAATCGGTCCCCGAGCAGCCGGAGCAAAGCAAAGGAAAGTAAAGCGAAGCTTTGGAACGCGTTCGTACTATATCGAAAATGAAGGATAGGTGAGAGTAATTACTCGAAATTGAGAATCGGTACGATCCGTTCACGGAAATCTCGGTAAAAATGTCGTAACAGGTAACCTGGGTCTTGGGTTAGCGTATACACCTCGAGTGTGCTAAATATTTAACGAGAGTGTAAAGACATGCCAGGTCCTAGTATGAAGAAAACTAGCCGCGTTCAGAATCGAGACTTACATAGATAGATATATACACATATACCCGACATTCATCGTAGTCCACGTCGCTCGATTTCACCTTACTCGGGGAACACGATTTGCGTCTATCGGTAAGAAAGATCGATAAGCAAGAACGTACTTAACGATTCTCAGACACGTCTGGTAGGTAGGTACGCGTTGATTAGAAAACAAAAAATAGCCTTCTTGTCGTGTGCTCCTACTGCTGCTGCTGCTGCTGCTGCTGCTGCTGCTGCTGCTGCTGCTCCCGAAGGGCCGGTCCAATTAAAACTTCGAGAGAGCTTTTCCTCCTTCTCTTTTTCCGTGACTGTCGAGGGATTTGAAAGAAAGCTCCGACGATTTGAATCGAGTAGCTACGAAATGCACCGAAGAGCACGCTCGTGTTTACGAAGCGTGTACGATTTATTGGGTGAGTCTTTTATGAGCAAGAGAAAGAGAGAGGGGGAGAGAAAGAGAGAGAAAGATTCTTTTCTTACGTTCGAAACTTGATGTATGTACGTAGATATATGTTAGTAGGTACCAAGCCTTTTGCACTTTCCACGGACCATTTGCATCCACACCCCCTAGCCCCTCCATACCCTAGTTCATCCGTTTTCTAGAAAATCGCGCTTTAATAGCGCCATTCGCCAGTGGCGGATGACAAACGAGTCGGTGGAAGAATAACAACTGGGTATCCGCTCGGGAAATCCCTAGGGACTCATCGGCCCTGACATTTCAACGCGCCTTGTTCCCATTTTTGATCTCGTCGTTTCGAACACACCCACTACCACCACCCGGACACGGGAGTTATGTCTACTCGCGAAATTCTCGAGTCTGGGTGCTTTGGAAATCGTGTAAAAAAGAATACAGTACGATTGTAGTCGTAGCGGTAGCGTATCAGGATTATGTTGGGCTTTCGCGATCGAGTCGAGACACGCGATCGTTCTACTAAACTTGAAGGATACGCTACGAGTGAGACGAGAGCCAAGAGAACTTCTTTTTCGTGCTCACCTTCCACGAGTAGGTATGTAGTTCGAGTTAACTTACGGACAAACGCATTATAGAACGCAGGAAGAAGTTAGAAGCAACCGTGGACTCCGATAGGCCAAGAAAGCCAGAGAGATCGATAGTAGCCGCTAGAAAGCGATAAATCTCAGCTTTCCGTACCTGTCGATCGATCGTTAACCCTCCCGAAGGTGTTCGTTGTCCGCCTTTTATAGCTTCTTTCCGAACTTTCAAGTTTTATATCTTTTCTGTTTTACGGTATTATAGTTTACGACGGCGAGTCGATGCTCGAAATTACGAGGAATCGATTATGACGGATATCTACGACGTTATCAATTTTATCGGACGTTTACTAGGACGGCGGAGTAGGTAGAATGAAATACGGTAGAATCCAGATTATCCGGACAACTTGAGATACAATTTGGTCTCGTAAATCGATACGCGGGTAAGAGTAAACTCATCGCGTAGAATTTCGTCCACGTATTCGCTATGATGAAGGATGTTGATCCTAAGATTTAAAAAATCGATTTAGATTCGAAGAAGTTCTCATTGTCACGTGACTTATTAGAGGCCAAATGAATAAAAAATCAATTATACTTTTTCGGTGTCATTTTTTGAACCCCCTTCCCCCAACTTTCCAATACCTATCATTATAAACTCCTAACAAGTATCACGATTGATAATCCATGATCGAACTCAGATTATATACTCAATAATAATAAAGATCGTACCATACGTAGATCGAAAGAATTCTTACCTGAGATCGTTAGCTCTGTGCGTTCTCATGCCACGCGGCGGATGCCGTGGGGGTGGAGTACACCTACAGTCACAATGCATGACGCAAAGGGCGACGCTTGTCGCGAGAGTGACGACCAAGGGCGCTGCGAAGAGATGAATGATCGTAGCTACCTGGGCCTCCCTATTGTAAGACGCCATGACGATGCTGCCGTTGACGCGACTGTAGTGACAGGGGAACTTGGCACCCTCGTAACCCATGTCGCGAGTGAAGTTCTCGCAATCGACGACCGGGGGGTATCCACAGCCTTTGATGTTGACTAATAGAACCGCTTCGATATCACCCGCTGTCGTCGAAGCTGTAGTTAGCAAAAAAAAAAGGCTAACTTAGCTTGAGAATTTAGCGAGAAGTTCGATCGTTCAAAGAAGATAAATCTTACCAGTTGCTGTTGCAGCTGAGGCAGTGGTGGTCGTTGTGGTACCAGTGCCACCGGTACCTGCCGCTGTCTCGTTTTTCATACTATCGTTACTCCAGGGCGAGTAGGTGACGTATATGTGTGTACACCTGTAAACGTCGCTGGTGCAACCCTCTCTGCACGAGCTCCAGGTGCAATTAAACAGACCCCAGAGTTCTTCTCGCCTGGAGGTTGTGCAGATGACCGGTTCCGGCGAGAAATCGGCGGCCAACGTGCTGATCGCGGGATCGACGTAAAGCGGTACCAGGAAGAGGAGGGCGGCGCCGCCCGAGGTCGCGACGAAGGCCAACGCCGAGGTCGCGTAAAAGTTCAGCCGCTGACGGCAGGTACGCCGTGGCGGTCGGCGCCTCGCAGCGCCGAATCCTAGCTCCAACAGTTTGCGACGACGTAATTCTCGTTCTTTCGACTCACGCGCTTCCTTCTTTTTCTTGTGCTTCTCTTGACGGTGATCGGTGCTAACGGTACTAGCACCGCAACCACCGCCACTATCTCCGTCTCCAGTTCCACCTCCGCTGCTGCTTGGCTGATAACGGTGGTGATGATGGTGATGGTGATGATGGTGATGGTGGTGGTGGTGGTGATCGTTCTGGCACTGGCACTGACAGTGACAGTGGCAGTGCCCGCAGCTCGCCTCTAACAGAAGATCCGAGCTGCTCCCGCGCATCACCCACCCGCGGCTCTCAAAGAGGCGCCGACCCGATCCTCGCCCTCCTCGTCGTCGTACCTCCTTCGACCCTCCTCCGTCTGCTGATCAACGTTGTCCTCTTTCTTAACGCTGAGCCACTTGCCGATACTCTCCACGTTTCCTTGGTGCAGCGATTCCCTTCGCTAGAATTCTTTCCGCTAGGACTCATCGAGTGTCCTCGCTTGTCGGACCACCGACCGATCCTTTTTCTTTTCTTCCTAGTCTTCTTCAGCTTTTTCTTCCTCACCACCCGACACTACACCCGATTGCTAAGTCTTCCCCTTGTCGAGATCTTATTTTTCTTAGTATTCCTTTTCAAAGCGATCTCTAAAAACGATTCTATCGAACCGTACACGCTACTCGATCGATCATAACCTTCCTCCAACCACGATACAGAGAAAAAGCATCGCGACCGGATCGATCTCCTGGATCCTCTAGTGCCGCGCGTTAAATCCACCTTCCAAACCGTTATCTTTCCACCGACAGCAGCATTGTGAACGCACGATCGCAACCATTCGACGATAGATTCGATATTTTTAATGCCAAAAGTCGAACAGCCGCGCGGGGCTTTACGAACGTCGGATCCGTGGTGTATCGCTAAGCCGATCGAGAGTTAGGCACCTCACTGGATTCTTCTTCTCTAATTAGCGGAATGTTCATAGCTCGCCGTAGCTGGACGTAGTAAACCGAAAGTGGATTTCAGTGAGCTAGTGGTAATCTCTTTGTTCCCGACTCCATTATTACGTCGCCGAAGTTAGCGATAGGCCTGCGAAAAAGACAACGCCAATCCCCAGTGCTGCTAGAAACTTTCCTCGCGAGTTACACGCAGGCTAACTCACTGAGATCTTCATCAATGATACAAAGAAAGGCTCAGCGAGTCTTAGGCCTTTGGGGAGAGAAACTCGATTCTCGCTCTTGGCTCTTCTCTTTTCCCTTTCGAAATTGCTAAATTAATTACGACCTCGTTCCTGTTACTCTCAACGTCCTCTCGGTAGTCCTTCCCACTTGTTTATACATGCAAATTAGGAGGAACGTCCGAAACGCACCAGCTTCCACTACGTTTGATCCCTCTGACTCCCAGGATAACTATCTTTCCCTAGATCCTCGTTTCACAAATATATCCCCTGTTTTCGGTACTCTCTCTCACTCACTCTCTCTCTCTCTCTTACATCCCAACTAATTCATTAATATCAAATAAGAGTCCCGCCTTTTCTATTCTCCAGCAACCCTCGAAATCTCCAACCCCACACGAAATCGAATCACGCGTTAACAGCGTTAGTTAATCACGAAGAACCACCTGTACCCGATGTGTCCACGAGAGCTTCTTTTTTTATCTTAGGCGCGTGCTTTGATAATCCACGCGAGTACAACCCCTCTCTCTCTCTCTCCCTCTCTCTCTCAATGTGTTCTATTCTTCTTAATGAAAGAGCGAAGCAAGATCCTGATGGTGGACCCCGAATACGATGGCAATAATGTTGACGAGGATGACGAAGATGATGAAGGTGGTGTCGGTGGTGGGACAAGAAGAAGATTTTCTCGTTCTTTGCGAATTTGAGTCGCCGCACTTGGTCTGATCTTGCGTCCCGGCACCATCCGCCTCGCGGACCGCGAGTTAAAGCGCGACTAGTCGTCCGACGTCGTAGGAAAGTCCTCCTCGCGATGGGAGGACAGGCTTTCGTCCGAAACGACAGGGCGGGGTTCCATGCGCGCATGAGCGACTGCTACACCCCACCACCCTTATCCTCTCTGCTTCTCTACATAACATAACTCCATCGCTCACCACGGTGCATCCTCCTTGTTTATGCTCTCTTTGCCGAGTCCTTTCTCCACCTTCCCCCTCCCCCTCCACTTTCTTCCTGTATTCCCCTCTCTTCACGCTTTTCACTCCTATCTCATATTTCCCTCCCCCTCTTCCCACATTTTCTCTACCACCCCGCGAAACTTCGCCATTATCGTCCGTTAATTGCGTCCCATAATTAAGCCTATCTTTTTATTAGTTTTTTTCTTTCTTTGTGAAATACTCGTCGGGAGCAACAGTTTTCTGTAACGTTTTTGGGGAATGCATTTGTTTTTGGTGGAGATCGATGCAAGAGAATAAGGGTGGGAAGATAACTTGAGAGAGAGAGAGAAATTTATTCGCAAAGGATGCGAATACGTTTTTTTTTGTGTAGGATCCTCTCCTCTTTTACGTATCAATGCGCCAACTGGAAGAATTCTCGGGAGAGCCGCTCTGATTGTTCGTGACGGGCGAGTTTTGCAAGCGAGCCTAAGACTCGAGAGTGGAATTCCCGCGAGTGATCGCGATTCGAGTTTTGGTGATTGTCTTCTTGGCAAGATTCGGTATTTGCACGAATATCGACGATCGTCTAGGAGCTTCAAATCATCCTTCCTCGAAATACTAGAAAAAGAAAAAAGAACAAATAGTTTGAGTAAAACCGAATACAAAAACTATGCCCTGCCTTTCTCCCTCTAATTAAAACCAAGCGTGTATATTCGACAAAATTATTCCACATCGTAAAGTAGATGAAATCGTTTCCTCGAACGTTAGAAAACATTAAATTAGAAAAAGAGCTAAGAAGAAAGGCGAGATCGCTAGATAAGAATAAATCAATGTCAAGCGAGGAATGCAAATCGCAGGTTCCGAACGATGACGACACACGCGAAAGTGAACGTCATCCCACGTCCATGCAATGACGTCACGGGAGAGAAAGAAGACGCGCGTTCGAATCGCGTAGTTGGCGGGTTGCGTCGCGTGGGACTTTAAGCCCACAAAGTTGGCAGTCCTGAGGGTCCGACCCTAGCGACGCCATCGCGGCAACGTTGCATACTAACCATACGAGTGACCAATCGCAGAACGTTATGTTCACGGACACTGACCAATTGCATGTGTCCAAATTCGATCCCACGATGCACTGCATGTTGAAGGAAGAGAAAAGTGGTGGGGGGAAACGGTCTAGAAGGTCCCACACGTCGCGGCATCGTTCTCTTCGTTGTCGAGCGGCGTAGTGGGTGCTAGCATTTTTTCGAGGACGACTGCGAAACGAGTTGCTACGTCGATAACGCGAAGACGAAGGCGAGGAAAGAGGAGGCTTCGTACACTCGACTTGCCTTCCTCTGCTGATCCTCAACAAGTCTCGCGCGTTACACAAAGCATCATGGCGGGAGCGGAGACGCCGAGCGTCAAGCCCGAAACGCAAAATCCAGCATCCGAGCCGAACGAGAATAATCCACGCGAGCGAAATGCTCAGGGCGGTGGTGGTGGAGGCGGCGGAGGAGGCGGCGGCGGTGGTGGAGGTGGCGGAGGTAATCGTGGACCTCGTGGCAGAAAAGGAGGCACGAGATTTTCCGGTGGACGAGGCGGTGGGATGATGGGTGGCGGCAGAAACGATGGACCGGTATGAATTTCTTCTTTTCTTTCTAATTATATGTTTCTTTTAAACAAGATTGCTCACCGGGTGATAAATTCGGTGGGTGGATATGCTCGGGAACGATGGCCCTCGTTTTTCGGCCATGTTTCTTTTTGGGTATACGCGTCGTCGTTTTTGCCGAGAATTCTTTTGGATGGCGTGCGTTCTAGAAAGTACGGAGATTTAGTATGATTTCTTTTAAGATGTAGATTTCGTATAAACACGGAGTAAGCAAGGGGACCATTTTAGAGATCCACGTTGTTTTATTTAAAATTCCTTTGTTCGGGAGCTATTAGGTTCGTTATCTATACGTTCGATGTACTATTTTTGGCTCGGTGGTACCTACTTTGCAGTATCATTTTTCCTGTTGCACGCCGGCTAGGATATTTGCTCTTCGGGAGGGTTTTGTTATTTAGAAGATGTATTAGAAGATTTATCTTGTCGTTTGTATAACATCGAGCGCTTTTCTGTGGTCGTGTATCATCTCTCAAGCATTTTTATCTAAGAAAACAACGGCGGACGTGCCTATCGATCTTTTTAGACGCCATGAATAATGGAGTACAAAATGGCGCGTTCCAAAATGGCGGCCTTGCGACGCGTACTTGTTATAGATGGCGCGTTATGGAGGAACACGTGTTCTTGTTACGAATTTTATGAATGGCCGGATAGTTAGCAACGTGGCTTCGTCGAAAGAGGAATTTTGAAATGTGAAATAGTGATCACTGTAGTGGCTCTTGTAAAATTGTGATATTTTTATTTTTTATTTTTTATTTTTTTTTTAGATGAAGATGAGCGATTCCATGGTCGATGGTGGTTTGGATAGTACAATGTCCGAAGGAATGGGAGGAATGGGCGGCATGGGAGGTATGGGTGGTATGGGAATGCGTGGAGGTGGCATGCGTGGTGGTCGAGGAGGCAGAGGTGGAGATAGGAATATGGGAAACCGTTCTCAAGATGTAAGAGTCTCAAGCTTTTGATTAAAACAGCATGCGTAACTAAAAATGGACCACGTGGACAAACATTTCGTTAATTTTTTATCGTAGGACCGATTGATGGAACGAATAATGGGTATCAGTGGTCCCACACACGAATTACCACCTCAAGAAACTACGGAGAAGAAATTCAGCGGTCGCAATCGTCTTTATATTGGAAATCTTACGAATGATGTTACGGAGGAAGAAATCCAGTCGATGTTTGCACAGTATGGTGAAATATCGGAATTGTTCGTGAACAAGGAAAAGAATTTCGCATTTCTCAGAATGGTAAATGGCTATATCAGTTTTAAACATCTATTATTGTCTTGTGTAGGCTGCGAAATGATTAAAATAATTACCGTTTGATATAAGCGTGATACGAATGTAATGGCTGCAATTTTAGTATGATCGTGTTACTTATAATCCACCTTGGTAGTTGTCGTAACTGCAACAATTCTAAAAAATATATATCTTAATTCTAGGACTACAGGGTAAATGCTGAAAAAGCAAAACACGAATTAGATGGAACCATGCGCAAAGGGCGTGCTCTCAAAGTACGCTTCGCCCCGCATTCTTCTACGATAAAAGTGAAAAATCTTACGCCTTGGATCTCTAACGAATTATTGGAAAGAGCATTCAGCGTATTTGGGGAAATTGAACGCGCCATAGTCATTGTGGACGACAGAGGGAAGTCTACGGGCGAGGGTATCGTTGAGTATTGCAGAAAACCGTCTGCGCAACTCGCTTTGAGAAAATGCACGGAAGGATGTTACTTCCTTACTGCGTAAGTTTATCACGAAACGTTAATCGCTTATACATGACCCCGACGCCACGCTTGTGATAAAACCTTATGGTGTCAGCAAGTGCCAAAATTATTGTTGGGGTAATAGAAAACTAGATTCCACATAGGAAACATGGTATACCGTTTTGGGTGCTGTGTGCTGACAGATGGAATACAAAATTTTACATTAATTTAAATCTTCGACGATATCATGAAAAATGTTATCGGGTGATCCACAAACATTTAAATGGTTTTATGTGATTTTAGATCCCTCCGTCCCGTAGTCGTGGAACCATTCGAGCAACAGGACGATATCGATGGCTACCCCGACAAAAATTTACCTCGTAAAAATCCCGAATTCTTCAAGGCTCGTGAAATTGGACCGAGATTCGCACAGATAGGTAGCTTCGAACACGAATACGGTACGAGATGGAAGCAGTTGCACGAGCTGTACAAACAGAAAGAAGAGGCGTTAAAACGTGAAATGGCGATGGAGGAAGAAAAGTTGGAGGCTCAAATGGAATTCGCGAGATACGAGCATGAAACGGAATTACTTAGGGAACGTAAGTATTTGATAGTTTGAAGTATACTGTGACTCCTACAACATTCGACTTATTAAACATTGGGATTAATTATTTTTACAGAATTACGCATGCGTGAGGCTGATAGAGAAAGGCAAAAGAGAGAATGGGAAATGAAGGAACGGCAAGCCGAGGAACAAAGAACGCGAGAAGAAGAATTAAGGAGACGTCAACAGGAAGAAATGGCGATTCGTATTAGAAGACAGGAAGAAGAACTGCACAGGCGACAGCAGGAAAATAATTTGTTCATGCAGGTGAGTTTCAAGAGCCAACGCTATTATCGTTTCGCTATTTTTTTGTTACAAATAAAAAAAAAACAAATGGTTAGATGCTTCGTAAAAATTAATTGTTCGATGTTATCCCTTACGATATGAAATCTAATATTAAACGATACTTAGGGCACTGCTCCTTTTCTTTTTAAGGAGCAAGCGATGAGAGGCGGCGGTGCAGGCGGCGGTGGCGGTGGTGGCCTTGGAGGTGGAAAAAATTACGATTCCGTTAGTAATAGTGACCGCGACGGTTATGGCCAGCCAGACGGTAAGTTACATTTTATAATTACAAATTTATGCTTACACTTATCATGATGATAAAATTACGAGTAAAAATTTGTCTTTGAAAAATGATCAATTATTATTACATGTGTTACGTATGTTATTGTGTCACTGCATGATGCACGCATACTCAGAATGCAGTTAATGATATTTAATTATCGAATAATGATTGTTGAATGAAAATTCGCAAAATGTCTTTAAAATCAGATTATAAAATACCTCTCTTGTTATTCATTACAGGTGGAAGCAGTATGCCAGTGGTAATGTATCTTTTGCATTTACAATCTAGTTATCTAAGCTCTAATCTAAATCTTTACTCTTCTATCTTGAAACGTTTAGTTTCTTCTCATTATTCTTTCTTCTACGAATTTTTATTTTCTATTCCGACGGGATAGTTACAAGTAAATCACGATATCACATAATCGTGCGTGAATCTCCAAAAAAGAGAGAAAAAAATTCGGGAAGATCGAACATCGTTTTTTGCATGATATAAATGCAGTAATTTTGACGATACCGTAATACTGCCGATCAATTTGGCGATTTCTAATGGTATTCCATATCCCCGTGAGCATGCTGTCTGACATAACAGAGTTCTAATGTCTGCAATACTGCCAAAATATTTATCTTCGTATCATTAAAAAAATTTTTGTTATACTCAATTATCTAATGACAATATGTAAGAGGCATTAACATGTGGAGGAGTCAACGAGCATGTAATAACGAAACTTATCGTTATGTGGGGTATCGAAAATATTACTCACACAATAATTAAGACATGTATATATTTATATTTTTATAAATATTGAAATACGACGGTCAGAATTTGTATTCGATATTTCTGCAATACGATGAAACTCAGCATCGATATGAGCATCAAGATATAATGATAATGAAGATTTCTCAAACATATATTATATATACTCTTTTTCTAAGATAACAATTTCTACATTGGGGTATCGAAGAAACTGAAAATGGGGAAAAACATTGAGTGGCTATGCACCAAACAAATTTTCTTCGCAGTTTTTACCTCCTTGCGACGTCCAGTTAATTTTAGCCTTATCTAGGGGTTGGGGTGTATCCTAATTAACATTCTCGTTAATTACCATCGATCGTGCGCGCGCAAGTGCGTGTAACACGACGTATGTTTGATTTACTTATCAATTTCTCCGATGGCAGTGAATTTTGCGCCTCATGCGCGTTTTAAAGGGATGCGTATTGTACATAAGTATGTCTGGGGCTGAAACACTTGAAATGAGAGGAAAAAATCGTCGTCTTACGGTGACGATTTATAGTAAACGTGTGATATCTATATTGTTCATTATTTTCAAGTGGGGAAATATTTTTGGACCGTGCGAAGGAATGTCTCTTAACACTTACGCTCACGTGTATATAATCTCTAGGATTTCTAATCTGCATATAACGAAGTTTTCTCTTCGATCGTGACGATGCACGAACTTTCAGGGCTGAAAATTTGAACTTGCTGCGTTTGGTCTCTCCACATGCTTGCAGACAGGAGACTCTGTTCCTTTCTCTAGTTCAGTTAAGGTTTAGGTGTTTATTATTTTACTATGGAACTGTCAATTTTTATGAGTATAATAGTATTATGTTGAAAAAAAATTTTTTAATTTTTCTTAAATCATATACGTGCATATATTAAAGGATTCGTTCCATAGTAAATTATTTGCTGACCAAGCAATGCCCAATTTTATCAGACAGTTTAGAGAATGTTCTAAATACGTACTCGCATCTTATCGGATTAGAAATCTTTTCTAGGACCATCGACACGTTTTACATATACTATGTTCTATCATTTTTTTCCAATAATTATTTTACACGACTGATTCTATGAATTAGAAATTTGGAGTCTGTAACGGTACGTCGAGTTCGCTTGGAGATCTTGATCACATCTCCTCGCTTCTCGCAACGTGTTCAGGCTCTGGAAAAAAAATTAACTATTCTTGGGGAAATCTGAGAAAATATAGAAACTAAATCCATTGCTATGCTTCAAGCATATCACTTGAATACTTTCTAATCACATACGGAATTAACTCGACTATGGAACTTTAACCCTCTTAGGCTACTTTTTCTAAGACACACGAGATTTTCGTGAATATTCTTTTTTTTATCAAAAAGATTATACTCTGATTTGGGTATTGAAACAATCTTTGGGTCTACTTTAAGTGAAATCTTCTAAGAAACTTTTGAAGATGATAATTAGCATTAGAAACATGCTTTTTTACACGAATTAGATTTTTTCGAGTCTTCCATAACTCGAAGAAACTATTTCCGAGGACTTATATTTTAACCATTTCTATTTCTAATATCTATTATTTTATCACAACGTATTACCCCCGTAACAAATTTCTAAGCACCACGAAGAAAATAACGATGAACTTTCTATTTCCACCTACATGTCTGCGTTGGGCATTCGCTTGGTCTAAGTAATCGGTGTTCAAATGTTTAAAAAAAGGAGACGCTTTCTAAAAAAAAGCACTCATTTAATAAGAAACCTACGCGTCTATATAAATAATATATACTTAGCACGTGGATTTGATATCACGTATTTTTACGCTCTCTATATACATATACCAATAATACTATAATAATTATTATTATACTACAATCAAAACGAACAACTATAACAACAACAAAAATCAACAGGCAGGCAACAACATCTAACATTGTGTTTTCCCCTTTCTTTTCTATGTGATTTGACGAAAATACTGACGATGACCTGTGCGCTGTGCTGTGCTCAAACATGGATGGTCGCCCTGAAACGTTGCGAAAAAATCTCGATTTATGGTACATCCAAAATCTCCAAAAAAACAAAACCAAAAAAACCATTAAAAAAACTATAACGATGTTCTCGTAACATTGTTCTCCGTGCTCCGTGACATCTGACACGAACAAAATATGCACACGACGAATTGTGTGGATATATTCAACGTGCTCTTTCGGATGAACAACGAAATGAACCAAAAACTATAAAAAAAATACATATATATATATATATAAAAATCGCGATATGCGTCGAACAAAATCGTTCCGCACGATTAATTATTACTACTATTACTGCTGCCACTGTGGTATTGCTGCAATTATTATGATTTACGACTACTACCGAACATATCACATTTGCTGCGAATGTTAGGATCCAAAGTCGTTTATGGATGCGTACAATAACATGGATCGCGGTAGTCGCGGTGGCTATAGTGACGATCGTGGCCAAATAATGGACTTGATGGACATGAGAGTAGACATTAATAACATGGGTGGTGGTCGTGGAGGTAGTGGCGGAGGTGGACGTTGGCAAGGAAACGATCGAGGTCGTCAGGATGATTATCCTAACAAAAGGAGACGTTAT
The DNA here is from genome assembly GCA_032403825.1 of Odynerus spinipes. Taxonomy (NCBI): domain Eukaryota; kingdom Metazoa; phylum Arthropoda; class Insecta; order Hymenoptera; family Vespidae; genus Odynerus; species Odynerus spinipes. The sequence continues at coordinate 7,973,628 of JAIFRP010000026.1, forward strand.
TAGAAAGATAACACAAAAAAGGAAAAGAGAAAAATTAAAAAAAAGATAGCATGCGTGACACGTATCCGAACCTATCATCTATCTTCTGTCTATCTCTCTCTATCTCTTTCTCTTTCTAATCTTCCGAGATACCATCATCTTCGTTGTACGATTCGCTTCATCCTCGACCCCCTATTTCTCTTACTCTCTTTTTTATGACTGGGATATACGTATATATATATTATCATTATTATATAAATATATATGATATATACATATTTTGATCCGACGAATCTAACGAAATTTTCTCGTATATATTCTCCGTCTCTCTCTCTCTCTCTCTCTTTCTCGTTACTTATTCGTTAACAAGGAAACTCATACTTTAATAGGACTAAAAATAAGAGAAGTGTGTTTTCTTTGGGGTGGATACGTAATGAGAAAGCAGATGGAAAATGGGAGACGACAAAGTGGCGGATATATATAGTATATCGTTTTAAAAAAGAAAATTGGCAGCATCGATGACGAAGTAGATCGCGCAACGAAAAACGAAATATATGTATATAATATATGAAGATATAAATATATTTCGCTTTTTGTCATACTCCGTGCTCGAATATACTTCCGGCGGAAAAGAGTATGAAATAATAATCCATCGACGAGCTGAAAAGGAAAGAATATTTATAATTTACGACTCTCTAAGTTTAAGGCATATTAGATTATTATATACACATTTAATCAATCCATTATGCGAGATGTGTAATTGCATTTTCATTATTTCTTTCTCTCCGACGACGTGCTTCTACTTCTCTATCCCGTTCTTTTTTTTTTAGAGGAATATTATTAATTAACGAATGAAAAAGAAACAAGACGAGGTACAATAATGATCAGGAATATAAAGAGCGTACATTTTTTTTATCGTTCGTCCGGTGCGCCATGTACTTTACATATATCGCGTCTGGAAGGCTCTATTATACATAAACAATCGATATTACTCGATATATTAAACCAAAAAAAAAGAAGGAAAGAAAAATCAACGGATCGATTATGTGTGCAGGTTTCTATAATATTTCCAAGTGAAATTTACCTTATTATTATTAGAGTAAGATGTAAAACAACCACGGTGGAGAGTGAACGATGATCCCACCCACGAGATATATTATTACATTAATTATTGGACCTTTGTGAAAAGCAAATCAACAATTAATAACACATAAAAAATATATACGTATAACAAAACGTCTATCACGACGAAGACCATAATTTTATCAATAAAGTTCTACGAACATAAACTCTTTATCTTATCTTTGCTACCGCGAACGAAAACGATCTCTAAGTATTTTTATTTATTTATATATATTTTTTTTACTTGTCAATCGTAAGAACGATCCTACAAATGAATATCCCCCTCAACAAAATACCGAGAACATCATGGAACGTTTATGATCCGTGATGTTTTCTACTGCTTTTGCATTGAATTAATTAATTAATTTCTTGTCTCTTAAAAAGCAACCTGGGAACTCGTAACAGCGTCTGCGATGTCCTATGACATCCTTCCTTAAAGTGATAACTATAAACAAATTATTGTTTAATGATGTACCTGTACTGACGAACTAATTATTGGATTAGATTGGAACTTTACTCCGTATCGTTCTAATGCTATCGTTAAACTGACGAGAAACTATAATTCGTCGAGGAACATTGTTTATCCCTCGATGTGCTAAACACTAGCAAAATGTGTGTTTACAATTTATGTAATACACTCTTTATCCATCTAATCTCTAATCTCTATCTCTCTATTACTTCTAACTTTTATCTTATGTTCTATGTCTTTCTTCGAGGTGTAGAATACTATACAATAAGGAACGTGTGTTACTTTGTTTCTTAATTTTCTTCAATTTTCTGTTCCCTTTTTACGTTTCACGTTCCATAAAGAAAAAAAGAAACTAACTTATTTTTATATACATACGATTTGTGTAAATTATGTAGAGATTTACATAATTATTTATTTAACGCCTTTGTACGCGAATCGAACGTTGTACAATAATTAAATAATAAAACAAACGTTTCTTTGTGTTCTGAGAAACGTTTGTTTAATTGGATTCGTTTCGAACAAAGAACAAACTCTTTTTTGTTAGAAACGAATACCAATGAGGAAGCTTGAACGTTGACAACTTTACAAAAAAGAAGACTGAAACAAAATTAATTAATTATTCTCAAGTTCTACGAGCATACAAAAATATCCGTTCGTGTTCTTCTTCTCTCTCACAAACTTCTCGAAAAGAACACAAGCTGCATTCAGATGCCCTGCGATTACCGATAACAACAATACCTACTAGCCGAATATGCACAATTGTGTGTATATGTGTGTGTAACACTGAAAAGCAAATATTAATCAAGAGTCTTTTAACGGAGGAGAGACATCACTCACAAGAATATAGGCTTACTTACTATGAAAGAAAACCGCTAAGTCAATGAACTACTACCGTCACGAGAGGTGAGTAGATTTTACAGATAACAAATGTTATTAAGCGTTGTTTTAATTAATATGTATATAGATATATATTTTTGTTACTTTAACAAATTCGGGTGGGATGCAAATTCCGTCTACGCATTTGTGGCAAAAATAATTTTAGCGAGAGACATGTATATATATTTGTTACGACGATTTTTTATTCACTGTCTCTCACTTTCTCTCATACTCTCTATCTCACTCTCACTCTCTCTCTCTAATTGATTAATCGATATTTTTAATTACCCTCAGAGAAAAACCACTAGCGATTTTACAGAAAATTGTTATATACGACGATCTTACGCGTAACCCCGTGTTACGGTCATTAGATACTTGGACGATCTGTATTATAAAAGATGATTAGGCGAATATGTTTCTAATATCCGAGCTCTAATGAATAATTTTCACGAATTCAGCCTGGACCGTGTTTCTTTCTACCTACGACAACCGAACTATCTTTGCTGATGCTTTGACAAATGGTTGTCTGGGTTTGTAATTCTGATCTGGGCTGTACAAACTAAGATAATCGATGATAACGAGATATGATGATGATCATTGAAAAACCAGCATCGTCTGTTGTCTTCGCTTTGGGGGTTGTGGTGTCGGGATGCTGAGAGACTCTCTACTTGAAAAAAAATCTACGTCTTGACTATGTCGCGTGGAGAGATGATTTTTACTTGCCACAAATATGAGGAAAAAACGTTATATAATTAATTATTAGTGGTGATCGTAGCGAGAGATTTTTTAAGTAGGGTAATTTTGAAGCTAAAATCATCGACGAGTCGTTAACATTGATAATATCTCGATTCTATTATCTTCGACGACGAGAAATATTAGATCTGAAATTATAGGAAAAAAGAAGCTGTCTATGAGAAACTGGTACTCTCTAATATCCGCGGTATAATCTATTAACAAATTTTCAACGCGATCCTTACGTCTTAAATCGGTCACTATGAAGTACCTCGTGTAAAGTAATCGTTCTACGTAAAATTCTTCTCTTCGTGAATAAATAATAAAAATATACTTGTAGTTTACAGGAACGATATAACTATTTTGTAAAAATAACTTATTATAATTATCTATGGTTGCAGATTATAGCAGCAGCTGGTTGAAGAACAGGACTACAACTTCAATATCGAGGTAAATTGACAAATTAATTATTCATTTTTGCAAACGTCGAAACGAACAATTCGATTAATAGTATTTTTTATTTAATTATAGATTTACTTACTGGCAAGAAGAAATGTATAACCAGGAAACAGCAGCAAGCTTCCTTCCGTATGAGAATGACAGATTTCCAAAGGTAATGTATAAATTATTGTAAACACTCTTGCTTAGATGTCTTACTCGCTCGACGGTCACGCGTAGACTGACTCGATTGTTTTTGTTCGGCTCGGTACGGCCTGTGTGCCGGTTGTACGGGTATAAGAAAATGTAAACAAAGTACCAGCTCGCTTCGTTACCATGAGCGTTCCAGGAAAAATCGCATTTTTAATTTATCTATTACGGCTTTAATAAATTCAATTATTTCGAATTTTTATATAACAAAAATTTCTACTATTTTTTTCTTCAATCTTAAATTATCGTATAAATATCGTGATGATAAAATTGATCTGGATTTACAATGACAGTTCTCAACGTGTTCTGAAATCAATTTTATTAATTTTATATTAAATTATCTTGTGTTTAAGAAGCAGTAATAATATTATATTTTTTTGTTAACAGTGGCTAAAAGAGTGGATCGTTTGAGTAAAAGAAGATTACATATGTGGATGTTCATGGGACGTGAAGTTCCGTAAAACAAAGGTAACTAATCAATTAAATAAGTATAGTAAGTTTCAAAGTTTTTGTTATGATTTATTAACAAAATGATGATACTTTTTTGGACTGAAACCTAATGACAAACCTTGGATCCCAACGCACTAAAATTATTTATAAAATCCAAATTTCTTATTTTTTTTCCTTTTTCTATAATCATCTTGATTCTAATATCAAATTTTGTATTACAGGTTCCACTTTGATACGTGAGAATTTCCTACGATGCTTCAAAGGTGATTAAAAACTTCTTAACTTTATTCTAAACTTCATTAACGTGGCTTTATTATATGATGATTCCTTTCGGGGCTGAATCCTGACGATAAACCCTGGATCCCAACGTGTTAATTAACTGAAATTATTTAAAAAACTAAACCTATCATTTACAAACAAAAAATCACTATTCTCACGATCAAAAATTTTATATTACAGGTTTCATTTTTATACCGAAGATAACAACGAACAAGAATTTCCTAAGGTGGTGGTTCAAAGGTGATTAAAAAACAACTTCTTGAAATTATTCTAAACGTCGTCAATGATGTAACAAAGAATGCGGCTTAGCGTAATACCAGCTTAACGTTGACCATGAGATAATAACACGGTGCTTCAGATTATGGCCAGAATCCGTGAATACACGCGACCCGAGTTATTACGTGAATTATTACGAGCATGTTCGCTATCGTAGTTCTCCGTATAGTAAATGGTTACGAGAGAGTCGAACTAGTTAAGCTCGCCACAAACTCGCGACTTATGACCACACGCTATTGGCGAATCGAGATGCCAAACGAAGCTTAGCAAGGCATGACCGGAATTTTGGCTGGAATCTGGAATGTCTCGTTATATACGTTCTCTTGTAATGTCCTACTACGTGTAACGCGGATATACACATGATATATATCATCTGATGAAATTTTGGCTAGAGTCCTGATTCAAGGATGACACACTTACGTTCGAAAAACACTGATACCTTCAAAATTTAATAAAAAAATTTCTTAATTCAATATTTTATATAGTAAATGAAAAGTATTGTTATACTTCTTGTTACAGAACGACGACTATATAAATGGATCTATGAAAGGAATACGTTTTTACTACGTAAAAAATAAATTATTTAAAGCAAATTAGTATTTCTTATTTTTTACACCCTTTCTTTTCCGCATTTTCCTAGTGCAATCTTTATTTTTTTTTTAATAATTATTTAGGAGTAATAACGTAAGGTCGGGAGGTTTGTATTTAAGAATGACTTTAAAGAAGTGTGTGTGTGTGTCTCGTGAAAAAAGCTTCGACAACATTTTTATTGTTAACCGCAGAAAAAGCCATATACACTTTCACACGAAATCGATCGTTTAGTTCGTTAATAATATCGAAAAATTTTTTTACGATAATTAAACGTTGTACATAAATATAAAGATGACAATATATTGCACGTTCTTCATCTTCATTATCATCATCATCTCCTCTCGTGTGTCTGTGTGTTTCTGTGTGAGAGTGTGTGCCCAAAACTGTACAAAAATTATTCTTGAACATCATCATCTTCCGCGACACTCATTGAACAACTTATTTATTTTATATTATACTCGGTGAGACAAATGGCGTTACTTTTCATCGATAGTTCTTTTTCGTTCGCTTATTTTTTGTTGATTCGTTTTACCTCGTTTCGCTTTCTCCTGCTGTTAATCCCTTAATTTTTCTCCGCTTTAATAAAACGCGACGACGCACTAATTGCGTTTTTTGTCTGAGGTGCGCACATAAGTAACCTTTTTTTTCTCCTTTTTTGTTCCACAGAACTTTTGCCTTTTCGTATGAGATGCGAAGTTTTTTTTTTTT
>JAIFRP010000026.1:7986540-8003472 GCA_032403825.1 Odynerus spinipes
GTCGCCGTTTTACTTCACTGTACGTTGCGTATACGTACGTAGTACACAGAAGCACACACACACACACGCACATCGGTTTAGTTTCCATAGGACACGAGGATCGTCGTTTCCAACGATAAAAGATACGTCGTTACGTCGATTAATTCTCACCCCCGAGACATTGTCAAGCCCGGTTGGTGTGAAAAACGCGAGGGAAACGACGCAACGCGAGAGTCAACGACCGAATCTTCTCTCTCTCTCTCTCTCTCTCTCTCTCTCTCTCTCTCTCTCTCTACCATTTCGCTACACGTTCGCCTCGTTCGAGAGAAAATTGTAGGGTGAATTTTGTTCACCGTGGATCATCTCGTGACTATAATTCGACATTAATTCCATCTACTATTTATACATATACAGGCACGTGTATGTATTTAATACGTAGGTAGCTATGTGTTTATCGAACCGTATAGAAACGCGAGTTCTTGGCACGAGACTAGACTGCAAGACGCCATTACCGATAGCCTAGTGAATATTATGACAGTTAACGGCTGCCAACTTGGTTATACACCACTGGTAGAAACATCTGGAAATTTACAGTCGGCCAGCCGGCTAACATCGTAACATAAATCAGTAATCGAGCGTGTAGAGCTGCACTCAAATGCATAACTACGCGACCGTAACGTTACCACGAGAGAACTTTTATTGCTTTTACTTGTAGTTGGAGAATTTTTCGTGTCGTTACGTTTCCGAGAGCACGCGTGCCATTCGTGAAAAGTATCGACAGTAATTTGGGAATTTACAAAAGCGACAAACTTAAAATAATATTTCTTAAGTATAGGGATCGTTGTTACCGACGTTTTTTATTTTACGAATACCATTAAAATTCCATCTCTTAAATATTCGAAGCAAATTTAAAAAATACAGTACTAGTCACCTATTACTACCGTAGTCGTCAATGTCCCACAAAGTTCCTGGTAAAGAACAAGACCAAATCACATGAAATTTGGCGAAGAACGTGGAAGGAGAAGACAAAAGGAACCCAGTCGTCACTTATTCCCCGAGGCCTCGAAAACATCGATTTCGCCTGAAAGAGGGCAGGGCTAATCTAATTCGAAGCGCAAGCCGCGATGTTTGCGTACTTAGTCCATCGGATATCCTAGCCATGCTGCTGTGGGGGGTTAGGCCGTCAGTGAAATTGGCCGTGTAATCGTGTCCGATATATCGGTGAGAGTACGATACTGAAATGGGGTCTACTACAAGCGAGAGAGAGAGAGAGAGAGTGAGAGGGAAAGAGCGAGAGAGAGAGGGAAAGAGAAAGAGAGAGAGAGAAACTGTCACTATGATATTTATATATCCTACTATACATATATCTCGAACAATCCACGTTTCTGCTTCGTCGACCGATGAGTCGTGGCATTTCTCGCGGAAGGAAAAACTGAACTACAGTTTGACTATAATATAACACAGTTTCCCAATGGTAAAACCCCAACAGAGAGATTCGACTTTTCCAGTACCAGTATCGGTACCAATACCACGTATACTTATTACTAATACCAGTACCGTCATTACTACTAAACACACCAATTCAAAGAAAAAGTATTTCCCCTTCCGTACTCGAGTACACAAACTCCTTCTCCTCGTAGATTTCTTGACCGTGAACCACTTGTACGTTTTCTCGCGTTCGCGATATTTGCTCGCTCGTTAGCCCCGGGGTCCCGTTAATAACCCAGAAAATATGTTACGCAGACGAAAGGCTTCCGCACACTATTCGTACTCGCGAACTAATATACTGTATTATAGGAAACCTCGGTGGGTGGCTTTTCATTTTCTCTCTGCAGAAAGAAGACTTCTAAGAAAGCGGTTAGGTGCTGTGGTCACGAGTAAGAGAGAGAGAGAGAGAGTGGTAGTAGTGGGGGTGTCAGTGGTTAGGGTTTAAGGGTCGGGGGTTTGGAAGGGTAGGCGTTGGGTCACTTCTCACGAGCTAGGCACGCTTCTTAAGAGAATTACGTGTTATACTTCTTAGGAGGAATTCTTACGAGGATATTAACGGAGCGAAGGCTTTGGCTTTGGTGACACACAATCTCTCAGCCTCTTTTCTCTTTCTTTTCCTTACTCCGACGTTGTTGTCGCTAAAGCGATTATGTCGCGGTTCATACCGAGACAATTCTCTTTACAAATCCCATCCCCCTTTTTCTCGGTAAATCGAGCAGAAGCCCCGACGAGCGTATACCCAGGTATAACCGGAGTGACGCGAGTGTAAATGCTGCTTACCCTGGACACCACTAGCGTGCAGCGGTGGTATCGGGGGGATAGTGCGTTAAAAGCCAGCCAAGTGTCGCATGATCGACGTTTACTTTCACTCGACTAGACAATAAGCTCTAGCGCCGCGCGTGCCACGGGAAAATATTATTAACCATAAAACCTCTTCCGAATCGGATTTATCTTTGAGGCAACCTTTTAGATCTTAGGCAAATATGATTATCCTTCTTTGGAGGGAGAGGGTGATGTATGGGAAGCATTTCACGCGTGTTCGTATATGAAGAACAAGTATTGGTAAACGAATATCATTTTTTTTAAATATGCAGTGTTGAAAATCTTGCTAAAAATTCTACACACGAATCCAACACTTGAGGAATTCTTTCATAGTCTTCTCTTTAAACTTCGACCAACCCCAATTTTCTTGATCAACCCTTAGAACGATAGCAGTGCAATTTGCTTACCCCTGAACCGAAAACGAGTTGGGTATGCCATCGAGGCTCTCCCTACTGATGTCGTCTGCCATCGCGACCTTGAGCTGATGACCGAAGCTCGCCAGGTCCTCCCTAAAAGCTTCGCTTCCAGGCGTGAGAGCACCGCTCGTAGGCGGCAAAGGCGTCCCGTTGTTACCCTCACCCTCGACGCCCTCCTTATCGTCCTCGTCTCCGACGAGGGCCTCCTCGTCTTCGTTGTAGATCTTGAAGTAGGCGATGGTGAGGTATATCACCGAGATTATGAAAGACGGTATCGGAATTGCCATCGCGTACACCAGGTTCATATACACCTGGGGAATTGCAGTTTTTGCGTATGCATCGTCAGCCTTGTCATTTATTCTCTTCTATGATCTTTTCTTGTGTTCTTGTGGATGATTTTGTGTGTTCTATGGATTCATGTTAGCGTGCTTCTTTTTATGGTAGGTATTATAGATATCGATGGGGATAAGGTATATCGATGATGGGTATGTGTAAAGTGAGGTAGAGGGTATATGGGTGGGATCTGCCTGAGATATTTCGCGTTCGGACTACTGCGTTTGATTTTACTATACTAACGATTCTCGTGTGATTCTTGGATTTTTGGTATTAACTATCATGAGTTAATGGGGATAGAATATGTTAATGTTAAATAAATGGATGAGATCAGATTGCGTCGGAAGTTGGAGATATTGATTGAGCTGTCTGAGATATTTCACGTTTGTACTACTGTCTATCTAGCTTTAAGGTATATATTGGTTTAATTCTTTAATGTCGATACAATACGTTAATATTAAATAAATCGATAAAATGAGATTTTTTAATTAATTTCGAGGTATTGACAGAGAAGTCGGAGATATTTCGCGTTCGTACTACTTCGATGAATTTCACTAATTGCCACCGGTTTGATTTTGTTCATTTTGTTACAAGTATCGTCAATCAACGAGCATAGAAAAGACGTCGACGACGAATATATGTAGAAACTGAAAGAGATACGGCTTATAACTGTCACAGATATTTCGTGCTCGTACTACTGGCCCGATCCTTTCAAATCTCTCAATATTTCCCCCGTTGATTTTCTTTCTCGATCGCCGCATAAAGATAAGGGTTCGGGATAAATATATCATCCTGATCGAGGGTACGAGAAATTGTTGCGTAGGCTGAACGAGATAAGAACGACGAATCGTCGGAAATATTTCGTGCTCGTACTACTGCGAATCGAACGAGCTGCGACGGATTAGATTTTTTTTCCGGCGACCTCCCACCCTCATTCGATAAACGAAACTCATATTCGGCTGACGAGAAGCGGCAGATTGAAATTTTAAAAGATTGAAATTTCGAAGAATTGAGAAATTTCGAAAAGAGCCGAGTAAATTTTCATCTTCCTCCCGGAGTACGTTTTCTATCTTTGTCGTGCAGCCGCGCCATTCATCCGTTTGAAAACGCATTGTATCTCTCGCGAGCTACGTTACGTATAGAGTACCCTACGGTTACGTTTCCGTCGACGTAACCGGAATCCCAGTTTGCCTTGTCTCACTCGCTGCTGACTTGCGTCGCGCTCGTCTTTGCGCGTGTGCGCGTTCACACGGACGCGTAGAGACGAGAAACAGAGGAAAATCGCTTTCTCTTGGCGAGATGCGCGCCAGTAGTGTCGACGCGGCCGCTTTTCACATTTCAAAGGCCTCCACCACGGTAGAAACGTTGACTCGAATCGTCCGCGTCCGTCGACCGATTGTACTTCGCACCTACGTGTACCACGTATACAAGCTTTCTGTCTTTCTTCTCTCGCTCGCGCTCTCTTTTTACTCTTCTCGCGAAAAATTTCATTTTTACCGGAGCACTCTCGAGACTTCTCCTTTACGATCGAGAGATATTTTTCTTACGAAGTTCCCGAGGATAATTTTTCTTCCCGTACTTTCCTTCTTTCTTTCTTTCTTTCTTCTCTACAATTGTCGCCTGTATTTCTTAACTTAATACTCAGTAGCGGAATATAAGAAATAGTAATTTATAAATAAGTCTTCCCGAAAGTAAATATCATTGCTCATGAATTAAGTTACCTAATTATCCCGAACTGTAAAAAAAAAAAAATAACAAAAATTATGTAACGCGAGAAAGAGCGAAACGTATAAAGATAAAAAACGTTTCATAAATCAACGACAGGAGAAAAATTAAGTGGAACATTCATCAGCCAACGAACGTAAGAAGGAAACGATGGTATAAACGTACATAAGACGAATTCATACACGTCTTGTTAAGAGTAAGCGACGACCAAGTCCGAGTGAGAATCGCGACTGGAGATTCTTCTCCATGTCCTAATTAGCGCACGACGTAAATCCACGTTAATAGGAACGACCAGTAAGCGTTTGCGAAAACCGTCGTCGCGCGAGACACTTTGAGCCGCATAATGGGAGCATGAATAGGAAACCTGAATAGGCACCTGCAGTATATCGATTCTCAAAGGCCGTCGTACCTTCCGACGGTGAACTCCAGCAAAAGTTGCACCGCGCGTTAACTTCGATGTATACGTAAAATACATATACATAGTGGTAGTAGGGGGCGAGCGCGAAAGGAGTAGTCCGCATGCAACGAGAATATACATTCGAGCTGACTCGAAAAGCCATCACACTCGTTGGCCCGAGAAGCTTTACGATCATTCGCGAAAATGTTCGGAGCAGTTTCCTGACACTTTCGACAGATTTCTTCGAAGTTAACGATGTTTTTCTCGAAAATCCAGTAGTACGAGTCAACGATAATCGCGACGGCATGCTCGACGGGTCTATAAACGAAGATTCCGCGATGAAATTTTTGCGACAAATCATCGAACGTATATATGAGTTCTCGAGGTCATCGTATTCGATCGTTTCAACGTCTAGCGAAGTGACCTCGTTCGATATACATCGCCAATGGCACGCAACTTTCTTTCCACGATCGTTCCAACGCACAAACTATGTGTATACGCTATTCGAAGAACTTGGTAGGGAAAAGAATGGTGTAAGGGGGTTGGATAAAGGTCTAGAAGTATGAAATGAATGACAAAAGCATGAGAGAGACCTGCCACATGTCGAGTTCGCTGATGACTATTCCGGGATCCACTTTGGAGTAGTAACAGCTAAAGTTATGCCCTATGTTGGCATACTGCTGGTAGAAAATACTGCAATTCAGCACTGGAGGGTATCCACAGCCTTTTACGTTCGGGAACAGCTTGGCCCCGGTGAAGTACCACTCGGAGTCGTTGCCCATGAGACCTGCGAACTTCGTTTCGTTATCGCCCAGCGATAGATCGTTTCCCAGCCCCCGTTGATGAAAAATACCATTACTAATGGCTTCGGAAAAGGTCACTGGGCCTAACGGTGTCCTTCGTTCGGATGAGACACGATCCAATCCGAATCCGTAAGGTTTTTTGAAGTAAACAGGACTCGGCCGGTAAAGAAGGATACTGTAGGGTATATATTTTTTGAACGAAGGACACCGGCTGCAGGTTTGTACCTGTAGGGAAGGGTTTCGGCAGTCCTGCATCGTCGTCCTCGGCGAAATCATCGTCGTCGAAGTCTTCGACATAGTTGTAGTCTCTGAGGGCCCGCTCGTAACGCGGCTTCTTCTTTAAACTACCATCTTCGTCATCCTCGACACCTCCTAGCGCCCTGCCTCCCTCGCCTGGTCCAGCCTCATCCTCGGAGGTGATATTAACCGGTAGCTTGTAATTAACGCGTATTTGCGTGCAATCGTAGAGCTCCTTGGTGCAACCCTCTCTACAGGATGTCCATGAGCAGTTGCTCGTACCTGGACGACCAACGATCAACGTGCGTTCATGGAATAAGTGCGAGCCCATTCGATTAGCTTCGATTCTAACCAAAACGATCACGAGAAAGGACCGACGCGATCTAAACGATCATCGTACGTTTTCGAGATTACGTGAATGAGTGATGAAGCACCGTGTGACCTGGATGACTATACACAACGACGTGACGAGCCTCGAGTAGTCGAGCAAATACACACAGGAAAAGAAAACAAGATACGTGCAGAAAGATCCTAGAATCTAGCAGAGATCCTCGTCGAGGTCCTCGAGAATAAGAAGACTCGGCATAAGGTTCTCGACGTTCTCTTTTATCTACTTGGACATTTCTAACGGCAGTTCTAACGCCTCTCTCCCGTACCGGTCTCTTTTACGTTATAAGATGGTATCGTAGAAGGAATACGAAATGTTGAGATCATTCTCGGACGAGTAATCTCAAGATACTGCTCAATACCAGCAAAGGTTCTTAACAAACTAAAAATCTTCCTGAGAGATCAAAAATAACAGGACCGACACCAAAAGCATACGACAAGCTAAATTTATACACCGTTATTATCACGAGCACCGATCACAAATTACGTTATCACGGATCACGATCCTCGAAAGTATCATTATGATTATCTACTCTCCTATCCAAAGATGCGCATATATTATATATATATTAACGCATACTTAAACGTGTGTCTAGACATATCGAGTATCGTGGAAGTACTCGATATCGTAGAGAACACCTGCACCCTTCTCTATGCAACGATGACGTTCGAGAGAGGGAGTCGAGTGTTAAAACGAGGGTTTGACGAAAGAGAGAGAGAGAGACGGAGAGAGAGAGAGAGAGAGCGAAGAAGAAGTACCGCGGGGCACGAATAAGTGTGCGCGCGAGATCGTTCGAGACCGGCTTGGATCAAGCGACTACAAAGACACCAGTTGCGCCGATCTTACCTCTTATCATTTACACACACATACTTGGACACACATACATACAGAATCTTTCTCTTTCTCTCTCTTTCTCTCTCTCTCTCCATTTCTTTCTTATTTGATAATTAGCAATTATCGATGATAACCATCTTACCGATGCTCTTTAAAACAATCAAAGAAAAATCTTGTTCGTTCGAACAAGAACGAACCGCCGCCTACGCGACGGAGAAAAAAACGTTTCCACGATTATAGAACTCGGCGCGGGTTTTTTTATTTGCGATAACAAGCTTGGAGGCACAATGAGGAGACTCGTGATAGCGAAGAAGATATGAGGCCGTTCGATGTGTGTGTGTGTGTGTGCTCGTTCGTTAAACTTTTTTCAATGAAATTTTGAGGATAAGAGAGAAAGAGCAAAAGAGAGATGTATATATATGTATACATGTATAAATAGAGATGGGAATTTCGCATGCATTCTGAAAATATTTTCGAGGAATTACGTACACACACACACACACACACACACACACACACTCATGTATACAAAAATGTATATACACGTACACGGATGTAGGGATATACCTACTACAAGGGGGGGTAGAAAATACGCTGGGGATGAATCGTGGAATATTCGAAGCTATCGCATGCGCACATGTTCGTATTCTATTAAACCAAGCTCGTGTGTTGTATATATATGTATATAAGACTAGGGGGATTAAATGCTTGAAAAATAAAGCTCTGACCACACTGATTGCTTTGATTGCGACGTAAAACGTTTGAGTAAACGTTGAAAGAGAAAATGTTAGGAAATTTTGTAGATGTTACGATTAAATGAAACATTAATTATATGGAATAGATCGTAAACGGGGATTAGACGTTTAGAAAATAAAGGCGTGGCCATGCTGATTCAGTTAATTGCGACTGAAACGTTCCGATGAACGTTCGAGGAGAGTAACCAGCGTGAAATCTTTCGATAATGTTGGTTCCCTGATTTTGCTCGAGCTTTATTATTGAATAAGAAATAAAGGGGATTGAATTCGTCTAGACTCGAATTGGCCTAGATAAGATCAAAGGAATTTTGTGAAAGGAATGAAATGAGAATGAACGGTCTTAGAGAATCGACTTCTTTCTTTTACTGAAAAAGGATTCACGTACTTTTACGAATGATGCATGAAACGATTAGATGGCCTGTGAAACGATTATGGTTCCTGTCTGTTAACAATAAACGTCGAACGAGCACACCTTGAAGTGGTGCAAAATTACGAAGAACCTTGCTCGTAAATTGAATTGATTGAAATCACGATCATGTATTTTTATAAATAATCGATACACGCGTCGATGTAACCTTTTAAATAACACTACACTAATAATAAAAAAAATACATAGTACCCAATACTTGAATTTAATTGATAATAAAATCTGATTAGAAATACACGAATGAAATTGTAAAATATGACTCTACGAATAAACATTACTATCAAGCAAGAATTTTCTTTTCATTTAATACGAACAAAATCCCTCGCAACGATCAAACCTTAACCTCACACCAAACGTTGAAAGACAAAACGCCAGATAAGATACGAAGAAAAACAAGGACTCCGAACGCATGCAAACGAGAGAGTGACGAAACGACGAGGAATAAGCACGAGACAGGTTGACATTGATCCGATCGAAAAGATAATGAAGAAAAGTTAGAAAGAGAGACAGAAGACTAGATCGAGATAATAGATAGATAGAGAATCCGTGTTTGAAGAAGAAGTTTCGAATGTTTCACCTCTCCTGGACTCAACGTCGATGGTGACACACTCGGCTGGCCGAGTGTCGAACTGCATGAAGATGGTGGTGAAGGCGGGGTCGATGACGAAGGGGACCAAGAAGAGGAAGGCGAAGAGGCTGAAGGTGCTGAGGAGGATGAAGAACGCGGTCGTGTAGAACAGCAGCTTCTGCAGGAACGTCTGCTTCTCCTTTTCGTCGGCCATCTCGGAGAACAAACGGCAGTGCTCGTTTCGATACGGGAATTCCTTTCCTCTTCCTCCTCGTCCTCACCTCGTCTCTCCGTTTTACCGTTCCGCGATTTTACGCGCGGCACGTCCAACAGGCCAAGCTGAGATATATCTAAGAATATTTATGGCTTTTTGTCTCCTCTCCTTGTTTTCCTTATCGGCTTCGGTTTTAAGGAGAGGGGATCGTAACTTTGGGGAGATTGGGTCAACCTCGAGTTTCAATCTCGTACCTTCGACCTTTGCGCGAGTGTTATACGCATGCTTTTGTTATGAAAAATAAGAGAGAAAGTTGAACGATGAGATTCGAGAAATTTTAATATTTTCATGGTTCGATGAAAATTTTCGTTTTTAAACAATTGAATCTTCTGAGAGATAAAAGAATTCTGCTATGCTGCTAAACATTAATAAACTACGGTCTTGCGAGTTTCATAAAATCCAACTTCACGAATTTGCATAAAAATTTCTTCAGTTTCTATCAACGTCGCCGTCGCTAATTTCTAATTCCTTTTCAAATCAAATCTAGATCACATTCAAAGAGTCCACACTTTTTTTTTTACGAAAGATTCCGATCTCTACTAACCCATCTTTTTAATTCCTTTTAAAATGACTCCTAAAGTTCATATTAAAAAAATCCCGACCATGTTTATCAAAAAACCCTTTAAAACATCGATTTAATAAATTGAAGCTTATAGGATCGCTTTTTCGATTCAAGTTACGTCGCGCAAGCTCCGTTACGTCACGTTACCTTCCTTCTCTATTTTCTAACTCGCACGAGGCTTTTGAGATTTCGAACACGAGGCTGGGCCGCGGATGATCGACTCTCGAAACGATCGTAGGGCCATTTTCGATTAAGCGATTACGCAAACGTAATCGACGTTCCTTTTACGCACGTTTCCTCTCGTACTTTCGAGGTCAAGTTTCATTCTCGATGATTTTCATTACAGTCACGGATTCGAGAAGCTACGCCAAAAGCCACGACTAATTAATTAATTGCTACGCTCGATCGAGCGTGTCAACGTGTTTCGGCCGCGCGGACTCGAAAGTGGAACAGCATCGAGCACGTTTTTATTTTTTTAAACTACGCTACGCGTATATGTGAACCGTACACGTATAAATATATCATGTATATTATATATTATTATATGTATATGCGTACGTACCTATCGAAACTAATGTTTTTAACTTTGTTTAAAAAATCAGAACGCAAACTTGAAACAGAACAAGAAACAAAGAAAGAAATAGAAAAAGCAAGAGAGAGAGAGAGAGAGAGAGAGAGAGAGAGAGAATATGAAACTAGTGCTCGACGTTAGGCACACCGTGAATTATTTAAATGGTAAGGGCGAGGATCGATGAGCGAGCAAACGATTTCGTTCGCTTACGAACTCGAGGGCGAACACACGTTCACCCACACACTGATACGTACGCTCGCATATACACACAGTTCGATAAAATCTAATAAACTCGAAAAGCAGAGCGTGTGCCGCGCGTGTCCTTAACGAGATCGAGGCCCTTGGTTAGTATCGAAAAAATTTCGTACACGCACACGTACACACCCATGTAGACGTAGCTACTCTTCCTTTATCTATCTACTCTTTCTACTCTTTCAAAGAAATCAATTTACGCGATGTCAGCGAATTTTTATAGCGACATTGAAAGCTGCCGCGAAATCAATTCAGAATGACGAAATTATAATCGTAATTATAATAACTGTATGTCGAGTACGGATGATCGAAGGTACGAGAGCTCGAAAGTTGAAGGCTTTATTTATCGTGTCTTTCTTGGATATTTTCTTCTCGTTGATTATTTTTCGTGAAAATGGAGGATAAAAAAGGTACCCCCTATGAAGAAGAAGAAGAAGAGAAATCGACGGGGCTCGGCGCCCTCTTCCTGTGCCCCCGCATCCTGTCTCTCTCTCTCTCTCTCACTCTTTCTTTCACCCTTTTTCTTTCTCCTTCTCACTCTCGTAAGCTGCCCTCGCGCGTCCAACCCTCTTCTCCGCCTTTCACTCGTTCACCCGGCTTCGCACTCCTCTCTCCTCACTATACGATACTATTCTCCAAATGCTCAGGCATTTGTCCCTCTCGAATATCTCGATTAGTAATTAATCGAACGATCAATCAATCAGGTAGCAGGTTTCCTCGTCGAGTCGATCCCCGTCATACTCGACGATGAGCTTTTCCCTTTCTTTTTTTTTCTCTCTCTCTCTCTCTCTCCTGTCTTCCTCGAAAGCTCACTTTATTTTTCTCCTTTTCTTGACGATATTTTCGCGGAGGGCACGGGAAAAAAAGAAGGAGGGATTCATGCGCGTCGGCTCGCACCACGTCAAGCTCACGGAACGGAACTCTCTCTGGGAAGAGAGAAAGAGAGAGGTGTGTTATAACGAGAAAGCACAGAGAAGCCCGTGCTTTTCCGAAAACCCTGGCCGCGGCGCCGACGGATGCCGGGCTACTGCAGTCGAGGGTACCTTTGGGCGAGCTTATTTTCTGCCCGACGCTGGCGCCACGACGGCATCTGGTGGCATCGACCGCCGCCACCACCACCAACCACCACCATCATTGCTCGAAAGCTCCCACCTTTCGGGCAAGTCAGCCGCGTGTAAGCTTCCCTACCTACTACTTTTTCCTTCTTCTTGCTTTTTAACCCCCCTCCCCCTCCTCCTCCTGCTCCTAACTCTTCCTCCTTCCTACCCCCATTTTTTTTGCATTTTCTGTTTTTTATATCTTTCTGCTTATACGCGATCGTTCTCGACACCGACGTGGTCGTCTTCTTTTGGTTCTTTGTTTTTTAAACAACGTCGCTCTGTTAATTTATTGGGTACAGTAGCGTGGGAAAGTTTCTGGGGTTGTTTGTAATTGAAAGAAATGGAGTGTAAAGATAACTTTTTTATGGATTATTGTAAAATTAAGAATATTATTATGTTTATTGATGATTAGAATAATATTTCATATTATTTTGAGTGTTACGGATCTGATTCCGTGTTTCGAATCCTCTCTCTATTTTGGTAATTATACTAGTTTGATATTTTTTGAAATACTGTTTAAATAAAATATTTTATGTTTGTTGTAACTAAAACATACCATGAAAACGAGGTCGTTCAATCGTGAGGTTCAGCGAAGAATTTTTTAGATATCGATTTCGATGTATCGGATGCTGCACGTAGAGGTATCGCTGTAGATTGATTTGAATGGTCATTCTTGGAAGCCTGCCAAAGGGCTTTGATGACAATTTGATTTAAAGGCGTGAGAACGATTTATCGATCACCCCCCAGAGATTTCATCTATTCTTGTTCTAGCGAATCGATTAATGTTTCTTTTTTTATTTTTAGTTTCTTTTTTTATTTTTAGCTTCTTTTTCCTTTTCTTCATGAACATTCTACCAAGATCTATGACGTTTATAATATATAAAATTCATTATTATATCCCATCATTATTTATTATGCCTGCTGTCCCCAAATGAAATTTCAGAATCTATTTAATTTCTGAAAACATTTCAAAATGCAATTACCGGCCGTCGCGTCTCGTTGTCCTTTTTCGTATCGCGATGAATAATCTTGTTCTCGCTCGATGCAGCATCCCGCGGCGCGCGTTCTGTCAATCAGCCAGTCAGTCAGTTAGTCGACGAGTGGAACACGCTAGCGGTAGTGTAAACGCTATTAAGAGGGACAACAACTGTGTACGGGAGAAGTTTAGCTTGGTGTTAAGCACGCGTTCCATTACTGGCTGCGTGATACGAGACGTGAATGAAAAGTGGAATAAAATGTAACTCGTTTTTTTTTACAAAAGTTTTACAATGAGATACGATAGAATAAAATAAAATATGTAAATTATGTATAAATTATAATCGAGTTTAAATTTAATTTGTTCAATTGATGCGTTACGCAAACATGTATATGTTTAAGATATTATATAAATAAATATATACGTATACAGCAAGAAATCAAATTTTTTATTTCCGACACGCCAAATCTCCGAACGCACACTCCTACGCTAAAAACGATTCCCTCATAAATTTCCACCCCATTTTCTTTTCCCATCTTCTACTCCACCTAATTTCTTCCCAAACTCCGATAAATCGATACGTCATCGTCCGTATCGCGTGTTCATCGCGTTCGCGAAGAATCCACGAAGGTTGTATCGAAGATATATAAGCATCAGGAAGATAGCGAGATCCGGAAGGTTAGTGCGAAGGAAATAAAGTAAGAAAATATCGACGACGACATATGGGGACAATATTTGCCGTTCAACGATGTTCGAAGTAACTATTTCGTTAAGTCAAGAGTAGTAACACGTGTTCCCTCGCGTGCTTTAAGCGTCGAGCTTTCAGCGGAGCTTTCGGCTGAGCTTTTGTCCACCGATCGAGAGATACAGTGAGCTTTCGAGCAGCACCAGACGTCGGCCCGTACGAGCAAGTGTTCTCTGCTTTCGTTAACACTCGAATATGAAGTGGCTAGTCACACTAAAGCTTCTCTCTCTCTCTCTCTCTCTCTCTCTGTTTCTCTCTCTTTCTCTCGAGTTAAACAATAGGGCATCGAGAGATCGATTAGAATGGATCTATAGAACGAGTCACAGCCAGCTCAACGTAATAACGAGAACGCCCCCGCTTGGTGCTCCTTACCTTCGACGAATTCAAAGTCGAGGGCACTTAGCTTAACTTTCGAGAGTGTCGAGATCGTTGCTCTAACGAATACGCTTCCTGCTTGATGTCCTGCAAAACGCTTCTTCTTGTTTCCTTTTTTCGGAAGTGTTCATAGATCATTTTGTTAATACTTTGGAGAAACTTTTGATCGAGTCCTCTTACTCAGGATTTTATTTAACTTTTTATATGAATTGAGTGACATGGAAGAGGGAGGAGTCGTCGTTTATAATTGGCACTCAATTTTGTATTTAAGAAAAAAAAAATTAAGATAAGAAAAAAAAACGGAAATGGGATAAATATTACGGTGAAACTCTTTAAAAAATTGTGATAAATATTGTAAAGTAAACGCGTTTTGTGATTTGCATGCGTTTCAAGTCACCTCCCTCCTCTCCTCCCTTTGATTAAAATCCTAAAAACATAATCGACCCTATACATCTTCTTAAGGGTTAATCTCACGATAAAGATCGTATATCTTATTATCTTATATTATTTACCGATACCGTGAACGTTTTGAAGTTTAGGGGGTTAAAACTGAACACTCGAAAGCTCCCTCGAAGCTTCACGATAGCTTTCGTATCTCCGGCAGCTTTTAAGGGAAGTTTTCGGGTGCTTAAAGACCATTATAAAGAATGCCACGAAAATCGAGGAAGTAAAAGTGGGAAGGCAGAGAGAATGGCCGAGAGCCACGACGATTCGCGTCTAGAGCGTTTTTTTCCCTTTCTTTCTTTTTGCGGAGGGGGGGAGGAGGGGGTTGTTAAAAAATCCGTCCTCCGTACGGGTCGATTGTCTCACCGAGAATGTGCGAGGAAAAGGGGGAGGAAAAAGAGAAGAGGTCGTTATTATGGAGCATCGTGTTACCCCTTGGGCATTTGGACTATCCACATCCTCTCGCATCCCTTTTCTCGCCACCCCCGCCCCACCCTTTTCACAATCTTCTCTGTTGTTCCTCGGCAATGAGCCGACACAAAAATGTCTTCGACGGTGAGGTAAAAAAAAAGGAGTATCATCATAATATCCGACGACTGTCTTTCGTCGCAGTTGCGTGCTCGTCTGCAATAAACTTTTAGATGCACACGAGCTTTTTATATTTTTCAATTTCCCGCGAGAAACGGAAGTATCGATCTTGGTCCTTTTCTCTTTCGCTCTCTCTCTCTCTCTCTCTCTCTCTCGTTCTTTCTCTCTCGCACTTACGGGCGATATTCGCATTGGAAAATATTATGACGATACCATCGGGAGTAACGAGTATCTACTGGGTGTTGAAAAAGTTGGTTTTGCATTTAGGAGAAGTAGGGTATTCGAATAAAGGTGTGTCAAGAGCTCTTAATTAATGTGGGATGGAAAAATTGATTTTGTTGAAATTATTAAATTAAATAAGTAATTTTTTATTTCAACCATACGTCTGATTGGCTAATCAAGTTAAATGAAAAATTAGCGATGATAATGAAGAACACTACAATATGTAAATGAAATCTTAATTGATAAAACTATTTATAAAAATTGGTCATATTTATATCACGAATTAGGACTAAATAAAAGACTGCCTTGTAAATCTAGCAAAATCAATTTTTCGACCCATTTCAATTCCCCAATTACTTTATAACACCTTAAAGACGTTAGTAATATTTTTTATCTAAACAAAGTCAGATATCCAATTAATTTGACTAATGATTTACAGAAGAAAGGAAAAGAAATATCGTGTTGTTTTTTTTATGAACTTGCGAATCTTCATTTTATCCTAACTTACCACTTCTAGTACCGTACTTTCCTTTCCTCCTCGAATATTTGCGGTATCACCGAGAACATTTCAGAGTGAGAGTGAGAGAGAGAGAGAGAGAGAGAGAGAGAGAGAGAGAAAGAGCGTACTTCTCGCTAAGGAAAAGAAATAGATATGGATAATGGGATCGTAAACAAGTCGAGATGGTTAACGGGTCGATACCGAATACGTTTGACTAATTTCTTTAAAAAGCTTCCTTCGAGAAAAGCTCGATGGAAGGAAATCAAATATCTCGATTGTTTTAATATTTTGTTTTCTCCTTATCGAAGTGAAGTGACGTCAATTTGTCTTCTCGAAAGAAACATTCGGTTACATTCACCAATTAACTTATTATTTTATTGCACGATTGATTTAATTAATTTAATTACTTCAACAAAAAAACGCCCTGATTATTTTCTATATCCGTAATCTGTTTTAATTTTACTTTTATATCGTAAAATGAAAATGCATTTGTATTATGCACTGAAATTAAAAATAATCTATTATTCTTGATCATTAACGCTGTCCATTTTTTCGGCGATTTTATATAAAAAAAAGAACCGAAGAGAGAGGCTAGCCGTTAGAAGATCAAAGAGCATTGTAGGAATTCACAATGTCGTGGGACAGGTTGACCTTAGAAATTCACTGGATTTTTCTTTTGGATAGGGGTTGTCCCCTCAAGGGCCAACACCAGAGTGAAATTGGCGCGAAGCCAATGAACCGAAATGTGGGCCAAATGCTTTTCTTCCTCGCCTGATACCTCGACACTGAATTTATCGATAATCTTTTATCTTCTATCCCTGTCTATTTATCTATCCCTTTCTTCCTCTTTCTCTCTTTTCGAAGAATGTGTCGCGTATAAATGACGAGGCGAAAGTTCAACATTGATTACCTCGAAGACAGCTGATTTATGAGAAACAACTTTTAATTCATACATACCACGGTATATTTCACAATTTTGCAAACAAACGAAACACACAGACAACATATACTTAACAAATTATGAACGATTCCATAAATTGGTTAATTAAAATGAACCACCCTATGTATCCATATAAAAAAAAATAAAAGATTCTTTAAAACGGACCCTCGCACGACGATTACCCTCAAATTAGTGAAACTCTCTCTCTCTCT
>JAIFRP010000026.1:8003500-8026883 GCA_032403825.1 Odynerus spinipes
TCTCTCTCTCTCTCTCGACCGTATGCAAATTCACGCGGCATTTGGCCCACAGAACGAAAATGAGTTTAACGCGGCTGGTTATAGTACTTCTCGTCTCAACTCTCGAAACAACGCGCTTCGATCGATGCTCTACAACACAAGCGGAGTCCTCGAAAGAGGAAGAAGCCAGTCAGCGAGCTATCCAGGATTTTCCCTCGAATAATGCATTCCTCGCATAGATTCCCCCGGTACGGCTAATTAATTCCAAAGTTCTCGGGGAAAATCGTTCGATAAAATTTCGTAGACGAGTGTACGTGTGTTACGAATCGACGTGTAATTAAATAATCATCGATTCTCGGTTAGGAACGTGTGCCAGTTTCGCGTGTATTTTTATCTTCGCGATCGAAGGTCGCTCCAAGAAAATTATTCGATTGGGGGGATCCTTGGACGAAAGGTCCGAGCGCGAAGCTTTGCATTTAACCTTTTACGTTTAACCTAACCGATGCATTTTTGTACGAACTGATCAGCGAAACACCGTGCTGGTGTGGAAAAGGAAGAAGAGTTGAAACGGAGATGGCTCGCCTTATTGACAATATTGGAAACTGCTAGCTATTTATGGCAGGGAATATGCATGTTCACGACGTCCCTATAGACGTATCGTATCCTCGGGCAAGCTTGAAACTTTAATCAGTCATCTCTTTCCATCTCTCTCTCTCTCTCTCTCTCTCTCTCTCTATCTATCTATCTATCTATCTGTTTTTCTCTCTTAAGTCTGATTGCTTTTAACCCTTTGCGGTTTTGTATTATTTTTGACGTCTCGCTTCCCAGCGATCTGTATTCATTTTTTATTGAATATCTGTCTTCGTGTCGAGATTGGAATACGAGTTTGTGATATTTTCTATGATTTTTTTTTTTTAAGAATGAAGATTAGCGGGCTCAGTTAATATATGTATTTTTTAAAATAAATGAGTCTATGAAACAGGTTACATGTTTAGACATTTTACCCATATCGTGATATCGCAAATGTCAGTCGTAAAGAATATTAGAAATTTTACAAAATTGAGTAACAACCAAATTTAATACCAATTATAAATTTGTTATCAGAAGTAACGATAGTTACATCCGTTGAAAAAATAAAATAACCAAAAGAATTAACTCGAAAGTACTCGGAAGGATAATAAAAAAGACAATGCACGATAAACCGCTCGATTTCACGCTCTTTTTTGTTCCTCCCAAAGCGTAAAAGAGCGTACAGTAATCTCACCCCTTTCCACCCCCGCCCCTTACTTTTACTAGCTCTCAAAAAGAGGAACGCAGAAGAAAGAACCGGAGTTTAGCCGCGAGGCCACGTGAATTCGCGGAACGGAATAAAATCGTGAGACATTAAGCAGTACTAAAGCAACCAGCAACTCAGAAGACGACAATAAACGCAGCTGAATGCGTCCGTTGTATCGGGAAATCTGATTTTCCGATTCCCATTTAACGCGAAACCTTTTTCCAAAGGATTGCCGCTGAGAGGGAAAGGGGTGAGAAGAATGAAACCAACACGAATGTACGATTGTTCCGCTAGCTGGTGACTTATGCGCGCGCGCGCGCGTATATATATGTATATATATATATGCGTAGAGAATGAGAGAGATAGATAGCTAGAAACGAGAACTCTCTTTCTCCTCCTACTCTCGTTTCTTCCCGTTGGTATCAACGTTCACCTTTCGACGACGAAAAAACGTCATCGTCACACAACCGTCACCGTGGTGTCGTGTCGCGTTCTAGCGCGTTGCTCGGAACCCAACCGAGCGTTATTGATTTTCTGGTACGATACGGCAACAACGAGGTGGAGCCATTGCAGCTCCAGTGCGCGCACCGCCATATTTGTTTCCCCCAGGCCAGAGCATCGTGACTGCGGAAAGTGAATTTTCCCGAAAAGGAATCCCTTTCTACCGTTCCGACCGATAAATACGAATAAATCTCGAAGCAAGTAAGTCCAACCGCTTTTCTCCTACGAGTGGTGTTTTTTTTTAGACGAGTATTAGTTACCGTTGGGGGTTGGTCCGCGGATTAGAAAGTTTGTGGGAAAAAAGGATGGGAAAGATCGGTTGGTGGGACAGCACGGGATTGCTGCAACGAGACTTTCGAATGGGCTCGATCCTTGCTTCCTTGTGGAAAGGGTCGTAAACAATATCGTCAAGTTTGACAGGCTATCGTTTGACAGGTGGTTGTCGTTTCTTTCTCCTGTGATTTTCTATGAGACCTCGTGGGTGGCTTTGGTGGTGTTTAGAAAGTGTTAAACGATCGATCTGAGATTGAGGCATGTTTTGACAGTGACATCCTGTGCTTTATTATATCTCTCGTATCACCTGTTTTAAGAATACTCACTTTATTAACCATCAACGAGAATTATCATCACGATGAACCTGAAAAGCATTAAAAAAAAAAATATTCACGATCGTTATATTAAACAAAAAATCAATGCCACACTAAAGTCTATTTTTAACAAAGGCACGTGCAGCACACGAGAACGTCACTCGGTATCGTCGCTCAGCCGTCACGCGCGTGTCATGTCGGAAGTTCACTTTCTCATCGAGGAAAGTTCATCGAGAATCTTCGAGTCCGGTCTTCGGGCTTCGCGCGCGAGCCTGGAAGATCGTCGATCGAGATAAGCCTTACTCTCTCGAGTTTACCTCCGAACGTCGCTCGGGGGGCTTTCGTTACATAAACGTCTACGGGTATTAACGAGTTAATTGCTAGATATAGTTTGGTCCGCTGATTCGAGGGGATTATGGACGGAGCGTGACGCGTGTGTGTGTAAAGAACGTATGTAAATACGTAAGCTTGTATCGTGTGCGTCGAATGCTCGAACGCTGCTGCCCATCAGCGCGTATCAGCTTCGAACGGTGTGCAGTAGATGACGCTTGACGATAGTCCGACAAGTAGTACAAGCTGGAATATGGTCAGACTGGTTTAAAAGGTATATCGTTTATCGTTGGGTGTACCGATCGTTTAAAAGTAACCACGACATGTTTTCGTACGAGATCGAGTCGATGCGATTTAAAAAATCATTATTACGTTTTGCGTATATACGTTGTTGTCGATGATTTTGATGATTTCAGGAAATTAATTTATTTTAATCGTCGTAAACTATATATATACACTTTTAAGTTTACACGCAGGTTATCTATGTTTGTGGAAGAATTTTCTTTTCCCTTTTTTTCTTTCTCTTTCTTCTATTTGGTGTTGCATTTTTAACGAATTCCAAATGAGGTCGCACGGAATGGGACGTTCTCGTACGTACGAGTTCACCTCTTTTTCCTTCTCCTGTTCCCCTCCAACCCTTTCTCTATTTCTCTCTCTCTCTCTCTCTCTCTCTCTCTCTCTCTCTCTCTCTCTTACTTGCGAATCGATCACCTGGCTCTAAATAATTCAGCGTAAAGACCTTTACGGAATAAGTCTATCTGCCGGGGTATTTATGACTGGATACAAACTGTGGTGGACCATAGCGAAACTGTCACAGGATGACACGAGGGGTACAGTTTTGCGTAGAAATATTGTATGAACTTTTGCAGACCCTTGATATACCGAGCAAGGCTAACAGCTGACCCAATCGAGTCCTTACTTTTCATCTAAGGAAACCTAATGAAATAAAAAACAATTTTTTCCTTTTTTCAATTGATCATCATCGATCAGACGATCACGAGCTTATGTTTGACGATTCTTGTAGGATGACGATAGAAAGACACACATACAACAAGAGCCCTTTAAATTCCTCCCGCTAATATCACGAAGAAATGCAAATTAATGCAAACTAATGCAAAGAGAGCCCGTTCGATATAGTCGCACGCGTACTCGCGCATGGTTGCTATAATTATAAACGGTAGTGGTGACACGCGGTGGTACACAACGTAAAAAAAGAAAAAGAAAGTAAAAGAGAGAGCGAGGGGGGGAGGTAGAGAGAGAACTGCATAAAGCGAAGGCGCCACACTGTCTGAGCCTGCCGCTCGATAAACTAGATTACGTGCTAACGCGGCGAGCCTTTTATTTTTTCACCCGTTTCCAACCCCTTCTCTCTCTCTATCTCTATCTCTCTCGCTCACTCGTGTCCGTGTCATATTATGTCAGCCACTGGTCTGAAACGATATCGCTAAGGAAACTGTGTCACAACTTTAACCGTTTCGTTCCACTTGCAAAAAGACGAAGGATACAAAAAGAAAGAAACCGAAGTTTCTTTTCCACGACGAATTGGAAGTCTTTTATAAATATAAAAAAAGACGAGTCTACTCGTTTAAGTTGTACACTTATCTAGGGCACGTCTAGCATAGTCCTACTTTCCAAACAAGAACAACCATAACTCGGTAAGAAAATCTGGACCGTTAGATCGAAAATTTCGAGAATAATAACGAGGACGTCGAAAAATCTTAAAAGGAACAAAATATTAATAACCATAACGACGATCGTGAATTCGTATATTCTGAAAATCCGGCGAGCTCCCAGCGCCATCTGTGAACGGCACTCCCGCATCCTGGCAGGATACGTTGCCTCTCGTTGGCTCCTCGGGAACTCGCACACCCGCGTACGAGTAGTACACGTAGAATCACACAGATTCAGTGACGTCAACTGCGGCAAGTCGAGAGAGCGCCGATGCAGCTCGGTAAAGCGCATGCCTGACGCTACGATCGATTCGTCGTTGGTCGTTTTCGAGCGCGCACGTCACGCGACGCGCAAACCAGCCGAAAGCGGAGACACGCGCGCGGGTGGACTCTTCCTCGGAGGGTGGAAACGATATTTTCGGAGAAAAAGCTTGACGAGAAGGAAGAGGAGACGAGATCGGTCGGTGAAAAGAAGACGGTCGGGTTCTATGTTAACGATTAGAGAAGAAAAAGAAGTTGGAAAGTATTGAGGAAGATCGCGAGACGAGAAAACACCGAGGGAGAGTACTGGTGGCGAAGGAAAACTGACGGATCGTCGCTCGACGTTGGCCTTTTTCTAAAGAAACTTTTCATACGAAGGTAGTATAATGTAGAGAATGACTGATCACCATATACCGGGTTGGACAGATACCCTGGCGAATAGCATGTAACCTCAATTGGCCCTGTCCGGTCTGATCGTCGAAGGATCGTCGAAGAATTAAGGAAAAACCGGCACGATGCCTAAGCAAGTGCCGGTGGAGGACCTGGTGATCCCACCGCAGGACGGTCGGATCTGCGGTACCATCTGCATCTGTCAGATGACCGCAGTTTTATCATCCGTAGCACTGGTCTACCTAACAGTGGCGATATACATGCCGAGCACGCGAGCCTTTCAATCAGGCATCAGCGAGGTCCCGGTGATGTGCACGACGATTCGTGCCGTGAACGCGGACAACTGCGATTGGGGTAGCTGCGGCGAGTGGTGTCTGTCGAAAACGTCCGGTCCCTGCGTGCAAATCCACGTGAATCTTCGTCGTAACGGCTCGACGATACTCCTAGCGAACTGTACGAACACGACGAATAAGACTTGTTACGGTATCGATCAGGAGAACGCGAAAAAATCCAAGTGCATCGCCGACGAGTGTAGGAATCTAACCGGTACGTTCAATTGTTCAGCCGGGACCTGTATCAACATAACCGACGCGTTCGAGTGTATGTTCCACGACACCGATCCACCGTTAAAGTGTTCCGGTAGACGAGGCAAGATAACCTGCATCGACATAGACGGCCTCTTCAATTGCAATCGGGGTACCTGCGAACGTATCAGAACCCCCTACAATTGCGACAGGCGTTGCGTCGATATTCCCACCAGGAACAAGAACATGATCCTCCTAAGCGGCGACAAGGTTTATCTCAGTCAGTGCGAGAGAGCGATAGATGTGGAAACCAATCGAGAGATATGGCACGAGGATCGGGGTGACGTCATGATGGCTTCCTGCTACGGTATATTCAATTCCACCCTTGGCGTAGAGGCCGTAGACTGTATTAACGGATCCGTCCTGGAGAAAGATCTCCTAACCGATCTAACAAACTTCACGTATCTCTCCTATCTCAACATCTTCGCTACCAAACCCCTGGACGAGACACGAATGGTGGCCCCACCCGAGCAAGATCTCATAATCGCTAACGAGAGTCGCTTGCTGATCAATCTCGAGGGCTGCGTGAACACGTTACGCGACGAGTGCAAGGATTTCCTCCACGAATATGGGAAGGATGGTTCCGATCATAACGCACGAGCTAGATTCCCTTGTTATTACGCGGAGGGTAACACCGGGATCGTCGTATCGCGTTTCGATCTCGAGACGACGTACAAGGAGTTCTTGATAGCTTTCATATTACCGAGCATACTGTTTATCGTCAGTTGCCTAACGCTCATCTTTTGCCAGCGCACGGTCGTTGTTGGCGACGACGCGAAGATGAGATTCAAGGGTACACCCGGTGCTCTCGCGTCGATAGAGAAGAGCGCCTCGGGCAACGTAGGGGATGCTGGCGGAGGAGACTCCGTTATGGCGCTCTGAGATCCGTCACGTAAGAATTTTATTCCGCGCACGATTCTTCTTCGCTACCGTTACGGCTACGTCGATATATATATACTATATATATTATATATTATATATATATATATTATGTGTGCTTTCCGTTATTTTAGAGAATAATTAGCTATTCTCTAGAGAGTACCTCGATCATCTAGTTTATTAGAAGACAAATAATCAGTCAAATAATTGCTCGAATCATTATTGGACCATGTATTGCGAATCTTACTTCATGGAATAGACAATATATGGCATACCTAAGTGTTCTACATAGAAAGTATTCATCTAGCTGATCCAGTTGGGTCATAAGATACGAATCTAACTTTATACTTGGATTAGACGACATTGGCATACCTAAGTGTTACATAGACGTGTTAATTTAGTAATTAGCGAAGTTCTATTTCATTCTACCGAAAATTTAGTCGATGCATGAGACATGTACATCATCTAACAGTAAGAACATATCATCGATCAGTCTATATTTATAAAATAATTTCATATAATCATGCTCTAACGGCAACGCAAACGAAACCGTCCTCGCGTACAGGAAAAACCTAGATCAGCTCCCTGATAATAATTATAACAATAGGCAAACGTGTTTCGGATCGAACTTTCGATCGAGTAGACCTAGAGTGAGACGTATAAAAAACAAAGCTGTGTTCTTCCTTTTTTATTTATCCTTTTTTTTATTTTTTTAGTGTTGAACACTCGTCGTTATCTGTTCGCAGGCATTCCCCTCCTGGAGGAGAGTCCGGCTCGTCAGTCGATATTCTCCCTGCGCGGGCACTACTGAAGTGTGGGGAGGGGGGGAACGCGTGGTTCAAAATCTCATCTCGAAAAGATTTTTAAAAAGGCAAAGAAAACAAGAGTCTTGACGGAGCGAAAATTATTTGCAACCAAAAAAAAGAAATCACACACAGAAACAAGTATAATATATTGTAAAGTCGAAAAAGAAGGAGGAGAGGGAGCGGTCGAAGCTTTTGGTCCAGGATTTTTCTTAAACGCACTGCCCGCACCATCAATAATAAACAAGCAAGCAAGCAAGAGCCAACACTTTTTTCACGCCACTCGAGCGCACCGTGCTTGTACGAGAAGAATGTTAAAATAATAAAAAAAACGGAGGAGAAAAAGTGGATTAATAAAAAAAAAGAAGGTGAAGGCTTCTCGTCGGCTCCCGCCTCTCTTTTTTCTTTCTCTCGCCGTCGAGCGATTTTTATCGAGGCATACATACGCTTTTTATCGAGAATAAGAAGAAGATAAGGAAAAAAATAATAATTAATAATAATAATAAGAGAAGGATCACGAAAAGGATACCAAAAAAAGGATTAAAAATTTGGCGTAATCGTACGTTAGCTCTTAAGAGTCCCCCTTTCTTGATTGATTCGCCGCGACAAAGTTTTGAAGTGTAGATAGGAAAAGATCATTTTTAAATAGAAAAATTAAAAAAAAAACGAGAGATTTGCGTAAGCACGCAAGTTGTACATTAATTAAATCAACGCACCGAACTGCTCGCGCACGCTTCGAGGAAAACGACAGCGCCGTGCCTCGTTTTACGAACGAACGGCTTCGATAACTGGGAGAAGAGGAGGAAGAATAAAAAAAGAAAAAGAGAAAAAAAGGAGAAAAAAAAAGGTTTTCGGAAACATTTCCGTTACCATTCGTTGGCCTACCCGATTATACTCGCCTGTTTGCTTGATAAGAGATACGAAGAGAGAAGAAAACCGAAGAAAAGCCAAAAATATCACATGTACATAGCCCGCCATTTTTCCTCGATCTAATTCGCTTTGAGACTTCGCCTGACAAAGGAGATCGGAGAGATCGAATTTGTGAAACGCGCGACACAAAAGGAAGCGTCGTGGCTTTGTCGATAGCAGGTGATAAAGCTCGTCCGAGCCGACGCAAGCGGGGTCCTCGCGACCCAGAGAAAACACCAATCATTGATTCCGACGAGTCAACGGTTATCATGGGTGCCCAGGAAGAGGACACCAAGTCGAGTAAATCCAGTACCATCGGAGGTGTCATACCGGTGGCCAAGGTTCTCACCCTGGTCGAGAAAGCAAAGTTTTATACCTCGCTTTGCCTGGGCACCAGCGCGATCTTGGCCGTCTTTGCATTTTTGTTCTTGATACCGTTCGTCGTTGAGCCGGCTATCTCCACGATTCTTGCCGATTTCTCACCGCACGCGGTCGCTTGTGTTACTACGGAACACGTTTATGCCGAGGGCTTGAAGAATTGTTCTTGGGCCAGTTGTAGAGAAGGTGAGATTATTTAAAGTAATTCATTATCGTTGAAAATCATTATTTAAAGCATCGGTTGATATTTGTACGTATGTATGTAAGTTATAAATAAAATATGAGGTTTATTTATTTGTTTAATGTTTTAGGTTGCACGAGTGCAGCGTTACGTTGTCATCAGATAAAAGTGAACTACACGAGATTACCTTACGAGGAGTTTATGAGGAAACCAGCTGGTTCTATACCGTGGGACGTGGCTGACACGAAGTTTTTCGTTAACACCGAAGGTTGTGGCTATCCACCGAGAGTGAATTGTTCTGCTTTTGCAAAGAAGTTTGGCTCCAGTAATATAGGGAAGATATTTCCGTGTTATTACAGTAGGACGCATCCTGAGACGGTAGTCGCAAGGTAAAGTTTTACATTTTTATCTGAATAATAATCAGAGCTCGAATAATTAACTTTTTTTTTATAAGATCGGGCTTCAAGTTTGTTAATAAAATTATTTGCAATATTTTTAGCTGTTAGATTAATTAATTAATTGTTGTTTAATTTATATTCCAAAGGTATTCTTGGGATGAAAATTTGAAACATCTCGTATTGGCCTTGGTAGTACCAATAGTTTTATTTGCTGTCTCACTCGGTGTATTATGCTATTGGTATTGTCCACCTGTTGGGAAAAGTTGCGGTGGGCCTGGTAGTAGGAACCTCATCGACAAGTACGATCGAAAGGAAGAGTAAGTAACGTGTATGTATGCAGTGCCCAGTGTGGCTAGAAAACAATTTTTTGGTCTATATAATTTCGAGAGTGTAATCTCATTGAAATGATTTCAAAATCTATTAGTTGTTTCTACAAAAAGTGCATTCTTTCTTTAAATTTTAATTTAAGCTGTAGGGACGTAATTTATAAAGAAAAATATTTTCTAAAGGAACCAGTGTATCGTTAAAATGAGAGAGAAAATCGAAATAATTCTAAAATCGAGAAAATAAATTTCGTACATTTGTTGTATACACGTGAGACTTAATTTTTGTAAAAATTTTCAGTATTCTCGGAGAGGACGAGTTCGAAGAGGACGAAGAAGAGTACTGACTGCTACCACGGGCTCACCCCCCGGCACGGGAGTGACGCCAACAACACTATCAAAGCGACTCCAGCGTACTTTACGTTTGAGAGAATTTTGAACAAAAAAATGCGAGATCCTTTTGCGATCCGATGTGAAGACGTTTTTTTGGAAAAAAAATTCTCGAAGATCGGAGAGAGATCGTCGCTCGTTGCTTCCCTTCAATCGCCAATTTCGATTAATCGAGATCACATATCTCGACTTTTCTCTCTCGTTACTCTTTCGATTACTCCGCTTCGTTATTACGATTACACGCATGTAAGAAAACTTAGCGTTAGTACAGATATTTTTTCTCTATCTTACTCTAACTCTCAATTCTTCAATCAAATGCTTCGAATAAACAAAGAAAAAATTATTACGTGAGAACTGATGATGGAAGTCGCTGGTTTCAATTTTGGAAAAAAAAGAGGAAACAAAATTCTAATTCTTTCGGCTTGTTTTCTAATCCACGTAAATTTCGAGCGTTGTCCTCTTCGATATTTGCTAAAGAAAGTTAACATAGAAAACGAATAATAATAAAGAGTATGGACGAGTTCGCGTTGCAATTTTACGAAGGCAATAATTCTCACGTCGAATAAAATTCGCGAATTTACGAGCTAATAAGTTTAAAGCCAAGAGTCGAGTGTCCCAAGAACGCCTAGATTGTCTACCAGTATTCTAAAACGTGATTAGAAAGTGTTCGCGATCGAGCCACGCCTTCCTACACACAAACACACAAATACACACATACATACACACACGTGATAAAAGTTTATCGTAAAAGGAGAGCCGAGAATAGGCGAAGTCGTCAAAGCGTTAAGCTTTTAAGCAGCATACGTTTTTAAATTTAGAATAAGCAGTTTGTGATAAACTAGGAAAGAAAAAGATGAAGATGAACGAGAAGAGCGTAAAATTGTATATTAAGCGATCGTTTAAAAGCTGCCCCATCTTAAAGAACGCAAAATCGATACTCGCGGCTTTCTATAATAATTCGACACATCTCGAGAGATTCCCGCGTGAAATCGTATATCGGTTGATAGGATTTATTTGTATGTAAAAAATCATGTGATGTTTCACCGACGTGTTTATCTTCGTCTCGTGATCGTTCGACGGTAGTTAGAAAAAATTGAAAATTAATTAAAACCCGATGGATAATGAATGTTACAAATATGAAATTCAATGATATTAAACGATGCCGGAAAATTTTATGGAAGATTGTCGATATATGTGATTGTTGAAACTTAAGATATTATCTGAAGCGAAAGAACGGATTAAATAAAAAGAAGGAAGAAGAAGAAGAAGAAAGACACGTTCGATTCTAGGACTTCTTATCGCACCAAACAAACAAGCAAACAAACTAACAAATTAACAAAACAAAGGAAAGAAATTCGTAGATCTTAAGTCTAACTCGTAAGCGAAGTCTGTGAATATTAATCTTATTTAAAATTAGTCGTTAAAACGATCGATCGTAAGAAATTGTTACAAATTTTATACGCGGCCGCGCACGCCACGCAGTGGTAGTTGTTAAGGAAGTGATATAAAACAAAAGAGACAAAACAAATTAAAACGCATTTAAACGCACGTGTACGCGTTATTGTGTGAGCGCGTCTCTGAGTGTTCGTTCGTGTGTATGCATGGAACAAAACGTCTACTCGTGAATATGAGTTTGTTAAGTTAACATTTATGATTGGGACGAGCGATTTGCGTTCTCTAAAGCTACGAAACAATTTTACTACACTTTTCTAAGTAATTCAAAATTATTTGAAAAAAATGATTGTCTTAATTTATAACGAGATTAGAAAATTTCAAAATTTTTATATAAGTTTTTTGTTTAATAACAAATTAATACCACCTTACGGTTCACTCAGTATATATATAAATGAATAAGTTTATTCTTTTTTTTCAACTTATCGATGATTAATAATTAAAGCCGATTATTTCATTAATTGACGTTTCAAGCTTATGGGAACTGTATCGCAAACCCCGTACATCTAGAATGGTTGTGAATCCTTTACTCTGCCACACTCAAGGCCACCCAAACGAAATCCGAAGACGATTTTATCATCTTCGAGGTGGAGCTAAAGAGTTTCGGCACTCATTCCCCTCTCGAAGCTTGCTAATCAATTTCTTCTATCGTTGCGCGTGTTAAGTGAAGAAAAGAGACAACAATAACGAGAAAAAATGATGACAATCGTGTGGACCGCAAATATCGCACATTTCGTTAACGAAAAATTTCCTCTCCCCTCAAATCGAAGATGTCGCACACTCCAATCGTTCTAATCATATCTCGATGTTAATCTAGTGCCAATTCTTCGATTCCCCACTAAATTAACAGGTCCATACGTTGTATCACGGTTAAGTGAAATTTGACGAACATAACAACGATAAAAATCATGAGCGTCGTTGTTCGGACGACGCGGAAAAAAAATAAGTGGTAATAACTCGTCTATTCGATTATTTCCGCGAAGTTTAGAATTTATAGGCCAAGATTAGCGCGTAGGCTAGAAGAACACGGCGACGATGCATGCGAACTTCATTTCTACGAATAGTTACATAATGTAGAGACTCTATTTTCTCTATCTCTCCTTTCGTCTCTTTGACATTTTATTCAACTCCCCGTTTTACTAGCAACAACGTCGGCACTTATTACAAACTTTCAAACTCGACTATCGATCCTTTCTATCCCTTCCGTATCTTTCTCTATCTATCTATCTATCTCTATTTCTATCCCCTTACCCATCTCCATTTTTCCTGTAAATAACCTTAAAAATAACAAATGCTCTTGGTAAACGCTTCCCGTTTTTCGCTACTCCACGACAAGAACAAAAATTACAAAAATACTATTTTCAAACGATTCTTACCGAAGATGATGATACGTTCGCAGCTTTTCTTCACGTACGAACGGTGTCGAGGCTGGGAATATTATATATTGTAAATAGCGTATTGTATAAATTAAATAATTATTATATGCCCTGCGATACTAAAGGACTATTGTAAATACAATAATAATAAAAGAAGAATTGTATGATTCCGTTTAATAAAAATACATAGAGAAAAATTTGTTGTTCCTTTTCTTTTTATTACAAAAAAAACCTCACGAGATTTATTCCTTTCCTATTCTATATACAAGGTGGGACATTTAAATACGATTATATATTATTCATTGATAAAGGTTTCTATCTTTTCATACGAAATTATTGTTTCTTACAAAAGAACGTCTCTTCTAATTTATTTATAAGAAAATTGATTTGTGTGTTCAGTTTAAATAGCCCACCCTGTATATAGGCATACCTATCTATGTATACTAAACGACCTGTTGGACATTTGTGATCGCTTTAAAGAAGACCACGAAACAACACGACCTATGACGATCGTATATCAAACTCGAGTTCGATCGAATCGTGTGAACATTCCTAAGAATTCTCAGATTTCAAAGAACTTCTCTTTTTCCATACGTAGAAACCATAATTTCGATGAACTGTGACCTTTCAGCTTGAAAGATCGTATTCGTGAAACGTTATCGCGCTATCCCGCTATCCAACTCTACGATGAAAGCTCGATACATTTTAATAGACCAGATAACGTGCAACCGGAGATATATTCTGTCATACTGTCTATCGATCAGTCAATTTCAGTTCGTATAATGCGTTAGGTGTTATATTATAAATTATGCATACGTCTATCATTTCGTCGAACTGAGTTAGTAATCGGTTAAAAATAGAAATTAAAAATTAAAACATTCATACGTTCAAATCTGTTTTAAAAGTGTTTTAAAAATATGCAAGTTACCACGACACAAAATTTCTATTAACTATTACAAAAGGTCAATTTGTTAAGGACGCTATAAACACCGTAAATTATGCATTAAACATTATACATTATGCATTCGTCTATTATTTCTAGCTAAAATAAAACGATCCACAAAAGCTGAGATACAAGAATACAAAATTCTTTAACCCTTCGTTTATTTGTTAACTTAAATTACTTTGTTAAAAAAAAAGACGAGTTTACGACGACAAAAGCTCTACGCGAAAAAAAGCTCAATTTTCCCGGGCTGAGAAAGAACCACGTAGCTTACGGTACATCATACCGTTTGAAACTTTCTACACAACGAGCTACGGCTTAGATTCTAAGCCGCATTATGGGGGAACATTCGCGTCGCTGGCTACCCCCATAGAATGAGAAAGAGAGACACAGAACGAAGGTACCACGGCGCAAGCTCACAGTGTGGGAGAGAGCTTGCGAGGCACACGTCCGCCTGCGAGCCTTGTTTTCAAACAGTCGTCGGGGTTGAACGGGTGCCTCGCGTCACGTTCGAAGCCTTCTGGATGATCGAAATGATCCTCTCGTTTTTTCCGATGGATCGTTGCTCGAGAAAAGAAAAGTATGAGCTCTCGAAGAATGGACGGGAATGAGAAGAAGAGGAAGAAAAGCTCCCTGACAAATGGCATGACGTTATCCTCGGAAGACACAGGATTGTGCGATAACAACGTGCTGGATTATCTCTGAAAAAGTGTTTAGAATCCTAAAAAAACGCGAGTGTCGAGAAGATTAGAAAATTTATATTAAAAAAAAAGAACAAAATACGTAAAAAACGTGCTTTTTAATCGGCACGTGCATTTAAAGTCACAAACATTATTTCTCCGACAAATGACGAAGCTTTTAATCGAAAGTAACGATCATAAATCACGATCGAGTAATCCCAAGCCCGATAGGCACCGGCACAATTTCCATCGTTGACATTTCCAAAGTGACACGCGAGAGATCGATGTACCCGATCGTGTTATCTCGAGCCACGTTCCGTGTCGTCGTACGTTTTCAATTTCAACGATAATTACGTGCCGTTTAACGAGAGTCACGAGGATACGTCGCGAAGGGAACGAAATTTTGGATTTTTCTAACATAACGCACGGAACGACAATCGTCAAGTAAAATCGATCGATATACGAGATCAAACCTAATTCGAAAGAACCCTATCGTATTATATTTGATTTTCTCTTTCCCGTTAAATAAAACAAACAAACAAAAACAGAAGGCACGAAGTTGGAGAAGTTTACGAAGCTCCTGACATTTGATCGTATAAAGCGAATTATCAAGCAAGCGAGGTTACATCTATCGAGTAGGAGCGTCTAGGGAGGTTGATCGCTCGATCCAAGGTTATCTACAACTAGTGAGAAGTCGCATATAGCGTGGGGACGAGCGTGTATGCAACGAGGCCGGCTTACGGCGGTATTATTTGCCAGTCTAATATACCCTCGTACAATTGGATCTAGCCGATCACGTAATCGATGTTAAGATCTACGAAATAGCG
Source organism: Odynerus spinipes (assembly GCA_032403825.1). Taxonomy (NCBI): domain Eukaryota; kingdom Metazoa; phylum Arthropoda; class Insecta; order Hymenoptera; family Vespidae; genus Odynerus; species Odynerus spinipes. The sequence continues at coordinate 8,018,618 of JAIFRP010000026.1, forward strand.
TATCTCCTAAGAATCGAACTCATTGGATTGGATCTTCCGAGTCGCCTGATCGATAAAAGGCTATCTTCGATACGCGTACTCTTCGTCTCACTTACTCCCTTACGCGGTAATGGGATTACGAGTACCTAATTGTACGTCATCCGATGGAGTGCACCTGTTTACACCGACGCCACGCCTAATAAAGTTAACACGTGGTAATTGCCTTAAGAGCATCACGACGATACGGGGATAGCGAAGAGAAGAAGAAGAAGGAGGAGGAGGAGGAGAAAGAGAAGGAGAAGAAGCAGTAGAGGAATAACAGGGGACAGAAAGGAAGAGTGATGAGAAGAGCTAGCAAACTATCACCAATTTTCCCACCGCCCTCGACTTTTATCCTTTCGTAGAAATCAAGTTCGGCTTGGGTTTCTATCATGAGTCAACCCTTCCACGAAAATTACCGAAAGATGGGAAACGCGTCCGAGAAGGCGGAACATGCTTTGATATAGTATATAACGCGGGAGAGAAGGTTAGAAAGAGAGGGAAGAGATAAACGCAACGCTAAAAGGTCTCTGGCCCTTTGTAAACTTCCGCGCTGTAACAAATAGCAACCCGATCGATGCAGGAGAAAGTTTTACCACCCCCACCCCCACCCCCCTCACTCTGCCAGGCGTATTCGTATACCTACTCGCGTTAGCTTCTAACTTCTAATCCGCTTCGATAGCCGATGAGATTATCGTTCGAGCGATTACGAGAATCCACTTTCGTGTGGATATTTTTCTACAATTTTGTTTATTCGGTAATATATCTCCAGTGATTTCGTTCGGCTAGTGATCATCTAGTTTAATCGCTTCTCGGTCGGCTTGTGTCAGAGTTCGGTGAAGCTTTCGAGCGAGGAGTAAGTTTGATCTAAACTCGCACGATGGGGAGGAAACAAAAACGTCGTTTGATACCGGAACAGGATCGCAGGATATGCGGCAGCATCTGCTTCTGCCAGTTTACTATTGTCATCAGCTGCGTGGCTTTGGTTTACCTCAGTGTCGCGATTTACATGCCGTCGCACAGGTAAGCGTGCTTGATTTAATTAAACGATTCGCGTCAGCAGTTAGACACTGAGTGGATGCTGTTAAATATAAATAGTTGTTTTGAGATTATATCAAAGAACAGAGAATTGAAATTGATTTGTAATAACAAATTCGTCGATATTACGTAGACTGGGGAAAAGGGTTTTTTTTTTTTTAAACGATGAGATTTTTAATGCACTCCGTTTCGTTATCCGAGTTATACGGTTGTAACTTTAATATGTGTAGTACTATGAAACGGAGTAGAGAAACAGGATGATAACTCTATTACGTGAAATGGAAGAAAAATGTTCCTGAAATGATAGAAGTTTTATGGAAAAATGTTCTACGCTTGCGGGATTTCAGTTCTCGTCTATATGATATTAAAAAAGGAAATAAAAAACGTAACGATAACGTTATTTGTGAGAGAGAAACGAAGAATTCGAAAAATGATGAAAATTTTGCAATTAGCGATTTTTCGCAAATTGAAAAATATGTATATGGTATTGGGAAATATAACGGGTAAAGATCGATTATAATAGTACAATAAAAGTTGATCGAGAATTTTCCCTGACATTTCGTAATGAGGCTTGTGCTAATAATTTGCAGAGCCTTCCACGCCGGCATAGATCCCGATCCAGTGATGTGCCAAACGGTTAATGCCACTCTGGTGAACAACTGCGGATGGGCGAGTTGTGGTGAATGGTGCTTGACGAAAACTACCGGCTTTTGTCCGCAAATACACGCTACGGTCAGACAGAATGGCACGGACGTGATCTTTGAAAATTGCACCAAGTTCCATAGCATTGCTTGTCCTCAAGTAAGTGGAAAAAACCACTCAGACAAAAAGTTAAACAAAACGTTGATTTTTTAAGTTCCAGCGTAAGTTAAAGAAAATTACGAAATTTTGAGAAACGTTATCGAACGCGTTCGTTTTTCCAAAAGTAGATACTTCTCGCAAAAATATATAAGAAAAACAGTTACTAAAGTTTCTACATAAATAAAATTGCCGATCGAATAAGATAATGGATAAATTTTGAACGATGGAATTGTTTAAAATGCTCCTTATAAAACTCCTTGTAAAAATGATACTTCCCTAGTGGAAAAGTGAACGCTCTTGAGAAACGAGAGACGGAGAGACCAAATAACGACGTCGTTGCAAATACGATATGGATAAAACGAAGTAATCGAAACCGCACGGATAAAATTCTCGCGAGTGGAATCGATCCGTTTGTAAAATGGGAAACCGTTTTATTCCGGGGCTTTTCCACGGCCTGCGCGAGAATATAAGTTTTCACGGATTAGAAGAAGAGGGAGCTCGTCGCTCTTAGAACTCGAACTCGAAGTTTAATCCGATTTACTAAGTGCCGATGTTTATCGATTAGATGCGTTTTCGATACCTCGAAAGAAAGTCTTACAGCTCGAAGTAGCGAGTGGGGACCGGTTTCGTTTTACTCCGATTCGTTCTAATCTCTAAGTGTATGTAGATACACATGTAATAATAGGTCTATTACGGTCAAGCGGATCAACCCTTTTTCACGTTATCGATCATGTCATGAAAATGTGGGTGTTAACCCTTTGCACGTGTTGAGTTCACTAAATTATCGCCTACAATTTCGATCGCTACGACGTGATTACGATAAAAATAATAATTTTCTATTCCAAATTAAATTTAGATCATTGCATAATTTCTACGTATACAAAAATTGAATTCATATCGTTTAAACAACTTTATTTCATCGATATATGTATCGACAATAATTTTTTTAATAAATATCGACACACGTTCTTGCGATAAAAATTAAAGTCCCTACATCTCCACTATCCATTACTTTTTAAACAAAACCCCACGAGAAATACGAGCACGTGCAAAAAAAAATATCTGGGAGAGAAGTAAAAAAGTTTATATTACGCAAAGTTCATCCATATCGGTAAAATAACCTTCGGGTGTAGATGCATCGGATGCATCAGAGTGCTACCGGTGGTGGACTCGCTTTGAGAAGCCTTTTTGTACTGGCGACTAATTAGAAAACAACGTTAGTCCGAGTCCTTTAGAAAAGTAATTTGCTTTATATCCCTTCGTCGTCCCCGGCATCGTAGCAACAAGTATATGATTTGTCGTTTCAAATAAAAGTTCATTTAAACGAGAGGAAGGAGCTCGTAGAGAATAGGGAATGGTAAGCTCGTAAAAATAGAATTGGCGTTTGGCGATTGATCCCTGGATCGAACGCTACGTCGTTTGTTCATGGCTCGTTTCTTGCACGGTAGGGAACGAAAGTTCTGTAGATTGAAATACTTTGCGATCAGCTGGAATTAATATTAATTTTTTTGTACATCTTATGGAGTTACGTCCTCGTACTTTTTTTTTCTTGTTCGATACAATTACCATAAAGAAAATTTTAACAGAACTTTAACTCCGCTGGAACTTTTTGCACTATTCTTTGAATTATTTATTACGTCGTTAATTTGATTCCTCGATCGTTACAACGCGACACTATCGGACTCGAGGATCGAAGTAACGCGATTTACTTTCGAGAGATAAGCTGAAAAGATTTTGGGATAGCACACGAGGTGTCTAAAAATAGTACCGAGCTCTTTCCGGCTATTCTCTTCATCCAAGTATGCGTCTTGCATGTGTATGTAATATGTATGTATATGCGTTAGGGGCGATTGGGGTTGGACGACCGAGGGTGTGCCCTTTTACAGAAATATTTAGGTGAACCCTAAATACGGAATTTGTAGTACAAGATTTTGATGAAGCTAAATGTAATTACACGTATAAATTGTTACAGAAGTAACGTCAAATATCGTTGTTCTATTTAACAAATTAGTATGATAAAAAATAGTATTTCGTCCATATTTTGAGTTAAATCATTAATGTAATCAATTTTGGCCTGGAATAATAATATAAAGTATCATTAAATTAACGATTTACAATGGACGATTTATTTAAATCAATTTTTAATCAACCTCTTTAAATTTACTTCCAATCTTCTTACGACTCCACGATCAAAGTTATTTTCCCTTTTCCCCAGGTGAACATGAGAAATATGAAGCGATACAATTGCAATAACGGGAGCGAGTGTAGCACGCTTTCAGGCGTGTTCAATTGTAGCTTGGGTCATTGCTCGAACATGAGCGAGCTGATGCTTTGTCATCACAAGGCGGACGGAATCGTCGTGGATAGTGAAAAGGACAATATGAAGCTGAACGGTTTCTTCAGTTGTCAGAACTCCAGATGCACGAAGATCAAGAAAGCATTTTCTTGCGATCGATACTGCCCGAAAATCATCACGAACGACATAAACGTTTATCTAATGCAGGACGACAACGTGATCACGGCCAAGTGTTCGCAGGGTTCGGCGTTGAACAAAGCGAACGGAAATATCCCGGGCACGAGATTAAACGAACCCGTGAAGATTTGGAACGAGGATGATGGTGGAATCGTCGCGAGCTGTCTCGTGGTTGGCAAGAAGGGAAATATTATTAGGTAAGAATAAAGCAGGAAAAGGATACATCCTTTTCTCATCCTCTACCGTATCCCTCGACAACGGTCGTTCTATATAAAAAATCAATTACGCGTGGAGAATGAATTTCAACTCTGACGTCGGGTGTTCAAAAAAGAGAATCTTGAAACATCGATCACCGATGATGGATGGTGTATCCCGGAGATTCGAATTATCGACAGCGCTGCTCGCGTATGAAGATGCATCGTCCTTCGCAGCATCCCGCGCGAGAACGGTATTTACGACCCAGTACGCGTATTTATCGTAATATTTGACTTTAAGATGACAGGAACGGAAGTTTCCCGAAGAAATCCTCGCGGTATCGCGTCGAAGACACCTCGCTCGATACAAACGCAACCTTTCGTATGGACGAGGGAAAAGAAAATGGAAACGAATGGAAGTATTCTCACATTCGTTGTTGCTATAACGTTCGACCTGTCTCCTTCGAGTCAGGTGATTAATGCACAAGAAAAAGGGCTGTTTTTCCAAGGCGTACTTTTAATTGCATTGTACCCGATACTTATCGCTAGAAGGAACTGCATGTCGCTGAGTCATAGATCCCGTTCCTGACCGGATAAAAGACAGTATTAAGGGTATTTCCATAGCAACCATTGATTCCTATGTCCCGGCTCTGCTCGATTCTCGAATATTTCCTTCCATTTTTCCGTGTCGTACGAGCACGCGTTAAATTTTTATGAACGTCTTACCAACGTTAGTACGTACCGTAAGGAAGTATATATGTTGTTTAGGCACAGCTATTTGTTAGGTTGGGTTCGAAGATAAAATGAGATTCGAGATAGGGAATACACGTATCTTCAGTTGGTGGATGAACAAGCTCGTTTTTTTAGTCGTCAGATTTATTTAGACAGGAGTTAAGTTAACGATTTAACATGTGCACTTGTTACTTTTTTATAACACCAAATTGTAGTCATCAAAATTTATTTAACGCGATGTCGAACTTATTTATTCCACAACCTAAGATACGAAAGACGCGTTATTCCTTTTTTTATCGCGTAAAATAAAATAATTGTTATCTTCCCGTTTGACGTCGTGTATCGTGACGTTTCGCTTTCTATATCACGTAAAATTATTGTTATTTTCTATTTCTACGTCAAAATTATTTTTATCTCTTATTTCTTTTTTTAGAACGGAGGATTGCGTGAACGGCACGTCGTTGCAAAAAATCAAGGTGCCGGATCCAACTGTGAATTTCACGACATTTCTTGATATTTACGAAGACAGCCTCCAATATCCCGTTGATCCAACGAACGCCTACGTGCCGGCGCAACGATCGCTCACGATCTACAACAGCTCGCGACTTTACATCAACCTCGAGGGTTGCGTCAACACGTTGAAAGGCGAGTGTCGCGACTTTCTCGCGAGTCACGGTAGAGATGGCGACAATCAAACGGCTCAAAGTAGATATCCCTGTTACTACAATAAGGTGAGCTTGCTTACTCGAAAGAAAGGAGAGAAGAGGAAGAAGAGGAAGAAAAAGAAGGGAATTTCTCTCACGAATTTTACCCTTCGGTCCCTTTTTCCCTTAGTGCTATCCTACACTTTATTCTCTCCCTCTCTCTCTCTCTCACTCTCACTCTTTTTTTTCTCTTCTACTATGGGGGCGAAAAGAAAAGACGTCGAATTTCTCTCGCGAATTCTCTTTCTTTTTACGGGAAGCTTGCTCGTACAAGGAAGGGTGTCTAGAATTTGCAATAAAACTCGTCGATCGATTGTGGGTTGTAATAAAAATTCAGCGATAGCGTTTCCGGTGCGTCGGAAAGAACGAGGGAGGATATCGCTCGGGGTTTTAAGCGCTTGCATTATTCTCGGATGTTTTCCTCGGTGATTTGCATTAATATTTTAAACGGGCGAGAGAGCTGCCATTTCTGACAGGCTGCTTGTTTATTAAAGCGTGATTTTCATGAAAATGTTTATGTAATGATTCCCGATCGAGCGTTAATAAATGTTTCAATTATGCTTTAAATTATTCAAGTAGAATTCTCGTTTTCCGATAATTTTTGCGTTCATTTCGTAACAATTTTCTATCGGTATCTTTGCGATGATATTTTTTTTATAATTTAGTTGAAAATACCAAAAATTAACATCGATCGTGATTGTCGTAATATTCCATGGAAATATCAAGAGATTTTGTGCAATAGATTCACATTTTCTTAATATACGATCCTATAATCTTTTATGTCACACACACACACACGCACGCACATACACACACATGCGTATTGATTTGATAAGGGTAGTCAGCTTTTTCTTGAATTTCGTGGCATCGACAGCAGAATATAAAAAGGCTTTTAAATGCAATCGAATCCGCCCAGAAGCGTTGCACCGCTGAATGTAGAACGATCATGGAATGAATAAAAAATGGCGATCCATTTTCAATCGCGTAAGAAATACGACAATTGTCATGCGTGCGGCACACGCATTTAGCAATTCATATTTCTATCGGAAATAAAACAAAGAGAAAAGTCGTCGCGTTGCTGTAAAAAGTATTGCCATAAAAAAAAACAAAGTTCTTGTTATAACATTACATCGCATACGCGAACTCGTGATTTAGGATATTATTAACAATAACGAAAGAAAATTTCTTCCACGTACGATTAAGACGACGAATTTTACGAGTCACCCTGCTGCTATCGTAATGTAACATCACACGCGCTTATCGTCACACGTGACGTAACTTTCATTACATTATCGTGCTCGCGTATATATACACGCAATTACTCTAATTGGATAGCTGGCCCACGTATTTTCCATTTCTCATCGATAATTCGATGAAGTCTAAAAGTAACTTAGGAAAAAGTTAGATAACCCTTATTACAAAAATACATGTAACTCTCGCATAACAAATTATAATAATCCTAATCGTTCTGATAAAACAAAAATAAAAAAAAAGAATACCATCTTAATATTTTTCAGAACAATTCATTTTTCGTCGTGGCACGTTTCGATCTAAACAAAACAAAAACCGAATTACTAATCGCAATCATCGTACCATCTGCTCTCTTCGTAATCAGCCTGACAACGTTGATCATCATAACGCGTTCAGTCCAGGTCGGCGATGACGCGAAGATGAGATGTAGATATTGTACGGAGAAGAATGAGGACGAGGGCGAGGACGAAGGACTCGTGGAAGGAACACCGACGACGCCACAGGATCATACGAATGAGAATGAGATTAGAAGTATGGCGCTCTAGCAGTTTAAACCGCTCGGCACGAGCAACTCATTGAAATACGAAAGATTGCCGCTTATTGATATGGACGAAGCTGAGGATTCGTTTTGAAAAAGGCAGAGAGATTAGAAGAAATAAATGGAGATTAGAAAAAAAGGATCGCGAGATTGGAAGAAATAAATGTAGATTAGAAAAAGGATCGAGGGATTAGAAGGAATGATGAATGTTAGAAAAAAAATGATCGAAAGATTAGGAAAAAGATTGAAAGATTAGACAAAAGGAGAAAAATTTTCGAGAAAATTATCCGAGAAAATGAACATCGAAATACGTTCAGGTGAAAAGAATTCAAACACATTTTTGGCGAATTCTAATCGTCTTCCTAAAAGGAGAAGAAGAATAAGAAAAAGGAAAGAAATTTACATACACGCATACACGCAGACAAACACATACCCATATAGGGGCCAAAAAACTTATATACTTGTATTTATCTACTGTATATTTATATACATAACTCTACTCGAGAAGATATATATA
>JAIFRP010000026.1:8035734-8049657 GCA_032403825.1 Odynerus spinipes
GAGAATCGGTGTGCAGCTAAGCGTAACACAAGCAACTAATAATTATTATCCTGGCGCGACGTGTGACTAATATCACACGGCGCCGAGGATGGATGGGTTCATAAACTCGAAACTCGACTTCTTATTACGCCGGGGCCTTATTACAAGCAGCAGGTGAAGCCCGCGAGATAATCGTTAATGGATTTCTCGCGTTAATATTCCTACTTGCAGGGTCAGCGTCGTATGTTACATTAGATTCATGTTTGAAAAGATAAATTTCCAATCGAACGCTTACGTATGAAAGTAAGAGTAAAATTACACGGTTTTCGAGTAAATTGATTTATAAAATTGGAAACTTCGATAGAGGGAGAAATTAATTAAATTAATAATTAAGAAATTAATTAACGATCAAGATTTCGGAGTTTAAAAAATAAACTTTCGCTCGGAAATTAATTTATCTATAGAGATACGAAATTTCACGGAGAGAGAATTTAATTTCTATTAAATATTCATCGAGTAAGCTAAATCGTTCGTGAAATTATGTAATAAATAATTTTTTAAAGAAAATTATTTGATTTCAAAAATTCGTCTACTCTTCTGAAAAGTTTGTTATACAAATTTGTAAAGATATTTGTTTAAAAGTCATACTAAAGATTTTCTTACTTTTGAAAGCACACTTTTCACGGATATAATCGAAATTGAACGCGTGAAATTTCACGTTCGAGTCGATGCGTTACGCGCCATTGCCTCGAGCGTGCTCGTAAAGCAACGTGTAATTTGAAAATGCAATGTTTGTTGCACCCTGCCATTCAACATGACTCTCTCTCTCTCTATCTCTCTCTCTCCCTCTCTTTCTTTCTCTTTTCTGATCGTGATCGTTTCACAAGAGCCATTACCGTAACATATTCTTAAGATCTTCAACCGTCCGTTGTAAATGATGGTGATGTCGTACAACACGTCCTCGACAGCAGCATCCACGTGTGTATCGAATAAAAATTGACTCTCGTCACCTTTCTTCACGTGAAGACGTACCATTTTCTTGACCTGTTATTTATTTAAATATATAAACAACATTTCGAAAATGTAACCCCAATGAATTACACAAAAGCGATTAAAAATCGTCTACCTTACTTACGTGTGTTAGAAATTGGCAAAAGAATTATTCCAAATTAGGAATAGATGATTAGGGATGTTTTTTCGATAACGTGACGTTTAATTATGTTTTTTTTAAATTATGTAAAAGGGGTAATGCCGGTCTTTCAAACGTGACACACTCGCTTAGGAATTAAATATGATCGAAAAGTGTGCTCGATTTTAACGCAACGCGAAGCAGCAGAAGTGCTGCCACCTATCACTATGGTAACATCGAACATTGAACAAACTATGGTCCTGAGAGTTGGCGTAATAATCGTACTTTAGAATTTTAGCGGGAATAATGTTACATAATTGAAATTAGAATTTTTCATAAATATTAAATCACAATTTTTGATAAAATATTACAACCACTATTTTATAAGGATATGGGGTGAAAGAAACGAGTATTGAAGCTTCAACTAAAAAAAAGACATCGGTAACAAAAAGAATCGCCATTTAATGAATATATAATTCCACTTTCATTATTATGTAATATACATATGTACATTCTAATGGAACACAGATTATAAGAATAGAGACATGTTCACATGTAGTTTACAGACACGATAAAAGTACGACGGTAATTCGTCCTATCGCGTTTCTTTTTCAAAATTCCTCTTTTTCTCCTCCTCTCATCAAAAACAGAACAATTTTACACATTTACATACGTCGTATCGTTTTCTAATCATCGACTTTAGAAAAGCATATCCGATCTTCTCTCCTTGGCTGCATTGATTGATTAAAAATTAATAATAATATTAATAATAATAATAATAATAATATTTAAATATCTTCGACGCGGTTGGATGCGAATAATAAAAAAAGAAAAGAAAAAGAAATCTATACACACTTATCGAATTGCGATAGCTGAGAAACTAACGTAAGTGACTAGTATTATGTTAAAATACGGATCTTTTTTTCTTTTATTTTCTAAATCGCTCGCTCGGACTTCGTCATCTTAACAACGGATATATAAAAGGACTTGGAAACGAAGATGGTCCCTAAACATTTTTTCTCGCTACACATTCCGTTACACGCCATTGTTACGCATCTCCTAGAAAATAGATTCGACATTTTTCGAACGTGTGACAAGTGAATTAAATGCATGTATGTATCTGTTAATCTTGGACTACACAACACTTGGGCGAATAGTGCCTTTTAAATGCCGTATACAACAACGATCGCTAACAACGATAAAGTGTTGCGATATATCGCGATATTCCTATCGGTATTGAGTACATCGAAGTTTCACTTTTGGTAAACGCTACTCGCGAAATGATTTTTACGAGTGCACTAATTCTTTTCATTCTCGCAACAAAAACGAACAACTTACACTTATATGTTAAACGAAGACGATACATACATACGCGATATAATTTGTTTTCTATTATACATTCATCATTTTCCATCGACGCGCGTTTAATACTCACGTGAGAACGATTTTTCTTTTGACGGGGATAATAATTATATATATATCTTGTGTTTTTTAACGCGATACGATGCGATATGATACAATAGAAAAATTAGCATTTGGTCCGGAAAATGAATAAAAAAAATATATATATATCATGAGTTCCCAAATTACTTACAGGCTATACACAATGAACGACCGCTATTAATTTAACTTTTTCCACATGGAGGATACGTGTATATCTTTTTCGCGTTCCTCGCGCTTTATGACGACAGTACACAAAAATATTCATCTTCTCCCGTAAAACACGATGAAAAACATCAACGAGCGTTTCTCGAACTATATCAGCTATTTATTTTATCTGACTTTCGTTTTCTGAAAATAGACCATAGCCATCGATCCTTCTTTCCTTCTTTCTTTCTTTCTTTTTATGTACGACCGACGACGAATATAATCTTTGAAAATCTCGAAATAGGAGATAACATTTATCTAAAGATCTAGATATCGCAAAAGTTTACTGTTTATTAATAAACAATCATCGGCAAGGTAATCTCGATGTTCGTCTCCTAACGAAACGAATCCTCAGAAAAAAAAGATTATTAAAAATCTGATATTTGTTGTTTTTTTTTCTTCTTTACGACAACGAGGAGAAGACAGGAGATACTTTCTTTTCTTCATTTTTGCTTAATACATTTTTATCCCTCCTCGTCGATCGTAAGTTGAACGTTGGACCGTCTTGATTCCTTCATGGCTTTGCCGGTTTCCTGATAAAACGGATAAGCACCGTGCAGCGTGGCACACTGCACGGTATGCTCGTCTCAAACTTTGGTCTCAGGCCCGTCCGTCGTGTGCTTGAACGAGTTGCGAATCTTACTGAGATGAAGCGCTGCGATATGCCCGTAACTTTTGTTGTACCACTCGGGTGTTCGTCCTCTGCGATAACAAATAAACGATAAATTAGTATAAAGAGAGAAAGAATGGGATGAGAGATAGCAAATATCATGGTTATTCGTCATCGGCCACGAGAGAATGCGCTGCACTTACTTTGTATCGACCCTAGACAAATGCATGATCCGTGATTTTCCACTACCGCATGGTTCAATGAGATAACGCGAGGCTAAAACGATTCCGCGAGTTCCACCGAGCATGACCGGAGCGTCTGGATGTTCCACTGACGTTTCAACGATCACGCAGGCATCCTTTGGAAGATCATTTCGCCAGGATCTAGAGAAAATATTGAATTATTTAATATTTAGATCTTTACAAAGCTAGAAAATGATACTAAGTAACTACACCGATCAATAATCCATATTAAAAATCAAGAGTTCTGATAAATGCGTCAAATAAGTTTCCCAATAAAAATTGAACCTAAGGAAAACAATAAACGTGTAACGATTAATACCTTAAAACACAGTAATCCCGTGCAGGAAGAGGACTCATATTCCCAGTCGCGTATTGGAAGACCTCGACATTTTTGTCAAGTTCCGTGACCAGCCTAGACTTCAACAGCTGTGGATCCCAAATATGTCTTTCTCTCAGTACACGATGTAAAAGTTCATTCGGTGGTGCTTCAACATCGGTCGACACTCGCCAAAGTCTCAAGGGGTGTCCATCGCCAACTTTCTTGTAAGCCATGTCAACGCTACTGTCAGCAGGATTGTTAACACTGACCCAACCACGACTTCTAAACGAGTGAACAAAAGACGAAATTATTAGGAATTGATATTTAAGAATTTTTGGGCTATAGAAATATTGTGAATTGGTTAAGATTACAGGGAGAGATTATTAAAAGGTTGTCACTCACTTCTCGCACGCTTCCTTCAACAATGCCGTAGTGCAGGCTTTCAGATATCCCCTCCAGTCCTGATTAAGCTCGGAACCAAGTTCTTCGAGGGCGACTGGAACGCTCTCTTCCATGTAATTGAAGTGACACTGCGTCAGCATATCCGATGAGACCTGAGAGTAACGAAGAGGAAGAGATATGAAACCCCATGTGTATATATATGTATATCTACTTATATCCGAGAGAGTTAATACACATAGAAGTTCACGTTTCGTGAGAACGTGTTTGCATCTCGGATTCGACCACGATCGGGATCGATGGTTCGAACGACGAATGACACGCTCGACAGAGGCAAAGGAGGAGGAGAGTACGTAACGTCCTCTTACCATGAATAATTCACGATGCATGTTGACCAGATACAGAAGACAGTCGTGCGCTGCTTTGTTTTCCGAGAGTTCCCGCGGATCAGGACTGCCCACGGTCTTTCTCCTACGTGGGGATACGCTGCTCGGCCTGTTGGTCACGTTCGTATTGCTGTGGTTGAAGTGGAACAGGCTCGGTGCCAGGCACACGGCCAGGTTCGAGGCTGTCATTTGGTTGTAGGGCGAGTTGCTCGCGACGTGGTTCAAGAAGTCGAGCAAGGTTTCCAACGCTTCTCGATGTTCATCCGGCAGGAGTAGGAGAACACACTGAACGGCGTCCGGCCGAAGTTCCAATGGAACGTCTATGATGAAAATGACAAATTTTTATTTTCTACCTCTAACGATTGCTTTAATAAAACGAGTAAAAGATAGGAAAGAAGTTTGGCTTACGTTGGAAGATCGCGATGAAGGTCTCGGACAACTTATTCGTCAGCAAGGCTTCGGGCAATTCCCTAAAGTATTGCTTCACGAGATCAGCGACATCGAAAGCCTGTTGACCGTCAAAATTGATATTATCTCCTTGGGTCTCCGTCATAACCTTCAGCCTCTGTATCCTTGACCTGACGCCACTCTTTCTGAAGATCCCAACCTGGTCAAGAGCATTAGCCCTGAGCCATCTCAGAGCGATCTGTATGCATTTTGGTAAAGCCTGACCCGTTCGCTGAAGAGACAACAGCAAGGGTACACCAAAGACGGTTTTATCTTTATAATCCGGGGTCTTGATCTTTCTAATGAACTTTGGTAATTCCCAATTCCATCCGGTCCGATGAGTGGGGCAGTACCGTTCCATGCAAGCGGTGAGCTTGAGTAACGCCAATTTACGGAGGACCAATAATTGTCCGCACGACATGGACGCCATAGCCCGAGGACAAAGAGGATCGAGCGGTTCAGGATATAGCGAGCCTCTTTGAAAGCTATGCCACCTGACAACCGTGACCTTGTGCCTCGGGGAATCTTCTTCTTGATCAGAATCCCTGCTAGCAACCGTGGAACTGCTCTCCTGACTCGCACCCAGCTCGGAACTCCTCGAGCGCGATTTATCCCTGTAAACCGTGACGTCCTTCGACAATGGTTTCTCATCCCTATGCGTATGATCCTCCCGACGCCTGAAACTCTTGTGCATCTTGTCCTCCCGCTTCAACGTCGAGACCTTGTCCTCCTTGAACCTCTCCTGACCCTGAGTCAACTTATCGCGGAACCTCTGGGACTCTTTGCCAAGATTGAGGCTTCCACCGCGCGTGTTGATAGGCGTGCCCTTCGGTGAGCATTCCTTTGGGCTCTGAGGATGCGCAGCGACGTATTCCAAGACCTTCGCGTGGTTACTATTGGCGTCTCGGAAGTATCTCTGCCTCCAGCTGGTCGGTTGGCATTCGGAATCACTTAGAGCACCCTGATCGTCTCTACCACGATGCAACAACCTACGTGCTCGATTCATCTTTGTACGGGTTGGTGTAGGTGTAGGGCCACCACCTTGGGAACCATCCGAGCAGTAACTCGAGGAATCGTCACCGAACGGACTGCTAGGTGCATTCGCCATGAGTGAAGGTGGCAAGTGATAAGGAGACGGTGGCAAAGTCACCGGCGAGCCAGGTGCCTGTAGTGGTGAGCCGGATAAATGATCGTTAAAACTGATCGGTGCTGGTCCGGTTGGTGACACGTCCACGCAGTTTAGCTCCTTCATCTTCTGCTGCATCGACATCACGTCCAGCACCTGTGGCCCGCTTATAACAACACCGTCACGGTTCTGACGCTTACGTCGACGGGATTTCAACGACTCCACCCGCCTCAGAATCGCCTTCGCACCGTCTCGAAGCCTCTCCGAGCCGGTCCTGCGAAATCTTGGGCTGATTTCTTCAGGCATCGTACCGGGTGGCAGGCTACCGTACTTCAAGTTCTCCAACATCGTGTCCTCAGCTTCCTCGGCCTCCAACCGATCTTGGAGAGAATCCTCTTCGGACTGAACAGTTTGCCCTGCGATCGTTTGCAATCTTTCGACGTTTCCTTGCGTGATGTCACCTACGCGGGACCAGCGTCGCGTTTTCTTCTCGAAGGTCCAGTTCTCGCTCAAGGCGCACTGCGTGTCCTCGTCGGAATCGTCGCCACCACCCTGGAAAAAGAAAACGAGAGTGGTTGAAAGCGGGGGCGTAGAAATATTTGAAAAATTATTCTACAATTTTTTCTTTTATCACAAGGAGAAGGTTCCAAGAAATTAACAAGATCGCCCCCCAAAAATCGATCATTTCGATCATTTTCGTCATCGAAAATGACGACGACGAAGAGAACATTCCCCTTCTCCCTTCTCTCTTCTTATGTACACATCCACTTAAGGATTTTTATTAATGAGCCGTTAATAAACGACGAGGGGCTTTATATTTATGACATCACGGTAGTTTCTTTCGTTCGCATTCCTGATTTTCCTCGGGGGCCGGCCCCCGGTAATTATCTTGGCCGCGGGGCGCTTCCGAGCGGAGAGCTCTCAGGGCTTCGGCCCGATTCGTCTTCCTGATTACCCGATTTATCGTTCCTTCTGGCCGCTTGCAACATCGACGGAAACTAACGACATAACGAGCCGTCATTGACCTCCTAAAGGATATCTCGATGAGCGAGAGAGAGAGAAATAGAGAGGGAGATAGAGATGAAGAAATGCTTATTGCAATAAAACTGAACCCTCTGTTAGAAAAAAATGTAAAAATTGATAATAATTAAATAAAATATTGTCATCGTTATCTACGTTTAGCTACGTATACCTACTAAGAATGTTTATACAGTGGCTATAGTTAGCTACACGATGATGACGATTTTACGAAATACATTTTTGAAAGAGCTATTTTTCTTCTTTTTTGAAAGGGGTCTTTTTAAATGACCGTGTCGAAATGTGCAGCTTCTAGCATCGAATCAACAGAGAACTATGCCGCGTATAATAGAGAGACGACGACGTTGGTTGATCGGTTTCCTAACAACAGTAACCAACGCTGTTCTATCGTTACGAAACACGACGCCTTTGTCGTTACCAAGTGGAATACAATACCTCGTGGCTCTCTGTGCGTACACGCTTCGAGGGAGTTCGCGACCTTAACGCTTGATGTTCGATGTAAAACGGTATTAACGCCATTGAAAGGGTTTCGTAGTACTACGACTATCTCAAAAATAATTTCATTGATCATTCACTCGTGAACGTAGCGCGTCATTTCGGTGCCTGGTTCGTAATTTTTGTATACCACATGCGTATTATGTACGTTGTAATGTAATATATACTTTATGAGTCTTTTAATTTCATATTGTGTGAATAAATAATCTAAGGAATGAAAATGAAAATTATCAAATACGGGAAATGTTTTTGATAAAATATTGATTTGTAAAATAATATAGGTAGAGGATTAATTTTTAAACTTTCCTTACGTATTGTTATATAGTTGTGATATAATTTGTAATAATTGATACGTATAATAAATAAAGGAATAAAAAGTTATGTACCCCGAGTTTGAATTTTTTCAACAATTTTGAGTTCCCACACCTTCTCTATAATTTAACGGAGCGTTCCACGCACGTGAAGTTCCGAGGACGATTTCGGCAATTCTTAAAAATTTTCCCCAAAAAACTAACGAATCTTTCTCCGAATGTACGTCAGACGACCGGATGCAGAGCCATTCGATTACGTATCGCTGGTAATCGACGTGTTCTCGAATGTGGGCCACGGTGGGTAAAAATAATCGTCGTTGCAGAAACGGGATATCGGCTTGAGCAAGCAGCCACCCTCGCGCCTTTTCCTTCGCCAGTTTGAAAATAACTTTTCTCGAGACTTTTGATGCGTTTCTTGAACGCGGTTTTCTTCGTTGCACTCGTACGAGTGTGCCATTCTATTATGTCGTGCATACTTCCTCTCTCAAATATTGCATGCGTAACGGAAATAAATTCTCTTTGGCGATGTTGCGTAACGATCATATATCGGGTGTTCCAAAAGAATATTAAACATATACATGTAACTATTTGCACTTTGATTAATTAATACACACGTAATGTTCTTTGCGTTTAATTAAATTTAACAAATACGCGTTTGATTTATTTACGTTTAATTTGTGCTATAACATTTATTCGTAATTAAACATCTACTATTTGTCGGATCGTATAAGAGGAAATAAAATTTTATCGCAGCACTTTGTACGTTTCACTAGAATTTCTAAATTTTCTAATCTAGCGTGCTTCTTTATCGCGAAATTCCACGAAGCTTTCGAAATGAATGACACTTTCCTAGAAAATCATTAGCAGTAGGCGTTGGACGTTGGACGTTCCAGTGATACCTCCTGGACGTGTCTCTTTTTTTCAAGGACTCGCTGGAAAAATTTTATCTTCGCGATAAGTTCGCGCGGTAGGTAGGTATGTACATATTCCGTATAGAAGATTAGGCGATCTCTCTCTCTCTCTCTCTCTCTTTCTCTCTCATGGTGTATAAGCGCTATCTGCATTTCCGTTCCAGCGCGTTATACGCGCGACGATTCCTACACGCGAGTTATTTCCGCGCTGGTCGAACCGCTCAACGAGCCGTGTCGCCCCATGTACAATACATACATACATACATTACACGTATGTAATTGTATATACGTATGTGCGTTCAACGTCACTTCCGTCAAGGTACGAACCCCATTATTTCGAGCGTAACGGTGCCACACGCGCGAACTCGACAAAAGACGAAGAGAACTCGAAAGCATCGAAGATATTCGCGTTGAAAGAAGTTTTCTCTTTGGTAGAGAATCCATTCCCGATTCGATTGTCATCATCGTCATCGAGGGTAGGGTTGCTGGTTTCTTGGTTCGTTTTTTTTTGCTTTCTTTACGACGGCGTCGGTATAATTGAAATTTGCGATGGCTTGAGCTCTGGACCGTCGCCATTCGTACTCGTTAGGTTATTGCAAATCGTATATCATCTTATGATGTGTCGTGAAAGAAGAGAAAAGAATTTTATTGTGGTGTAAAATTTTGCAAATATAAGAATATAAAAATTTGTTTGGACGAGAAAGTAGAAAATAATTGACATTAAAAACATCAATTATAAAAAAAATATTGTGAAACGTAGACATTTAACGTATCTTCTTTGTTTAATTTTACTATTGAAATAATTATTAATTTCGAGTATTATTATTGAATCATAAGAAATGAAGAAAGTGTGAAAAGAAGTATTCGAATTTAGAAACGCGTTTGTACGATGACCCAGATTAACATAGAGCTTCATTAAAAGGACCGAAGCGAGAAATTAGTCGCGCCTACCCCCGCCGAGTTTTAATTTTATGCTTTTCACTTCGTTCCCTCGCTCTCAAAAGTCGCTGCTCCCAGTGGCACTGTAATTGGTGCGCGAGGGTGGACCAACGGATCGTTTCGCTTTGCCATCGTCGTCGTCGTCTCGAGAAGAGATATTTTTGCTCCGGGAAAAATCCTCTCTACACTCTTACACGCTTTCTTCTTTCCTTTCATCTTACGTAGAAAGAAGAAGAAGAAGAAGAAGAAGAAGAAGAAGATGAGGAAGGAAAAAAGAAAGAAAGAGGGGGAGGGGGTAAAAGCCGTCCGTCGCGAATTAATAATGGCTCCTTTCGAAGTTCAGAAAGCGTTGTCGCGTTACGATGCGTGAACGCGATAATGTTTCGAGATAAAGGGTTCATTTTTGCTCGCGAGACGAAAAAGAAACGCGTGGAATTGGTTCCAGAAGTAAATTCGAGACGTAAAGCGGAACGATAAAAAAAAATTTACGTACAAATTTATCGTATCCGACAATTCTTAAAGAACGTTAAGCTAAAGTGAATACGCGAGAGCGAGAAAAGTGGGTAAAATTAAAAAAAATAAAATAAATGTAATAGATATTTCTCAACACTGACGTAAAATAAGAATTTCAAAAATCCCAAAGTACATGGCTCCGAAGGGAAGAATGCAAAACACGTGCGCTTATATGAAATTTTTCATTATATCGAATATATTCCACGCGCGAAGCTTTAAATTTATCATCGAAAAAATCCATCGATCTTTCCCTCTTTCTCTCATAAGAGATAAAAGATCCCATCGATCGTTTCGAGCTTGAAATTCCCGTATTCGAAAGTAAGGTATCTCGGTTCGAAGTGAAGCAAAAGAAGCGTACCTACACAGAGACATAGTACATACAACATACGAGAGATCGGCATTCCGTGCATTCTCTTAAGCCAACGATCGAACACGGCTACGTTCGAGATCACGGATTTCTTCATTCGCGATTCCGTAACGAGAAGCGTTCGAGAGAATCGATCTTGTCATATCTCTCTCTCTCTCTCTCTCTCTCTCTTGCTTTTCTTTAGCGTACGAGAGTACCGAGAGTACTTTTCGATTCTTCGAGTATACCGGTTTACATCTCTACCGACCAGTTTTTCCTTCCACTCGAAGATCTCGAAGATCTCGAAGATCGAGGTGGATCTTCTTTGTTGGATCACGATGCTCCGGCTCGAATCGTTTTGCTGGGCCAGGTTTCACGAGACGACGCCAAGCTGTCTGCTTACGCTCCAACCTCTCCTCCCTCTCTCCCTCTCTCTTTCTCTCTCCTTCTTTCTTTTTCTCCCACTCCTCCTTTTCCGTGGGCGAGACTCTCTCGTCGAGAGAAATCATCGCGAGCCTTATATCGTGCCATGCCTTACCTTCCTTGACTCCCGTGCTTGCTTCTCGCTACGCATGGAAAATTCAGTTTTCTAACGGGGCCTCGTGAACGTTACGTCCACGCACTTTCTTGAGTTTCTTCGCGGCAACTTTATTTCCATAGACACGTACACACGTATGTATGTATGTATGCGTGTAGGTATACGTTCAATCGGTATAAAGGCGTGTGTAGAGTACGAATTCTCTTAACACTTCGCTAGGTAATCCGAGTAACGCGTAATTAACCGATACGCATCGTGCTAATTAAACGATCTCGGTGAAATTCGAGACTTGAAAAAATTGCACGCGTGCCTTCTCTTGTAATTTAATCGGGCTACGGCTCGGGGAGATTGAAATTAATTGCTTAAAGCTCGTTGAAATCGTGTATCTGTTATGTTAGGTATTGAATTAGCTTTTGTAATGTATTTTGCAAATTTTATGCGTTCATAAAAATATGAATATTTAACTATTAGAAGATAAGGGTTTTATGAGTTTTATTATCTTATGAATTCTAGAAATATTGCGAGGTAAGTACCTTATGAATTATAAATTCTAGGTAATTATGAATTGCGGAAATTTATACAAAAATGAACAAAGTAGAAATTAACAAAAAAAAACAGAAATAATATCTTTAAATAATAAATCTTGGATATGAAAAATATATAAATTTCATATCTACATCAAGTGCGACATAAAATACATTATCAATTCACTTTTATTCAGATGTTAATTAACAAGCTATTGACTCGCTCAGAAAATACTTCCCCCTGTGCTCGAACTCGATCAAAATTAATTCGACGTAGGTAATAACGTTCGAAATAACACGTACGCGGTAATATTATATTTTCTAACTCGCGTTGGCGTTTGTTACCTGTTTCTTTAAAGAGAGAAAGAAAGAGAAAAGATAGAGTTCGAAGAACGGATTTTAACCATGTATTAAACGGTGAACGATCAAACGGTTCTTGCCGTGGCCGGCTGTTCTTGATTTAAGTAAAACGGCGTATCGCGGTCTTCATCTCGGTGTGACTTACGCTAATTGGCTTCTGAGCGATCCGATGGAAATTTATGGTAATACGGCAGCTCGCCCGCGAGCTACTAACGATACCACTCCTCGATGCAATTGCAACGAGTCGTATCGTCCCGCCGTGATAACCGCCGACTAGCGAGAGAGACACAGAGAGACAGAAAGAGGGAGGGAGAGGGGAGGGAGGGAGACATAGCAAATAAAGCATTGTGATATGACGAGGAAACTTGAACGCGCGCCCGCACACTTATGTCGTTTTACGAGCTTACCGTTTATGTTTTATTATTATATATGTAGGTATATGTATGCGAGTATAGGTATCTTTAATCTTAGGTTTAAGTTAAAGTAGTTAGAAAAAGAATTGAATTTTTGGTTAATTTCGCATTTCTTCCGAAAGTGTCAGGAAGAAGTTTATATTTAAAAAAAAATGTTATTATATTTATATTAGAGAGAACTGAAAAGTTTCTTCTTACGATAACTTCTCAGAATTTCGACGTACATTTTTAGGCGACCGAGAAACTTCATAAAAATAACGCTCATTTTAACGGGCCAGTAGCGATAACGAAAAGGTGTAAGTTGCTCGCGGGTTTCGCGAAGGAGCGAGCGTTGCGTGCGTGCCCGGTGCTCCACTCAACTCTACTGAAAACTAGATCCGACAACTTGAAACGCCGCGGATCTCGTTATAACGGTCCGACATAGAAATGCGTGAGTACGTGTACTCTCGCGGCAACGCCAGCAGCTCGACTAGAGAGCATTTATTCCGCGCTAATGATCGAGGCCTTTGTTATTTAACAAAAGAAAAGAAAAAATGATAAAATCGGAACGAAGAAGTTAGAAAATGCGAAGAGGACGTTGAGTTCCGTCCACGCGAATTTTTTTATCAACAAAATCGTCGTTCGTCTCTCCTTCGATTCTACGGCGTCCCATTACTTTGATTATTTCCATAGCGAATAATTTGAATACGTAATAGATTCGTGTAATACATCGCGCGAGTACCTACCCGTTCAGTAAAACGAACAGAACGATTTCGAGTGCTCGAGTCGTTCGAGCGAGACGAACGAGCGATACGGTGCAAGGGACTTCCTCGATTTCAAGTTCCTTGCTTTGCATCAAATTGGTTCAATCGATTTTGAAATGACAGTGCATTATATTAATTATTTATTATCTAGTCTTGAAATACTATAATGAGAAAAATAAACAATTCGATGTAGTCGATGCATTTAAGAGTTACTAAAAAATAAATGAACTTTTAAGTTAAATTAGCTTTAGAAAATAAAAATCAAATTATAGTACACGAAAAATTAAGTTACCATGAAAAATCACCATGACGTATACTTTAATCATAATTGATTAACCTATTGTTACAAAAAAAAAAGAAAGGAAGCGATAAATTTCGGCAAGTTAAACACGCGAGAAGCGGAAGCGAACGTTTCGAGCATCCTTTCACCTCTCGTCGCTTTCAAAAGTGCCGCGGAATTGCCAAAGACGAAAGGAACAGAGATGGAAAGAGGACAAGAAAGAGAGAG
>JAIFRP010000026.1:8056688-8067414 GCA_032403825.1 Odynerus spinipes
ACACACACACACACACACACACACACACACGTGTACTTATTGACACGTGACAGGTCGACTAGTAAATAAATTAAAACTTAAGGCTCGAATAAAGAAACGAGTCTTGTACATATAATATGTGTCTGTGTTGAGAAATGAAAACAAGAAAGAGTCCTTCGGTGAAATAATTACGCGAGAGATTCTATCTCGCTCGCGATCTTCCCATCTCGTTATCGAAGCACGAGAGTAGGAGAGTAATACTCGTGGACCGTTGGTCCCGATCCCGAGAATCGAGTTTTATCTCACAGTACGTACATACATAAGCGCTTCGTCGTAAGACGAAGCCATGCAAGCCTGCGGAACACACGAGATGGAACCCGTGCGTGTTCCTCTATCGATTCTTAATAAACGATACAAACGCGTTCGATCAAACGCGTACTCCCATGTATACTCTCGTATTTTATTTATATCGCGAGTACATCGAGAGTAGGGTTCAACTGGGTCAATTAGCTACTATTCATAGTGTAGTTCGCGATAGCCAGGGCTAACTAGAGTTATGATCTTACTACTTCGAACGATACGGAGTCTTTCGAGTCCACTATATATCTATCTATCTCTCTCCCTTTTACATATATGCATCGGAAGGTATATAACGTTATCTCTGTCTCTTTCTAAAACCGGTGCAACTACCACGAGAACCGGTGTATATACTCACGTGTATATACATATGTATATACGTTCGTGCGTACGAGGTTGACGGTGGCAGAAGGACGTTCGATTTTCTCACGCGATCCTGAACGATCTTATAAAATACTCCTCGTGCGTGCAAGAATACCTTCCACGAGACAAAGAGAGGTATATGTCACCAATTAATTGTTAATTACGTCAAAGGAGACAAAAAAATAGGAAGAGAATTGACGAGGACGCAAAATGTATGAATTCGCGATTTCTTCGTGTACGGGCATGTCACGTGACACCGATCAGCTGTTACCTCGCTCCGATACCGTACAAACGGATCGCGTATAACGTCCTATATGTCTCGGCGACCCCAGCAGTTAGGATAAAGCCTGTTATTCGCCGTTGCACTCACGCCATGTTACTCTTTTCCTAGTTTTGGCATCTGGCTTCGCTTTCCGACCTAACAGCTGCCTCTCGGTCATGTTTATGGGAACTTTAACTTCGCGCTTCTGCCCGCTTGCCGCGGGCTAACTCGCGGGGAAGTCAAATTGAATATGTACGTGTTTGTGTGTGCGTGTGTGCAGGAGAGACATCTACATAGAGATAAGAGATCGTACGCGTTGGGGGATTAACGGTTCTACGACCGTTTCGTATGTCTTGTCGGGACAATAATAAAAATAATGTTAATAATGTTTTATGCGTAACGGTAGATCGCTCGTTCATTTTTTCGAGCAATGATAATTAAAGTTATTTCAAGTTTTTCTCTTTTGTGTGAAGAAAATGTCGTTCTTGCAAAATTTTGTTAAATATTCTCGTCATAAAATTATTATTCCTGATAATAGTAATAGTAATTATTACTCGTGGAATTAGTAGAAACGTGATAAATTTGGAGTAAATTTAATTATTATCACTCTTCGATGAAATAATAATAATTATTATTGAAATTTTATCCCGATTTCTTCACATTTTCTATGGCTATAGTTATGCAAGTTTTCCTCGTCGAGAATCCTCGAAATTGATCGAGAAAGATCGAAGACGGTGAGAACGATCGAGAGATCCCACGAATCTATCCACAAGATCGGATCGATCGAATATCATCGAGGATCAAGTGTTTTTCGCAGTAACGAGAATCAACCTACAGATCGATCTTCCTTTCCTCGAAGCCCGAGCCGAGAGAGCTCGAGAGAGAAAGAGAAAGAAAGAGAGAGAGAGAGAGAGAAGCTCTCGCGTGCAAGCACACGTGATCTCTCGATCTCGCGCGCTCGAACCAGAATCGTGATCGAATCGATCCGATTGCCCGAGCTGCTGTTGCTTCCTTTTATCCTCCTCGTCACTAATACCACCACCCAGCACATATTATTTCGAGCTCTCGACAAATTGCTCGTGACGGTGTCAAATCGAACCCTGACATTGACTTCTATTCTCCGTCTTTATCCTCCTTAAACTTTTTCCTTTGTTTAATAGTTTATAAAAAGAGTTTCTTTTTATTAGTTTCGAACAATTGACGTTTACTTTCGATGTCCGAGAGAGAATGGATTCGAAAGTGGTTGTAAGACTTGTAAAATCACGAGTTTAGTTACTTTACGACCGTTTTTATGAATGCTCTCGAACGATCTATAATCTGCACGATAATCTCTCCCCCTCTCTCTCTTTCTCTCTTCCATTCTCGTACGTGTAATAACTGTCGCAAAGTGAAACGGTATTACTTCGAAACAGCTGATCGTTACTTTAACCGAGAGTCATAACCACCATACAATACCCAAAGTATCGCAAAAGTTACAATGTACAGCTCTCGTATAAAGATCGCAAACTTACGTTCCACGTTCACCGTTCACCGACGTAATAACAACGAACCTTCTCGCAAAAACGTAACGCGAAACGTCTTTCTCGTATATCCGAGGCGTCTCTCCAAAAGAAATCATATTTCACTTATGGTGATTCATAAACAACAGGGACCCGATGTAATCACGAGGTTGTTTAAGAAGACCAACGCGTAATTCGATTACGAAGCTTTCCTGATTGGAAGGAGAGAAAGAGAGAGAGAGAGAGAGACCGTTATAAAGTCATCCATTACGCGTCGAGGGCGACCGGTAGAACGATTTTAATCGAGATTTCTCTCCCGTATATCTACACACATACACACACACACACACACGTACATACACTTAGGCCAATGCAATTCCACGCGAATCTTTACGAGCCTTACCAAGCACGCCCGATAAAT
Organism: Odynerus spinipes; assembly: GCA_032403825.1. Lineage (NCBI taxonomy): Eukaryota > Metazoa > Arthropoda > Insecta > Hymenoptera > Vespidae > Odynerus > Odynerus spinipes. The sequence goes on from JAIFRP010000026.1 coordinate 8,059,570, forward strand.
CCGCAAAGGATTGCTTTTAACGCGACTTCGCTCCGGAATTTTTCTCATGAGAATGATATACATACGCTCGTATGAATATATAAGTATACATGTGTACGCGTGTAGTGTGATGGTGCCAAGAGAGAGAGATACATAGAGAGAGAGAGAGAGATTGGATCACCGCGTGCATCGTGAATTTCGATACGAGCGAAGCGTTTACATAACGCTCGTGACAGCAGCAGCAAAGTTGCCACCTGTGCGTATCGTTCTTCCGTAAGAACGTTATATACACATATACATGTAAATATATATATATATATATATATATATATATATATATATATATATATACATTGACTATTTGTAAGAGAAAAAGAGAGAGATATATATCGTAGACACACCTTCGTCTATTGGATCGCTATTACACCTCCGCGAGAATCAAGAACGGATCGATCGTTTTATCTCTCTCCCTCCACTTTTCTCATTTTCCTCTCGTTTTTCTCGCTTCACACCTCGAGGACGCATTAATTATGAAAACGGCAGTTCGCGGGAGTTAAACGTGGGTGAGCGGCGTTCGATTCTCGTTCACTGCTTCACGACAACGACGACGACGGCAACGACGAGAACCTTATCGAGCGAGTGGCTCGTTGTTTCGGTTTTCAACAAAAAAAATATCGATAAGGAACGTAGATAAGAATCGAACGCACGATTATACGATACATTCTATCTTCACTCTTCACATCCGCTGTGAATGAGAGACTTCTAATCTATCTCTTGTCTCTATTCAGTCCATTCACTCTAGTTTTATACATTCCTTCGTCTATTTTTCGTGAAAAAATTATTTATCGAAGGAATCTACTTGTTCGTACGCATTTATCACCACCGACGACTTTTTTTTTCTAGTTCTCATTCAATTCGTTTTCTATTCTTTCGTAAGAAATGCTTTTGTCGATAGAATAAAGACTATAATACCTACACGTTTTTATTACGTCACTAATTATAATTTACCTTTCATGTTTCCGCAGCGACACTGTCGACACATTCGTTAGCGGCAACCCGAACGGATAATAGACTTTTCTCTATTTTCCCGTTCTCGTGGTTTCACCAATGGTTTCACTTCGTCCCTTTTCTCCCACCACTATCCCTTCCTTTTCCCTTTTTCCCCTACTCCTTCCTAACAGAAGAGAACCTTCCTCCTTCTCCTCGCTACGAGACTACGAACGAACGTGAAAAACTCTTCCTCGATCATGGCTTCCATCACCATCATCATCATCATCATCATTATCATCACTATCGTCATTAACGTATCATCGAGTTTACACTATCGAAACTTTCGCGCCCACGCGATTCCGTTCATCCTCGAACTATCGACGATATTATAGATCGCGCGAACTGATACAAGTTTCTTTGAAAAATAATCAAGCGTATTCACCGCACCAGTAGTTTTTAAAAAAGAAATATTGTCTCTTCGATTATTAAGAACACACAGAGGGTGAATAAAAGATCGCGTAAATTTACGCGAAGATGTTTCCTTCGGCTTCTTCTTCTTCTTCTTCTTCTTCTTCTTCTTCCAGAGTTAATACAAATAATTTCTTGTTTCTCCACGGGAAATGAGAACAAAGAATTCACTTCCTACTCGAATTCTTCGCGATACCATCGTTTTCAAAGTGATTCGAGTATAATATTTTGCAATCACACTCGAAAGACGTATACTCTCTGTGAGACACGAAGAACCGAACCGATCTCGTGCGTCACGCAAACGACTGCTTCACCGGTTGGCACTCGACTAGCGGTCGTAGGAGCGAGCAGCCCGTATAGAAGAGAGAAGCTCGGGCTGCATGAAGAAACCGCACACCGAGGAAGCGCGTGCTGGAGTGGTGGGGCTTGCCTGACTTTGGGGGGAGAAGAGATAGCAGAGAGCGAGAGAGAGAGAGAGAGAGAGAGAGAGAAGGAAAGAGACACGAAAAAGAGAGAAAGAAATAGTCGGCACAACTACTAGTGGTGGTACCAGTCTTAATATATGTTTACGTGTATGTTAGTGCGTATAGCTATCTACTGTGGTCGTATCCATCTACGTAGATATATTTATAGAGTATGTGTCTTTATTTCTATATATTTACTATGTATTTATTATTTAATTACTCTGCTTTAAATAAGTGTTTCTATTTTTATGTGTTTTTCTGTTTATGTATGTGTCTCTGTGTTGGTGGGTACATGTATTCCATGCACTTATATACTTGTATACGTATCTAATATATGTATTCGTTTCCATGTAGTCATATATTTATATCTACATTTATTCCCATTTGTATGTGTTTTTCGTTCACGTATTTGTACGCGTGTCTATGCAATAGTATTCGTTCGTGTTATCGTACGCGTGTTAACGTCGAATGGTAGAAGAACGATATACCTCAACGTAAATACATATATATGTATGTATATATGTACGTGCTTACGTATATACGCGTTCAAAGCTAAGGGAAGGATGCAAGAGAGATCGAGGAGAGGAAGGGAAAACCGATGCGTTTCACGGGTGCATGCCCTGTGCCCAAGCCGTACAGCAGCGTCTTGCATCGCGAACGAATCCTCCTCCTCACGTATATATATGTGTGTATACATATATATGAGCGCATGCACTTTTTTCTCTTCGAGTCTTATCCCTCTCTTTTTAGTCAGCCTTTCATCGGGAGTTCTCTCTTGTATCGTTCCTACATCCTTCCCGGTGTAGCGGCTTTTTTTAACAATTTTTATTACAAAAAGAGAAGGACTCGTTCTTGAAAGGGAAAGGTTAATTAAAATATCGTACTTCTTTCTTCAGTTTAATTAATACTCGTTATTATCGATGGTAACGTTATATTTATACTTTAATAAAATATTATTACAATTTTAGCGGCAGGATTAAACTGACGTCGTAGAAAAAGGTATCGTGACAGTTTCCCAAACATTATTACAGCGTGTAACGCATGGACCAAAAGCAAAAGTCACGTTTTAGCTGAAACGATCGTTGACGTTAATAAAATCGAGTTGAAACGAGCTAACTACCAAAATGCTGACTGGCTTTCTCTTCATTCGCGAGACTAATTGCGGGCCACCTACGAACTATCCGACACAAAGAGGCTTCTCTTCCCGGAAAGCGTGTGTTTTGCGTTTGGGAGTTTGTAGTCGTGTGGCCTTTGTGCGGTCGTTGCAATTACGAAGAACAAGAGAGCAAGACAGAGCAAGAGAGAGCAAGAGAGATCGAGAGAGATCGAGAGAGATCGAGAGAGAGAGCAAGAGAGCGAGAGAGAGAGAGAGAGAGAGAGAGACGGAGGAAATTGAACGGGGGTTGGTCGAGGGGTTTATCCAGGTGCGCTCAACTCCCACGAGTTTCTGAACTTGGCTAACCCCCAACAGATGTGTCAAGGACCCTTTGGTTCGTCGACACGTTGTACGTACGTACGTACCTACGTACATACTTGCTCCGGCCGTTCGTTTCTGGCACGCGACCAAAGCCTTAGATGGATTCGACTGGCGATTTACTTCACGAGAAACGCGTATCGAGTGAACGCGAATCGCTGATCGATTCCGTCATCGCGAATTGGATTGGGGAAACTCGAGATACCTGCTTGTTCATCAGGCTTAGGTTTTTGCTGATGCGACAAAGATATGGGAAGTTCGCGTAGTTTTCCTTGAATTTGATATTTCTGTAATCTCCTACCGATGAATCATCATAGCGATGGGAACTTGGTCATTTAATCGGAAGCTCATCGATTTCCATCTTTTTCGAACCTAATCCTTTTCCGACTAGTTCCCAAAAATGAGAATCGTATCGATTTCCATTTTTTTTCAAACCTAATCCTTTCCCGACTAGTTTCCAAAAAATGAGAATCGTAAAATTGGGAAAATACACCAGCCTGTTTAATCATCCTGCTTTTAATATCCCATAAAAACGATCTTTCGTGTATTCCCAGGTTACTTCGAACTCGTTCCAACGCTAATTTGTCGAAATCACGCGGTAGAATACATTTTCGAATAATCCACATAAAAGTGTCTCTTCCCCGCGATGAAATTTCCACGATTCCGAGAAAGCTAGGAGTCTTCGACCCTTAACGTTTTCGGATAGAAACGCACCGTGGTGAAGTTTTGGCCAACTTCCAAGCCCGTAGAAGGCTGAAGAAGAGGACGGTGAAATCTTCGTGGTTGGAAAAGGTTTCGTTGGATCGGAATCCCGAGGGTGTGTCTGGATGACGACTGCTGCTCCCTGTTTCTCGAGGCCTACGAAAGCTTCTCGTCGCTCGGAGACGATGTTTAGCCGTGCGCACGAGACTCTAAGAAGATCACGAAGACACCGGTTTTACCGCGAACGACGAGACTAGTATAAACTCTCTCTCTCTCTCTCTCTCTCTTTCTTTCTTTGATCGAGAAAGAGAGAAAGAGAGAGGGACACGTCTTGGTAGCATGCCCGATTTTACCGAGAAGGATATAATTTACCCAGCCGTATTTCGGGAAGACGAACAAGTCGAAGACACACGCCTCGAGAACTATTTGAAGCGTCGCGCTAAGAGTATTTCCGAGACTAGGAAGCTGATTTTACCTTGCGCGGCGCCTATGCCAGCCTACGAAGAGGTAGAGGGAGAGAGAGAACCTCTCCTTCGAACGTGACTTCGAAATTATTCGAAATGCTGGCACCGGTGCTTGTTCTACGCTCCTTAGACTCTATTCAATTGTATTCGGACCTTGATAAAGGGTTACCCTTTGGGTTGGGCTCCATTTACTCTCTCTCTCTCTCTCCTGTTCTTTTATCCTTCTTTACATTTTTCTACAACGAGGACCACTCCTATGGATTAAACTCGTTGGTAAAGCTTTCCTGAAGTTCACTAAAACAAAACTTGATGGAGACGGAGAGATTAAAACTGAAATAATGAATTAACTAAAAATGAAACAATACTTCAACACGGTTACTCTGAAAAACTTTACAAATAACAGATACTAAATTCATATAAATTAACACTAAACCCCCTGATTCCTCCTAAAACATATAAATAAATAAAAAAAAAAGAAAAAGGAGCTAAACAAACGATCCATTCGATAACTCATTCTAACGAGACCAATCACGCGGATAAGTGTACACAATTTCAGGCACGGTAGCGAAATAAAGGCCAGACCAGACGAGAGCCCAACCTCACCGCCGATCGTTAATTAAAAAGGTAATCGAACGATTTGCTCCCGTGGAAAGCGTGACAAAGGGTAGCCGCTCGTAAATAGGCAGGCACAGGCAAGCGAGCAAGCAGGCAGGCAGCAAGCAGGACCTCGTCTCACTCTCGAAGAAGAAAACGCGTTCTACGAGGCGTGACTAAATCGCACGAGAGCGTGCGCGCGCGCGCGCGCACGAGTAGGTACACTCTGCTACTCAGGAGAGTCCATTTCACCGTTTCTATTTTATCGGTGAGAAGCATTAGCAAAGAGCTTCGAGCAAATCTGTCACATCGTTCGAATTTTTCGCGCCTTAAAGGGAAAGCTCGTATATGTATGCGTCTATGTAAGTATAGGCACGCTTGTGTGTGTGTGTGTGTGTGTGTGTGTGTGTGTGTGTGTGCGTGTGAGAGAAAGAGAAAGAACGAGTTGGTGTGTTCTCGGAAAGATAGCTCTTGCATTAGCTCGAGCCTAAGTAATTCGTTAGGACGAATTTAGTAGAAGCTACTCCTCCCCCCCCTCTCCTTTTACACACACATATACACACGTACACGCGTGGTCCTCATCGTTTTTCTCAGTTTCGCACCGGTTCGACTAAGTTAGAGAACCGTCCTTCTCCTCTCTTTCTTATTCCTCTCTTATTCTCTCTTTCTCTCTCTTTCAGTATATTTAAGCCCGGTGATGCTTTAAACTTCTTTTTTTTCTTTCCTCTTTTTCGCGAGCGGTCCAATGTCACCGCTCGAAATAAACACCCTCGTGGTCGGTCCGTGGAAATTGCACGCGAGACGAAACTACAGCCCTCTCTCTCTCTCTCTCTCTCTCTCTCTTTCTCTCTTTCTTTCTATATTTCTTAAGTACACACTCTCTGTCTCTTTCTCCACTAATCCTTTAGGAGTCCTAAGCAAGGAGACGCCAAGAGACGCCAAGAAACTAGGATAAAGGAAAATATTCGCGATAACCGCGGTTATCGTGACAAATACCGTAGCTCTGACGTCTGTGAGCAGCACGCTCCAGTATTTAGCGTAGCGTGGTAAGAATGCTTTCGAGATTTATCTCGCTCGATCGTGACGTTAGCGAAAAGGGACAAGGGTAAGAGGAAGGAAGAGAGGAAAAGACGATAAAAGCTCGAAAAGCTTTGAAAAGACTAGACAGTCGATAGGGATCGACGTTCGAGAGTACTATCTAATCGCCGAAGAGAGGCCATCGTTGGCCTAAGATCGTCGACTACGACCGAGGAAGCACGTAGACCGATCTAAATTCTAAATCCTCGCGGATGCAGCGCGCGCGTAACGTATTTCCAGAGTTGGTATCTCAGATTTATTCGACCTCGTTCAGGGAAAATGCGGCAAGAGGGCGAACTTCGTTCACGTAAGATCGATTATCGAATTTGTATCTATCCTCCTTTATCTTCTTCTCTTTTCTCTCCCTTCTTCTCATCTCGTGATGTCACGAGTATTTCGATTGCGTTTCAAGGTAAAAAAACGTCAGATCCAAAAAGAACCGACGAACCGTGTTCGTTCCATCCTGTCAATTCTTTTTCCCCTCTTCTCTTGTCCCGATCGGTTCTGACGTCAAACCAGGCGAACTTTTCGAGAGATTTACTCGAGGCTAAGTATTTTCACGTTTAAACGTTCGTTAGCGAGCTTGGATGGACGATGAACGTTCGCTTCTTGCTGACTCGTTTCGGTGTACCAGACTATCGGAGTTCGTAATCCTGACTTCATCTCATGATCGCTACACGTCCATACATAAGTATATATGTACATATATACATATGGTATCACGCGTGAAACGTGACGCGATAAACGTGCCACAAAGTATCTATATTATACTCGAAGTCTCGTGGAAAGTCTGTCGAGGAAGACTAGTGGTAAAAATTAGAGGAGCTGCTTCGATTTGTACAGTAGAAGGATCAACGAACGCGAAGGGATTACGCGAGGAGCGAAGTTTGCGTATGAGTAGGTGTATATGCGTACGGATCTTTGCATAGTATGTGTGTGCATGTATGTGTATATATATATAGTTGGCCGGATCTTAGCCGGCAAAAAGGTTGACGATCTTTTCTCTTTCTCTCGATGACGAATTTCCATGCGCTCGCGGCAAAGAAGGGGGGTAAGAAGAAAAATAAGAATAACAAGGAAAATAAGAAGAGGAAGAAGAAGAAGAAGAAGAAGCGAGAGCGACGCGTAGACTCGGCGATGTCTCCGCGAAATAACGCGTAATGCAACCGCATAAATTAACAAGCAAGAGAAAGAGAGAGAGAGAGAGAGAGAGAGAGAGAGAGAGAGAGTGGAAAGGGAGAAAGGGAGAGAGGGAGAAAAGAAAGAGAACCATATGCGTGTATGCATAAGAGAGATAGATAGAGAAGGATGCTGCGAGAGAAGAAAGATTGGGCCGCCTTAAACGCCGGCAAAGTATCCGGCCGCTCGCGAATAAATCGCCGCCATCGCCCACCGGCTCGAATTTGCATTTTCGCCGCGCTCCAAACGAATAATTTATCTCGCCGAGATTACTTTGTCATGGGGCGCGAGAACGCGACCGAAAGGGGTGAACGAAAGGGAAAGAAAGAGAAAAGGGAAGATAGAAAGATGAGTGGATACCTAAGAAGAAAAAGATGGATAAATAGTTTGATAGAAAGAACGATAAATATAAAGTGAAAAAGCGAGAGGGACACGGATATGTTCCAAGATAGAG
>JAIFRP010000026.1:8069502-8087094 GCA_032403825.1 Odynerus spinipes
ATCGAAATAATCGATCGTTAGGATCCTTCGAGACGACAATAAAATTAGAAAGTTAGATAGTATGCACCAAAGTTCAATTATTTTCTACGACAACCGGAGTGCGTCTTCTGGGAAGTAATTACACGGTAATTTCTCGTAGCTGGTAATTAAGAGTGGTATGAGAGTTCATCTCGAGGTATCCATCAGCTGAGGTTGGAATGATTCTGAGTAAAAGGCAGACTGTCTGGCTACCAGAAACACGAATCACTCTCTCACTCTCTCTTTCTCTCTTTTCTCTTACAGTTAACATATTTCGGAGCAGACATCTTACCGCGAACCGTATCAACTATCTCTTTTCTGCCAAATATTTCTCAATTATTTATGATTTATTAGTATTTAAACGTTACCAAAAACTGAACAAAGTTAGATGTCTCGTGGGCCAAAATAAACGTTCAAGATCAATGAGCAATCAACGGTATTAGAAATGGAGAAGCCAAATGAGAGAGAAGGAGACAGATACACAGACATGATATTTCCTTCTCTCTCGCACACACGCACACACACACGAAATAGCAAAGATCGTTTCTGGCAACGTTCCCGTAGCCAAACGCTGTCCGAAAGAAGCGGAAAGAGTCCGCACGTGCTTCCGACAGTCGACGATTTCGTGAATCGTGACTCGAGCCGCGACGACGACGACGACGACGACGACGAAGACGACGAGGAGAAGGCACGAGCTTTAATTTTAGCACGGACGATCGAAATTATCTCTTGGCAAGGCTCCTGCTTAGGCTTTCCTTTGCTATAAATTCATCGACTCGAGTTAGGCGACGACGACAACGACGACCACCTGACGACTTTTCGTGATCTTCGTGGCGTCGCGATGTCTTGCAAGAAAATTCGGGATTTTGTCTGGAATAAAAAGATCGATCGATCGAACGTTATAGTATCGTGGAGTGTTATCGTATTTTATATTGGGTTACTGCTCGTGAGCTCCAGTTGTCTTGGCCAGCATCCAATCCTGTTGAGACCCTCTGACGCCGGCCCTTTAAAAGCGCGTGCTCGTTTAGGTTAGTTAACGAGCCAATGGAGAGGCGTGACTCGAGATTTTTTCTTTCTTTCTAATTCATGTGTTTAGTTATTAGCTTCTTTACGATGTAATACGTTTAGGTTTATTTCTAACTGGAATCACCCTTTAATCCATTTGCATCAACGAGAGGATTTATTAAAAACTTTTCTTGTCCTATTGCGATGCAAATGGATGAATAGAAATCTAACATACGTTTAAATTTTGTATATTAAATTTATATACTTCATTTAAGTCTACTTCATCACGCTATTGGAACGCACTTCTTTTTATACTCATTTCAAATACTTTATGTCATATTATTTGTACCCGTTCTCAAAAAGAAAGAAATAAAACTGTCAAACGGTAACTCAAAGCGACTCATTCAATCTCATCAACTTAATATAAAATCCAGCATTACTTCCCGAATAAAAATCAGCCGACCTTTCCGAAGATCCTGGATCATCGATCTCTCATTATCCTCACAATCCTTTCTCGAACAAGAACGTACCAATAAAAGAGCGATCGTTATACGTACGCGTTCGTGCTTCTCACGTCTCTCGATGAGCTCACGACTTATTTATAAACCTTCTTGAATTAATTTGCAAAAAGTTGCAAGCCTCCTCTCCTCGGCTTCGTTGTAATAAGAAAAATCTCTATGAGTATCTATGAAAAAGGGGAAGAGAGAGAGAGAGAGAGAGAGAGAGAGTGAGTGAAAAAATATTACGAAGGTCGTCTTTGCATAAATCTCGAACAACATTGCGAAGGTTTCTACCCCGAAGGTAAAAGTGTTCCACGTTCGCACTCCCGCGTGTAAATTGGTATATGCAACGCACGGCGTCCGAGCTTGAAAAATTAAACGTACGTCATTAATCACCGTACGGGCTCGTCCCGAGCGATTATCATTCCCGCATTAACTTTTGAAATTAAAGAAAAGATCTGGAATGATATTCGTCGTGCACTTCCAAGGACGCTAATGATCCGCTCTGAACTTTTCCTACACGCCTGACACGTACATATTACTATTAGTTATCGGTAGAGAGTATATGGGGTAAATTGTGTGACTGGTTTACAGATTAGCGCTCGCGTAGTTAACGAAGAAAAAAAAAGGGAGAAGGAACTCCTGTAATTGAGTAGTTTAAAAACTAATTTTGAAACGCGTTCTACGTAGTTCCGTATTCTCCGAGTCTCCCACTTAAAAGTTACTTAAAACAATATTTATTTTAATTATATGCAAGTTTTATCCGCCTGTTGCCATCCGTCACTTCTTTTTTCCACCGATAATAAAAGCAACGTATATATCACCCAAGAAAGTTATCAGCATCTCTTGATGCATCTAGGTTGATCTAAATTAGGAAGATAAACATAGTCTCTTCCTATCGATTAGCTATCACGTGCAAAACAATAGCAGCGACCTTTTGCGACGCGACCTCGATTAACTGATTAAAATAATTATAAAAAATAAACTAAAGTAAAAAGATAAAAAAGAATATAATAACAAGTGTATCTTATTAAAAATACGACGTGAACGTGAACAGTGTAAGTTAGATCAACGTGGCTATAAATCTCTAATAAGATAATAATGATAATAGAATTTGAAAAATTAATATCAAATAAACGTAATAACATCTGTGTCTTATTAAAAAAAAATATAAAAAACACAAACGGTCGAAATTAAATGAACGTTGCAATGAATCGAGCCCAGTGATTAGTTCACGTGTTCACGTATGTGTATGTTCTACACATGTGCGTGTGTAGAAACGTCTGCCGCAAAAGTAGTAAACTAACGACACGTGGGCAGCGCCGGATCGGATCGGCGCAAGCACAAGCCGAGAGTAAATTATTACAGAGCCCGGCATGGTGATGCGTCCGAACATGTTAATACATCTCATAATGGGCCCTTTGTCGCGACGTCCACCAACAATGCATTCGTTATAGCTAGTGAGACTACGACACACACACAGACACACTGACACAAACCTCGCACGCTTCTGCCCACATCACGTGTACGCAGACGTGTATATATATGTATGTACGTCGGTACTGGACACACCGGGTCCTCGTTAGCACCTTATTAACGTGTGTGTATATTCTTATATGTATTAATGATTACACGTGTATAGAAGTGTGCATGTCCTTTTTTCGCGGGTAAAAATTTCGTACAGGCATTCAAGGTTAATTTCGTTTTTCTTTTATCGTGTTAGGAGGTCGAAGATTCGTATATACCTACACGTATGCGAAATATAACGTGGGTATTTTAAGAGTATACAGGGTGGTGTATTTTAATTGGAACAGCTGATATTATTATTACTATGATTATGTTAAATTGATATTTAAATCTGATAAAATTAAAATTACATTCCATTACAAAGAAATAATTGTTCAAGTTGTAATAATGATTGTAATAAATGACTCGTGTGCTACATTTATCTACACGACGTCGCAATTCTTGTTAACAAATCTTGCAAATGTTTGTAACCCCTTCTATTAAAATATCTCACCCTGTATAAATCGTATAATAAAAATCCAATCTCGCGGCACCTTCGAGGACCCGTTACATATCGATACGCCTTTGGGTGGTCCATCCCGTGGAGCCAGCCCGTTCTCCTTGTCACAATTTTTCTCGTTAAAAGGGTCCTGAAACCTGACACCTTCGTTCTTTATTTTTTTTTGTTCCTTAATTTTTTTTTCTCCCTGTCGTTTTCCTTCATCGTTCCACTCTCCACCCTATCCTTCTCCTTCTTCTTCTTACCCTACGACTACTACAAGCTCTCGAGTGATTTTCTACGAATTGGAAAATGGTGCACGCGCGCGAGATCACGTAGTGCTTCTGGAAAATGAGATGGCTGGAGAAATATCGATACTAGCTGTTGGTCGATGGCTTTTTACCCCCCACGTTTCGGCCTTCACGAAAACTAAGCTCGTTTTATAAAAGAAATCATCTCCTGATCCTTTCTGACACGAATATAGGAAGATTGAACGGTCTGGAAGGATTTTTTAGGACGTTCAGGATAAGCACGGTTATCTCGCTCTTTTTATTGCTCTATCTTGAAAGAGAGTAATTGAATCAGGATAAAAAAAAAGAGAGGGAGGACAGACTAGTCTGTCAAGTTGACTCGGGACTCGGATTTTAATTGCACATTGTCGGCTACCAACGTAAGAGACACACTCGAGTGCGTTTGGAACGGCAGCTTCTTAAAGTTGACTCAAGATTTTATCTAAAATTGAATTTCTTTTCTCGGTATTACGTTAAGCTTTTCCAATCCACCGGTTTAAGTTAAAGCACGCTGAAGAGGACCACTATCTACTTAGAACGACGTATAAAAAACAAAAAATTTATAGATTATAAAAAATTGAAGCAATAAAAAAATCGAATACAAAAACTATACTCACCCTCGTACATTTGCGCGTACTGTGGAAATCCGGCAGCCCTGAGCCACTTGCATGCCTCCTGAGCTTCGATTTCTGCAAACAAAAGTAATTCCGTGAACGATTAAAACTTCTCTCGTCTCATCTCGACGACAAGTTATTATTCTCTTTAAAAAAAAACAAAAAAACTCACAGACGACATTGTTTAATACACAAGAGATAATACGTATACTCGAAGCATCCTCGCGAGTCTAACGAGAAGCTGGTAAGAAACGTTCTCGTTCCTGCATTTCATTGTAGAGACACATACCTACATATATACATACGTAAATACATACATACGTACACGCGGCTCTTTCTTTTCTCTTAAAAGAATTCTCGAGGCTCATTAAACCGGCATCGGTGGAACGAGACGCGCGCGCGATTTTCTCAATGAGATCGTATCGTCGCGCTGGATGAATGAAGGTTTCGTCGGGAAAAAGCGGCATCCGCGACGCGAAACGTTTATATACCGGGTGAGTCAATAATTATCGCACGAGGTAAGTGACTCGTTAACAGGTAGCTTCGATACGAACTTGTGTTACGTTTTTCATCGCAACGGGACGTTTTATATTAAACGGTTTGATTTTTATTCGTTTCAGAGAAGAAGTTGCTCCGGTTGATGATTAATCGATCACGTGGTAATAGTCCAGCTCATCCTGTAGATATACATACTTGGTGTCGTAAAATTCAGAAAAGAAATATCTTTAAGCCACATCTAAATCTTTAAATAAAATTCTGCATCCTGTGAACATCCACTGTACTATTTTAAACAAGCGATACAAGTTTCGTCTATTTGTAATATTTTCTATTTCACCCTACATAAGTACATTTATGTTACAGCGTAAATCGACCACATCAAGTTAAAAAAAAAAGAAAGATAGTAAAGTCACCGAGGCCTTCGTTAAAACCACTAATTAAGACGTTCCACCTTTAAAATCAACCAGCAAATTTCTCGAAGAACACAACACGAGAAACACCCTGTACACTCACACACACACACACACACACACACATGTGTAATATACGTAGGAGCAACATCGACGTTCGAGGGCAGAGAAGAGAAAAGGAAGAAAAACTTGAAGCTGGACGGAATGCGCGGCCCGTACCGACGTGCGGATCCGACGACGGCCCATTCAATCGTCAAGGAAGAAACGTCGTTGTACCTCGTTTACTTCTACCCTATCCCTTTAAAAGCAAGACTGAGATAGACGTAGAAAGAAAGCTAGAAAGAAAGAAAGAGAGAGAGAGAGAGAGAACATGAAACGAGATAGACCGACTATTATTTTGAACACTCAACGCAGAGTCATTGTCCTGTGCGTTAATAAATCGATCAGCTGACCGATAAGATCGTGGACATTAATTGCGAAAGGGGTTAAGGTTAAAGAGAGGGATGGAGATGCTGCGAGATGAAGATATATGTATATGTATATACGTTTGACGTAATTACGGTAGAAAAACGGGATAGGGAAGAGGAATTCACGTTCGCGCGGAAAATTTTACTGTTACGAGCTGGAATGGACCACCCGTTGAGATGAGAGAAGAAGATTCCTCTCGTGTCGTTGGAATAAGATGAGAGTGGTAGTTTCGATTTCAAGAAACGAACGACAGAGTGAAATTGTGTACAGTTTGCGAGAGATAGGAATAGATTGTTTTATTGCTACAGCTCATAGGGATGCTGGGGAAAGTACTATGATAATATGACGTAAAAGTAAACTATATCTATGAAATATGTATAAGTAGAAAAGAAAATAATTAAAATAGAATAAAAATAAGACGATAAGACGACCAAAAAATCTCACATATCTATTTCTATACCTTTTCTTATTATTCTTCCTAACTCTTAACTAAAGTTCGTGTTTGATAATTTACCTACACTGTCTATGAACGAACGAGATAAGAAAGAGAGCGAAAGAGCTGATGTCCAACGATCGTCTTTCTCTCTCGGATGCTTATTTCTAGACGACGAAATCGCACGAAACGGACAAGCGACGTTTCCATAGACGAACGACATGGAAATCCACGATGTCGAGATCGCTTTGCGGTAGGTCGCCGCGTTTAACATCCAGCTCTCCTGGTACTGAATAAAGATCTACGTAGGTGTGTCACTTCGTGCGGAATAAAAGGCCGGGGCGACTGCCGTTGCCTGCGCTCGCGACGCATACACACGTACACACACACACACACATACACACACACACACACACACACTGTCGGTAGATGCAAGGCCCTTTCGTAAGGAGATTTGCCTTTACGCAATTGAGGCGACAACACCCGGACGCGAGACTCCAGAAACCGGCTACACTTTCCGACCGAATTACCAGCGTCTCGCGAATAACCGTCTCTCGTGCGAGATAAAAGAGAGGAGGAGAGGAAGAAGAAGAAAAATCTTGAATCGGCTGTCTACCTCGAAACGCTACGGTAATCGTTCCCGGTGGCGGCCTGTACAAAAAATCTAATAGGGAGAGAAATCGACGCGAGAGAAAATTAGACGACGATGATACGAATTTGATAAAATTCCCTCCCCTGAGGGAGGGAGGTTAAAAGTTGACTATATTCATATTGAAAATTGAAATGTACAATTAACGTTGACCATCGAAAATAAGTCTATGGTTTTGGACAGGATTAAAAGTTGACGACATTGAAATTGAAGTTAAAAACTAAAATCGAAGGTTATCTTACGATGTAATAAAAGAAAAATTTCAGAAATGAGAAGAATTCAACCCCCCCGTGTAATTTCATGCATCAAATAATAAATGTCGTTAAAAAGTTTTTAAAAAATTACGAAATTCACGTACGTCAAAGATAAGATAGGCTCGTTTCATTGTAATTAACATCTCTTGCATAAATTCTTCGTTTCCTGTTTATCATCGACGCGACGATGCCTATCGGCGATTCACGATTGTCCGAGAAATTCGAAAAGACGTTACCGGCAGTTAGGTGCGCAAAGGAGGCCATCGATACAAAAATATACCGAGTGCTACACTTGACCCGAATCCACGAACAATCGAGTTCACTCTCGACTTGTGGGACACGGACGTATTCTAAACTCACTGGAACATACATACGTACGTGATTCACGGGGGAAAAAAGTTACAAAAATAAAAGAAAGTTTAAATAAAAGTACCGGCTTCATCCTTCGATTAGAATAAACTTTGGTGAGCATTTTTTACATTTTTTCCACGCACTCTTTTTTACCTTAGCTTTTCTCTCCTCTTTCCTCGATTCGATACGCGGTCATTATATGCCCGGCCTACTTCGATCAGCTCGTTAAACGTCTTCGCACGCTTTACGTATATATAAGTACGTATACTTAAAGTGGTCGAACGCATCGACGAGTTCGCGAATGGCTCGTAAAACTAATTAAGCGGTTCGCTATTATTCTTCTGTTTTTCTTTAATCCGCTTGCTTTCACGGCGCAGAAATCCTTTTCTTCTTTTTTTTTTTTTAAATTGGTATACAGATTCAAGCTCCTCTCGGTTATTAAGATCGATTATCGCTCGGATCATTTTTTTCATCTTCTTTAATCCGTCTGGAGTCTTAACGTGGCTAATCGGAAGAATAAATTCTCTTTTTTCTTTGCGCTTCGGCTTCCCTTTCTAATTCCCTTTCTAATCCCTACGCGATTAATTTCATTTCGAACGAGGTTCCTTTCTAACGAAAGTACAATAAAAATTGTAAAAAATGTTAACGTCACCCACTCAGAGTGACACTGTCTCGTATTAATCAACGGACGTAAAACGTTCGCTCAGACGGAAAATAAAAAGAATAAAAAAAAAGTCCTGCGCGTATTCCTGTGTAACTCTCGAGCACGATAACGAGGCGAAGGCTGTCGATCCAGTTGTCTCATCGACGTGAGCCATTTAATTAACGTCCATCCTCCTCCTTCTCCTTCAATCGGTGTAATCCCATGAGAAGAAGGAATCGTTCGATATAAACACGAAAGAAGATCGATGTCGACTATGTTGCCGTTTCCATTTCTGTGATTTTTACATTGGCACACATCTTATATAGAAAATTAACATTAAGTATGACTTTTTTTTAAATACGAGGCACGAAGTAAAGTCATTGACGATAAATCAAATTAATATGCACTAAATAACGTTCTATAAATTACAAATAAACAGAATAATCGCGTCAAATGTTTAATGAATTTATTTTTCATAATATCGAATGAATTATTTTTAAGGAACTTCCTAAAAAAATAAGGGAAATCAAATAAAATACCTCGATCTATGGAATCCATCGAAGAAATTCGGATCACGCCGTTAATTGCTATGTTAATTAAAAGTGGACGCTTTCTTTCCTGGAAAGTGTGCCAACGGTACCATTCGAAGTGGTATCATCGTACTCGTTCGTGATCGACTAATGTTAACCTCCTGACTGACTTTATCACCGTCCTTGGTGTTGTAAGGCAAGCAGATTCGAGGAATAGTACATAGAAGAAAGAAGAGGACGCGCGCGCATCGTAAACAGTCACTAGCGTTTCCCATTGAGAAATGTTTTTTTCTAAACGAGTCGACGTGATCTAGAAAAAAAGTTATTCGTGTCTTCTTCAATTTATATGTATATATGCATGTATGCGTGTATACATAGTAAATTCATGTCTGACAGTCATAGACATGCAAATGTGAAGTGGCTCGCGTCTAAGTACTCTTCAATCGCGTTCAAATCGAGAAAGAGACTCGAGAAGAAGATTTTCCTCTTAATCATTTTCTTATCCCACTTTGTCTTCCTTTCTTCCGCCGAGAATATTTACCAAAGAAGAAAGACTAGGAGACTAATTAGAAATTAATTAAAACGGTCAGAAGTAACGAACAATTTCTTTGAGAATAACGAAGGAAAAATTTCAATTTTGTTATATTAAGAAAGGAATAAAAGAAATAAGGATATTTTTAAATCGGTTAAAAAATCAGACGTTAATTGGTGATTTAATATCAAACGACCGACGTATCAAACGTTTCACGGACTAACGATCACCATCGGCTCGCTTCTCTTATTTTATGGGAATTTTCGTGTGTTCATCCGCGACGGAAGAAATTGCATTACAAGATGAAAGATTGTTACGAGTCGTATTTCTCGCGTGGGCGAGTTTTAATGAGACGAACTATCGGTACCGGAGTTAAAAAGCTTCAACCCTGCTGTAATACGAAATAAAGCAAGGAAATCGACGGCGCGTGAGAGAACGAGCTACGGTGTGTTCCTCTGTTGAACAATGGCGGTGAAAGGTAAGATGGATCGTAGGAGAATTTTTATTTTATCACCTTTGACGATTTTCGATCGTCATTCGCGCTAACGATTCCAATTTACACTCTGATAAATTTCTAACACGGTCGCATGCTAATTAATTTATACAATTTACGTACTCTCCTTTTAACTAAAAATAAAAGTATGCACGGATTTATTTTCTTCGTCACTAAATCCACGCACGTGATCTGAATCTCGTGACAAAAAAAAAAAATATCACAAAAGTATGCATTCGTAAATTATCAAAGTAATCCATAAAAGAGAGAGAAAATAACCGAGTTTAGGTCGCAGGGAAAATGCACAGGGCTCGAACTTCGATAATTAACGCTCGACGTCCTTCGAGAAGGTATACCGCGTTCTCGTCTATAAATAAAAAAATCGATCTTGCGCTTGTAGAAAACAATACCAAAGTACATAGAAAGAAAGATAGTTAAACCGATGACGACCTTGTTCGCTTTAACGAAGAAGAAAAACAGGAACAACGAGAAGAAGCTGCGATCTCATCGTGAAACTTTTCTCAGACAATTTTTTTTCAAATCTCTATATTTTTTTTTGCGATAAAAAGTTTCATCGAACTTCGACACAGGGAACGCGTCCATCGTTACGAGAGAAAAGCTGAATTATTACGCTACGTGGGTCCCTGAAACGCGAATCATCTCGTATTATTGGCGAGTCGTGTCGAGTTCACCGGTTAGCCTTCCTTTTCTTTTCTTTTCTGAGCCAACAATGAGAGACAGGAAGGGGACACCTCGTACACCTGCGCGTTTGGTCTCCGATGACGTTCTACGGTGACAGAAAAAAAAATGTAACGAAATCGTCACTCGATTAAGTCACCTTTAATTATATTCCTTACTATTACCTACCCAAAAATATTAATAATTCGTTTAGCGAGAAGGAAAAAGTAAAAGACGATATAAATTTCCATAAAATCTGATTTAACCTTCCAGTAGTTCTCCCAGGGTTAATACGATGTTAATTACCCACAGTTAACATAACAAATTTATAAAAAAGAATTAATTAATCACTCGGAACATAAATAACACATGACAATCTCAAGTACAACACGCGAGCATACCATAATTAAATACCCCAAGCTATTCGATAATTAATATCCTTCAATTTCACGCATATCGAAAGATCTTCTTCCACCATCCTACATTTCTACCAATCTTACAAAAACGATTGCGAATGATCGCTTTGCAAGAAAGAAAGCAAAAAAAAGAAAACGATAAAAAAAGAGGCGAAGGTCGTATAAACGTAATCGCCTATGTTTAACCATATCACACGGTACTCTTTTTAATTTAATCCATCGCGTGACGAGCTACGACTACGATATATACGGCCACGAGCGTTGTGTGCGCCACGAACGTGTCCATAAAAAGAAAGCGAGATATGTATATTAAAAAAAGGGCCGCCGACCGTGAGTTTGTTCCGTGAAAGAAAAAGAGAGAAGGTAGCCGACAGTCATTAACTGGTAATAGCTTGGGACACGGAGAGGAACTTAGCCTACCTCAACTTGCCTAGAAAAAGAAGAAGGATAGAAAGAGAGAGAAGATCGTGGCATGTAAAGAGGGATAGATGACGTAGGTGGTGAACGTACCGGATGATTATTTCGTTTTAACGAGGTACGTGCGATCTGTCGTGCACTTCCTCATCTTTGATCTCTAGTGTGATCTCGTCTAACAGTGTAGACTAAAGAGAAAATAAGATTATCTAATCCTAACGATCGTAGAACCGTTTTTGTAATCGTAGCGATTATTTTATAAAAATTCGAAGAAAATTAACGTGTTTTGCCGCACTGGGTCACGAGGTGATTAAAAAATAAAAAAGACATTTGAAAAATGAAAGACTCGACGTTGGCTCTTGTTATCGTAATAATACGGATATCGCACGGGGTTACCTATTAATAAAATTCTTTTGTTCGTCCCAACGTGATTTACGTTAAACCGTGTTTGCGTAGACCTTTGTAACGAGGTTAGTGGACCTATGATCCAACAGGCAGCTGAACAGTGTGTGCTGACAGTGATTAAAACCACCGTTACCGGGTCGTTTATTCTAGTAACGAAATCTCGTTAAAGCGGATGCTGTAAAATTGATCGCGAGTTTTATACAATATGAAATCGCACGGTTATCTCGCGATAGATAAATTCGACATTATCTGTGTGGAATAGTTTTGGTAAATGTAAAAGCAATTTTTTTTTAGAACGAAGATAAATTCGGTTCGACGTTAGAAATATTTTTGATAAATATTAAAATAAACTTTCACGTCGAGATTCGCCGAGGTTTTCGTTTGAAGAAGAGAAGATAAAAAAAACCATGGACGATCTACCACGAGGATTTTACATTATCTCTCTTCTTCTATTACATCTAGAACCTTGTAAGCAGAAAATATGTAAAGAATACGAGCGCGCAATAAAATATCCTATACGTAAATACACGAACCATTTGTCTCTTTACCTTACCGACCTTACCCTCCAGTAAATTCCCTCCCACGAATCCCATAAAATCCATTTATCTCCGCGGCATCGAGAGATAGAGAGAGGGATGTAAAAGTAAAGCATCGCGGCTTTGTGAAGCATCGTCGTAAAAATTTGTGATATAATGGACGAACGAGTCTTTTCCATTTTTCCTTTAACGACGATAATGGAGCAGGCTAATCATAAAGGAAGAAGACAAGGGAAATAAATCCGGCGATAAAACACACGATCCTTCTATAACCCAATAATTTGATACAACAGTTTAGAAAAGGACAGAAACTCTTCAAACATAAAAATTAACAAGGAATTCCCTCTTGCACAAAAACTCTTAAGCAAAACTATTTTTTATCTTACTAATCTCGAACGTTACTAATTTTCAAACAATTATTTTCTTGCCTTTCCCACTTACTATGTTTTACTCTAAACGATAAAATCGTTATCTCTTCCTCCCTCTCCCTGCCTGGTTTTTTTTGTAGAAGGGATACCCTGCTCACTGATACATATAAAATGTTATACACACGCACAGTAGTTGGCTCGTAACTCCGACTGGCCAAACTCCGTTACACCTTGTCGTGTTTCTGGTACGTACTACGAAAAGTGGCATCAGTGTGGGCGTCCGTTGTCGCTCATTAACGTTGCTCGCTTTTTGTTACACCGAAAAGCACGGTAAAACCTGTCGCGAACAGACGCGGAACCGACGGACCATTTGTGTATGTGTGTGTGTGTGTGTGTGTGCTCTTGGAACGCACCCAGATGCCTGCCGCTGTGCCACTGTACCGGCACAGCATCCAACGTGATGCTGATGCTGCTGCTGCTGCTGCCTGGTCCAACGAGTGAAACGAGCACCGGGAGAGTACGAGAGACTAATTAGCGTTGGCGATTAAGCGTTTCTCGCGGCACCCGCTACTACTACTACTACTACTACTCTTTCTTTATCTCATTCACTCTTATACGCACTCTTTCTATCTCGGTGTACGTGTTCTCGTGACGCGTGTAATTGAAAGAACGTTTTGCCCTTTTCTCAATTTCCCTTTCTTACTACGTAAAGTCTCTTATTTGAAATGACAATATCGATTAAGTTTCATGTTTCTTTTTTTGTTTTTTTAGGATTAGTTTTATCATTTAGAACTGGACCGGTCGTTTGTTTATTTGTTCTTTCGTAATCCCATCTCTTTTTCTGGAACGACGATATCGACTACGTTCCACGTTTATTGGTAAAGTTGTATAAATTATTAATCGCGTGATTTATAATCGGAGCGGTTCGTTCGAATATCGTTTGAACGTCGTTTGTTATTTTTCACATAAGCGTCACGGATCATTTATTTTTCTTCTTGATTTATCATCTTCTATGATCGAGTAGTTACATACATCTTGTATTCGTTTATTTGCGATGAAGATCGTAGAAGATCTTGAAATTCCTATGGGCTTTCTTATTAGAAGGAAATTTCAGGATGGAAAAGTGGATCTATTAGTAACTTCCTGGAAACTGTGCTCGGTGCGAGCGTAACGAGATGGAACAGATAGATAGATATGAAGATTTATCTGTACAGCAAGTACGGTATACGCGTAGCGTAAGAATGTTAAGAATCAATGAAGACAATTTTATCAAATGGACAATATAAATAACAACAATGTTAATAAAATAAAAATACATCAAACGTGAAACCCATGTAACGTCTATACACCGAGTCAAATTAACTATAATAATCACGTAGAATAAAACTAAGTATTAGTATTCTCCTAAACGTAGCCTATAAATATAAGGAAATAAGATCAAGAGAAAAGTAGGAAGGAAGAGCAACACGTTTCCGCATCGTCGTCGAAAGGTGGGTGTTTGTCGCCAGACATCGTTGATTACAACCGCTTGCCAAAGCTTTCACCATTGTTCCGAATAATTATTCCTCTCTACCAGAGTCCATCCGTTTTACAAAACCGTTAATCCTACGCTCCCGGACATTTAAATCGTTACTTTTAATCAAAAGGGATCGTCGACGTTCCCGTTCGTGTTCGAATTATTTTTATCCCCCCTCCCCCCCGTCGTACATCGAACTTTCGTCACACGAACTCCGCACCAGTTTCGGACTTTCATGGAAATACCTCTTTAGCTCTTACACCCGAGGTTTACTTACAACGACTAAGCACGAGTTCTGAATCGTAACTAACGATTCTTGGAATGACTTGGAATGACTTGGACCGACTTTCCCGAGGGTTCGTTAACGGCGAGTAATCTAAACTGCGAAATGATGCGGACGCTTCCGTAAAACGCTCTTACGATCATTCCGCTAATGATCTAATATAGAGAACGTAATCGTCATCGCTCAAGTACGTGGGTATCTAATAATAATATTTCGGAAAATAAAGTGGAATAATTTAACATTTTTCCGTAGGTGTATATACGTGTACGTGTTTCAACGAAATTTTGTTCGGGCTGCTCACGTTAGACGTAGCGGTCCGGACCACCCTGAAAAAGGTCCATGGATCCTGCACGCGGATTATTTTGAAAGCGAGTCACGAACGGTGTATATCCGAGAGCGGCAATACGCTGCTTCTTATGGTAGTAAGGGAAGGAGAAAGAAAAAATGAAAAGAAAAAGATCTGCCGAGGCTCTTTAACCAGAAAGAAATACAGCTCGAAATTGTAATATTTAACAGTGGTCAAAATGAATGATTTTATTTGTCCAAAATAAAGAATCGTACCGTTAATAAACTATTTCCAATTCTACTGATCTATAATTTGGGAAAATTGTCCAAAAATAAAAGAGATATTCCGATGACAAGGTTAATTAAATTTTCATTGCCTCCAAATCTATTTTCCTTCCTTTTCTCGTTCCACGATCCTTCGCACGTTCCTTCGGTTAAAACGTTGTAAAGGAAGGAAACAATATTTAACTTGTTTCACGCGGCAGGAAGCTTCGCAGCGAAAGAGAATATGGGAGCACCATGCTGCGTCGTTACGTTTCTCTTCCCACGGCGTTCGTAAAACACCTCGTGCGTATATACACACATATACATACATACATACGTACGTAGAGAGAGAGAGAGAGAGAGAGAGAGAGAGAGAGAGAGAGAAAGAGAGAGCATATATACATATATGCATATATAGCGGATACGATCTTTCTCGCACACTTTGGCGAAGCGACAATAACGCTGCGATAATGCGAGCTCCGAACCGTTTAGTCATCGCGGCCACTTCAAACCACCGTTGCTGTTACTGCTGCTGTTGCTGGACGATGAACCTTCGTACTTACGTCATTTTTCTTGAGGATTCAATCTAGCGAGATAAACGCGGATACGACGATGCCGGGCGGACTATCATTATCGTAACACCGTTTCGAAGAAACTCCATTACGCGACTAGTTCGTCTAGTATGTACATGTATATGTGCACGTGTGTGTGTGTGTGTGTTACGTTAAAAGAGAATAACGTTCCGTGTTTTTTTGAGGTAGGTCGGATGATACTTTCACGTGAGAAACGAAATAGCATTATACCGAAACGGATGAGAATAAAAACTGCAAAAGAAATGATGGACCTGTGTTCAAAGTCGAGCTGAAAGATAAGAAGAGAGGAGATGTATTTTTTTTTTTTTAGGTCCACGCGTTCGTGCGTTCCGTTATTCATGAAACGAATGCACGTTAAAGCTGAAGAAGAGTAAAAATAAAAACGAGAGAACAAGGAGAGTATGAGAAGATGTTACTCTGGAGGATTTAAAAAAAAAACGTAATAACAAAACCAAAACGATCCGTCTCCTTAGTAAAGTTCCTCTTCGTATATTCCCTTCGCGCGTTGCAGAATTTATAATTTAGTGCGTGCCATGTTGAGTTACGGCAAAGTGTAATGATATTTCGACTCTCTTGCTAGACGAATGAGAGAGGGAGAGAAAGGAAGAGAGAAAGAGAAACAGAGAGAGAGAGAGAGAGAGAGAGAGAGAGAGAGAGAGAGAGGTCTCAAGATTCACGAGAACGATATTTCATTCTACGAAGTAGAGACTCGAGACTTCTATTTTCCGATGTATCTAGAGTGAAGGATCTAAATATAGTGAGAGATATGTTTTCTCCTTTGCAACGAAAGAAACGTAGCGACTCGAGCTAGGACAAAAGAATGGAGTATGGATTTAATCAAACGATGATTTACAACAGTGTCTTACCCGCGTCAAAGAGTACGGCAGAATAAAAGAACGTACGTATACATAAAGCCAATACGAAGAATGTATGATAATACAAATGTTTGTCGTCCTGAATTTCACGATTTCTTTTTTTATTTAAAAACATACCTTTCACCGTGCATACATACGTAGGTAATAATAAATTATATCGCTAAGAGAAATCGGTAGGACGAATTAAATTAGAAACCCAGCTTCCTTCCTGGTAATAACTAAACTAAAGATTGTTATACAACAATAAACAATCTAATAAATTACAAACAAAAACTCCCATGAAAGGACTACATGCGTGGGAGTGAGCTCTATAAAGTTTCTCATTCGATGCAACGAATAACTAACGAGTCGGAAGCGAAATGATTTGCAACATGAAAAAAAAACGTATTCCAAGTCCCGCAGCAGGATACCGTCACCGCCACCATCGCCGGCAACAACAGCGGTAACGGAGAACGAGCTCTCGAGGTAAGCTTGATTTACGAGAAAACGCGATCGATAATTAGAAGGCGGCGAACGAAGAAACGAACGTGTACGAGTGAACAACAAACGAACAAGCGTACGAGCGTTACGAGCTTGTCGCCAACTTTTTCGTTTCCTCCTCGAACGCGGATATTCCGCACGAACTTATGGTGTCCTGATCGACAGGCTTAACCGATTCTTCCGGCTGACGCGTATAACACGCTCGACGTACCCACGTAATCCTAATCCTAATCGCGCGCGACGAAAATTAGCCAAGGCGTCGTTACTCACGACGACGATTCGCGATTCGAGTGCACCGAGAGACACAGCTATCGTTGACAATGATTAATTAATTCTCCTCTCGTAGATCTCTCCTATGAGATTAGGAAAGCGAGAAGTGGACTGGAGACTAAAGCGTAGTCTCGTTGGCACTCTATCTATCTCTTTCTTACACTTTTGCCTTCTGGCAACGATGATCGAGACCCACTACCTCAAACTACTACTACTGGTACACGGGACACGGAGATGAAGAAGTGGAAGGGAGGGGGGGGGTACCGATCCGTTACTCGAGTGGAAGTGCATGGAAGCATAAAATCGACCGTGGTAGTTCCCGAACTCGTGGCGTCAAAACGAATCGATCATCGTAAAACGAAGGCGTTACAAGAAACGAGCGTGCGAGTCTCTCGCGCTCGGCCGTGCGCGAGGTGAAAGTCACGATCCTTTACGCTCTTGACTACGAAATGCTCCTTAAGGAGCAAACGTCTAGCTTTTATGTATGTACCTATATGTGTGTGTGTGTGTGTGTGT
>JAIFRP010000026.1:8103349-8120691 GCA_032403825.1 Odynerus spinipes
CGAGAGTAAAGAGTACGCGCGGAAGATGGAGGATCCTTGAGAGAAAGTTAGACCCTGAGTGGATTTCCTTGGCCAATCATGGAAGATCGGCTGGATAGATAAAGTTTCGTCTATGTCCTTCTACATCGAGACACCTCAGTGGTTCTCAAACATCACCCATATACTTCCCGTCCGATGCATTCTAATTTCGAAACCGGTACTAACGATTCCACCGATATTCGAGAGCTAAAACAGGCCTGACGTATTGAGATGGAATCAACAGGCGGCAACGAGGATTTTCCTTGATGGGAATAGAAAATTGCGAAATATAAAATAGTAATCTCCCGGTAAATTCCACGCTGCTTTTCCGGGATAATATTTCAATCGACGGTAGCCACGACTAGTTTGCCCTCGGTCAATTTAATTTCTCTCTCGTTTATCCATCAGGAGAAGAAGAAATAAACCGGGCTGGCGTCCGCGATATACAGGGTGTCTTCAAAGTATCGACCTATTTTTACAAAGACACACAACGAATTCCACGAGAAACGTGCTTGGGATTATCAAAACGAGTTCCGAACAGTCCCCGAGGAGAATATTTTAAAAGCTAGAAAAAGGGAGTCACGACGAGCACCTTCTCGAAATTCTTACGCGTTCCTCAAAGAAACCCGGACGACCTTGCTCCGAAGCGCGCGAGAGCGCAGGTAGAATACAAGCAGGATATTCTCTATGCGAGAAAAGGAGAGATAAACGAAGAAAAAGAAAAAGATTTGAATTCCAACATTTATCCCCGACCAAACACACAGCGTGGGACGACTTCCCGATGTGGGGGAGGTAAGGAGGATAGCGGAGGCGGGGGTGGCTCGATCTTCGACGATCCGTGAAGATCGTAATAACGCGTTGGCCTCGACGTTCGTTCGTTCGTGGATTTAACGCCCGAAAGATCCTCTCGATCTCGATCGGATCTACCGATAGATCGTGAATACGTAGATCGTATTTCGTTAAGTTGGGCTTGCGGATTATGCTATTTCTTGGATTTATCTCTGACCTATCAGACTATATCAACGATATCGATCATTCTCGTTTCGAGATTTTTTTTAATAATGATTCAGAAATTATTATGGTATACCTATAATAATTTATTATGTTTATCGTAAATGACAATGATATTCGTCCACCATAAATGAACGTTACAGTCGTTAAGTTATAATGTTCGTTTATAATGATCACCTAGTTCTTTAAACGATTATTAAGAACGACAGTGAAGCGTTCGAAAGTGTCGAAGGAAAGGAGAAGACATTTGGCAGATCTGGAGCGAATCGATCGAGCAGTCCGGCTCGATGATCTGGGTGTAGCCTTAATCGATCGAGAGTACCACGAGAGTGGTGTCCACTTCACCGATCGGTAAGCTAATATTTCGAAGATATAACGTACGTACGCATCTCGTGATACCCTTCTCTTCGTGCTTTGTTACCCGACCGTATATGGGTCGTATCATCGTGTCTCTCTTTCTATCTCCCTCTCTCTCTATCCCCCTCTCTCTCCCTCTCAGTTTCTCTTACTCTTTTTGCCAGGGTATATATCTATCTCTTTCTTTTTCTTTCTTTTTTTATTTTTTCTAGGATCGACTGGTTCGGAACTCATCTTCCCCCCCGCCCCTCTCTCTATCTCTCTATCTTTCTTTCTCTTTCTCATACTCCTTCTACTCGCGACGAACGAAGAAGACACGCTTTCGTTTTTCCCTCTCGAAGCTTCGTAACTCAATATGGCTCGATGTACTGATTTCTAACTCTTAAAACGTTTTCTATATTGCTTTCAAACTAATTTTCATTTTTTAAATCGACCTTTTATTTTAATTTCTTCGCGAATTAGTCTGTTCTTAGCTGCCAATTTTTATTCTTTTTTTATGTTTTCTGCTTTTTATTTTTATTTTAAGTGGATAGTCCAGAGACCTCTTTTTCCGGATATGCAATCATGCAAAATACCGTTAGACGAGGATAAGAGGCGAGAGAGTGTGGAGAGATGGGTGCAAACTGCAAACTGCAACGCTCGGTGTTTTCTGAGTGATCTCGCTGATGCAGAGGTGAGAAAATGAGTGAGTGAGAGAGAGTGTCTCGTCCACTTGAATTTCCACTGAAAAAGATGTCGACGAACGACCGAGTACCCAGGCCAAGCTATTCACAAGAGAAAGAGAGAGAGAGACACACTTTCCGTGTCTAAAAGACAGTTAGCATCTATATTTTAGAGATTACTTCACGGTAAAGTGAAAAGTATTAGATAGTTGTACCTTAGAGAAGACACCCGGTAGATCGTCGAAAGGAATTTATGAAGATTCATCCTTATTCGTAAGACGTTTTCGATCTTTTTAATATTCAACTCGTAGGATCATTGGATTTCAAATAAAACGTGATTCTATGAAAGATATTCTACTTAAATTATTTGTTGTATCAAGAAAAATCAGCGAAATCGATAATATTAATATTTTAATACCACACAAGATAATAAATATTTGTTAATTACTTTGACCAGCTCTTTCTCATACCTAAAATAATAAAAATTCCCATAATAATAAATTCCCCTAATAATAAACCCAATAAAAAAAATTCTTGATTTCTTTAATAAAAAAAGTTTTTAAAAAAGTCTTTAAAAAAAAAAGTTTTTCTTTAATAAAAAAAAGTTATGACGAATATGATTGCAATGTACAAATATTGTCGAAGATTATCCGTAAGTTGATTAAACGCGAAAGGAGCTTAGCGGGACAAGCGAGAAAAGCTCTTCAGTTTCTCAACGTTGGTAGAGCCATTCTGGCACCGAGAAGAGAGGATTCATTTTCGCGGTCGTCGAGGTGTCAGAGACGCTTAACCCCGTGCCTTGGATGACGATAATTTCGTCGGACGATGCATCGCCAATCGAATTACGTTCTACGTGCTTCTATATGTGTAGGTATGTGTGCGAGAGAGTATCGTTGATGAGAGAAAGGTTGTTGGCTTCGAGCACCGGCTGCGTTC
This sequence comes from Odynerus spinipes, assembly GCA_032403825.1. Classification (NCBI taxonomy): domain Eukaryota; kingdom Metazoa; phylum Arthropoda; class Insecta; order Hymenoptera; family Vespidae; genus Odynerus; species Odynerus spinipes. Next base: position 8,106,334 of record JAIFRP010000026.1, read on the forward strand.
ATCGAATATCTAATTAATGACGAGGAATATGAACAGAATTTTTCTTTATTTCTGATCGGTGAATTTGTTTAAAAAATTCAATTCGAACATTTTACTATGCGTCGTAAATTTTTGTTATCTAATCTTCTTTTTCTTTGGGACTTGGAAGATGAAAATGTTCTAAAATCTTCTAATTTGTTTAGACCGAAGTACGTTACTCTCTTCTTCGCGTTAATAAATTAATATAAAAAAAACTTGTAGAATCACAAGGAACAAAAATTCTAAGATCGTAATCTCGCGAGAATTCTAGCGGTCGCCTCGTGACCCGTCTGATTAAATACAGGTTTAACTGGCGTTGCCTACGGTCCCTACAACAACAACGACGACGATTCGACCACAGTGAATGCTCGAGCGCTCGTATGTGTCGAGTTCGATCATCTCTAAACGGGAGCACCAACACGGTTTAAATGCACCATAACTTTGACTCCCATGGCATCGATGTAATAATAATTTACGAATAATATTTGCTAAAAAATTAAATGAATCTTACTAAACTTTTGATATTAAACCGTCAGCTGGTTTGATAAAGTGAAAAATAAATGAAATAAAATGAATCGAATAAATCGTGATATCGTTAATCTAATTTTAAACGATTTTAAATGGACTTTCAATTAAATTTGATAAATTATTTTCCACCTACGATATATCAGAATCGACGAGATCAGCTGACAGATATAATTGATACAAAACTTCCGCCCTTATACATATTCTTTCCGGAACATCTCGCGGATGCAATAAATTCCTATCGCGAGTAAAATCCAGTAACCCGTCTTTTCGCGCACGTTGAATTCTCGTTGTTCTCTTCTCGCGAGTAAGATCAGGAATAGCGGAAATTCAATTACTCGAGGTCCACGAGTACAGCTCGGGCTTCATCACGGACACTCTAACGACTATCACGCGGTGTTCCTGATTCTCCGTTGATTACCCGATGGCTGCTCCGTGAGCGCGAAGATGTGTGCTAGTGGATGATGCTAGAGAGAAGCTTCGCATAGGCGTCGACATCGTTCTCCTCTCTGTTTCTATTTCTACAAAAAACATTTCTCTTAGCCGACTTTGATTCTTTAAAAGGAGCACCTTCGAAGTTTCAAAGACTCGGGAGAGCGAACGATCGAAGATAAACGCACGAGAAGACGTAGAAGACCGAGACGATTACCATTGGAAATTTATCTATGAATAATTCTCGTCAAATAAGCGCGATACGGTGTAGAGATAAATCACGTGGAACGGTGAGCTATGTATCTCGAAAGGTATCTTTTACGAATTTCTTGGTCACCGGAAGGAACTGATCGCGATCGTACGATCTTCATATATGAATACGTTACATGACGTAGGTATATTTTACATGCCGAAGTGTTCGATAAATTTATACTAAGCGAATTACAGTGTTAAAGAAATCGATCGAAATTTCTTATTCTACGCTAATGTTACTCGAAACGATAAGCAAATACCGGTACTCGTCGGTAAATTAAATTACCACAAATCTGCTAATAAACGCCAACCGAGCGATCTAGTAAAATTTATAGCGTATCGACGAAAGTGATAGAAGTTTATCCCACGCCAATGTTATTCGAAGCAGTACCTTCGGTACTGGTACTTATATCCGGAGAGGTACGAGAGCACGACGCGTGGTCCTCGCGACACACACCGATGGACCGTCCTTTCGTTTCTGATTACATCCAGCACGACCGAGAGTAGACACAGAGACATACTAGAAAGAAAGAGAGAGAAAGAGATAGAGAGAGAGAGAGAGAGAAAGAGAAAGAGATAAAGAGGATAGGGGAGTACTACGAACACTGAACTCGTAGGTGTACCGGTAATATTTATGCGCGTCGACGTGTATATGCACAATGTGCACATCGCGATCCATAGAATATGACTATTTATTATAGTGGCCCGGCATCACCTACGGGGACGAGATGCCGTTAGGCGACATAGACACCAGTGACACACATTTTCGTCTCCTATGCTCCAACCACCTCCCGTGCTGCTTGCTGCTGCATATATCGCGCGCGAGTCCGCTTTCGAACTGGTTCGTTCGCGAGGACTTCCCGCGTGAAACACGATTTGCTCGCGGATTTATATCTCCGTTAGGATAGAAGTGTGGGTGTTTACCGAGATCGAGTCTTTATCGTCGATCATCGTCGTCCTTGAAGGGGAGAGTTATCCCTTTCGTGGTATCGTGATCTTTTCAATGGTGGGTGATGATTAGAAGAATGATTAATTAAGTAGTCGTATTTATGAAATTATTGAAATCTCAATAACGAGCAAATTCACAGTGTTTAGAATTAATGTGAGAAATTAACGAAATCGATGATCTAATAAATTCAAATCGTACCTACGAGTACTTGGGAAAATTCTAATAAAATAGATACACGGACGTTTGATAGAAAATAATAGTTAGATTATACATATATACGGTTGCGACTCTTCGTTCTAATCGTTCTAATCTCATTTTACAAATATACATCACCGATTTTCAAGAAATTACCAATTTTTTCTAATCCCACTACTTCTCTAATCCGACTGTTCTAATACCCAAGTTTTTCTTATAATTCACATACGAGCATTGCATCCCGTCCCTAATCCTAATCGTCTAAAACACCTACGCGAGCTAATCCACGCTGACCTTCGTCATTTCCAACTTCCATGCTCTTCTCAATTTTCCTTCTCGTAACTGCTTACCGAATAGTTGGGAAAGTATACCAATGACTATGGTAGCACGCGATCATGGTACGAACACGACGACATAACGGTCGGCGGCATATACGCGAGACTAGGAAATATACGAACATTATCGCCGGAGTTCGTATAACGTAACGCTGCAAAATCTCGTTGTGTAATCACGAACGCGCCCTCGTACGAACGCGTGTAACTGTTTCGCACGGTTCGCTGAACCGCGAGATAATATTATCTAAAATAACAGGGACCGCGCGAGTGTGTGCGTGCGCGTACCGTGCTTTTTAGGAAAAGCGCTCGAGTTTATGGAAAAACGCGATCGATAGCGAACGCGATTGGGAAATTCGCCCCGGAGGCTCAAGATCGAGGGCGAATTCGAGTCCGTTCGATTTTCTCCGAACGAATTAGAGAAACGTGGTATTAGAATGGTATATGCGTATCTACAGGGTGTTCTAATTATATTTAGACAGATTTTCTAAACAGATTCTATGAACGGAGGTACTGAAAAGTATGTTATATAAAAATGGGTTTGAAGAGTAATAAAAATTGAAATATCAATTTCTTCTGGCTATATGTATATCTAAATATATGCGTAAAAAATATCAGGGTTCCTATTTTTTGTGAAGCCAACAAGCGAGTAATGATTCCATCACGACGTCGTTAAATTCGGACGAGTCACGGGATTTTTAATACCACCTGATGATGCATCGTATATGAAACAGCCTCGTTGCGTGAGAACTCGGACTCATTTAACGGCGAAAAGCAGGATTTAATTATAATGCTTGCTTTATCCATGACTTATATGCCGTTGAAAAGATCACAGAAAGATCTACGTTAATAAATGAAATAAAAAGATTATAAAAATAAAGCAAACTAAATCTACGCGGAAGTAAGTGTGACCTCGATATGAATTTAAAAAAAAATGATCGAATAAAAACTTAAATTATATATGATCTATTCGTATTCATTAGCCAATCATCTCTCGATTTCTCCAATAGGATCTCGATCATATCGGAGATGACGTAGATAAGGAAGAAGAACCCGATCGACTATATTTACGTACATTCGAACGTCAATTACTTTTTAATGACAATTTGCATTCGAATAATTCATCCCTTGGAAGTTAATGATTATGGTCCATCGTTCAAACGATGCTGGAATGCAGTGGCCGAGTTCAGCAAGACGTTACATCGTACGTTCTATCCATTCACGTATCAAAGACACGTCTGTACTTTTCGAGCACGCAAATCTTCTTTCTTTCTCACTTTTCTACGATCTTCCTTACAACGTTCGGACCACTTACATCGTTTCTTCCTCACGGTTCGAGCTTGTTGACAGAACGTGATTTAGAAGAGCTAATGACCGCGTTGCTGTAGCTTCGAGAGTACGCTGACCGGCACCACCGTTATTTGTATAGTAGCCAAGGAAGAGAAGAGTGTAAGAATCGATGTAACTCGAAAGAAAATTGTCGATCCGTTAAATTTCTCCTATTGTAAATAGAAAAGAAGGATAATAACGATGTATTCGTGATATTTATAAATGAATTCGATTTTTTGTCGAATTATCATATGAATAACTTTTACGTGCAACATTGTAACAAAAATATATATATATACATATTACCCCTTATCAATCCCCTAATTAAAAAAATAAATCCTCTGCAATTTCCCCACGCTCGAGTCACAGCTACCGTACGAATCGACGTGCGGGTTATTAATGAGCGTACATACGAACGTGCAATTAGCCTAAACATACATATAAACCACGCGATTATGGTAATCGCTGACCCATCAGCGATCCATCAAAGCCCCAAAGAGAGAGAGGGAGGGAGAGAGAGAGAGAGAGAGAGAGAGATTATGTTTTCACCAGAGCCAAGCGCAGTTAATAGACACCACGGGGTCGTATACTCGAAAGTGGGAATTTCAAAGAGGCTTTAGGCTTCACCTCGTCATCTTCTAACGCTAGTCAACTAAGGTGAACTCCAGAAGACGAGGAGTCGATTGAAAACGACTAACGACGATGCGGTTGATGACGGACGACGCCACGTCCTGGCAATTACACGATTACGTCGATCCTACCGTGCTGTGAATTATTCTCCTACGGTGAAACTCCCGCAGATGAATATATATGAATATACGGTGCTCATAAATCTTCGTCCCGGTCGATAAAGAAGTTTTCTAGACTGTACACGGGTAAAATTTCTATGGGAACGAAGTTAAATACTTTTTTTGTGTGTTACGGAGAAGCAAAGTTTCCTCGAGAATAAAAAAGGAAAAAAAATATTGCAGCAGGAAAGAAATTCCCTTTGCACCGAGCGTTTTCCATATAAGGTATCTTCTTCGATGAGACGAGACTCGAGGAAGAAAGAGGAAGGTTCGCAAAGAAGCGAGCGGAGTCTCGTAAGAGCCTAAGAAGAACCGTAAGAGAACGAGAAGTAAAAGTAGGAAAGCGCAGTGTCACGGAGAATTTCGAATTTCACGACGAGGTGCCGCTCGCGACTCGTAGGAAAAAGATGCTCTCTCCCGTTCTCTTGGTAATTCACCGGGAAGCAATTAAAAAGTAAATTGACTGGGGCTTCCGCGAAAGTGGACGGTACTTTGTACAACGAAGTTATATAGTTTGGAGCAAACGAGACCTGGTTTCTCATCGTTGCTTGCTAAATCGAAGCTTATCCTTTTTTATCTCATCTTTTTTCGATCTCTCGTTGAATCTAACGGCTCACTTATCTCGAGATATCACGAAACTGCATAAAAACCAAAAAATGACAACGTTTCGCGAGAATCATCCACGATCGCTGCGATTTAAAATGATTATTCTCTCTTTTCCACGATATCGATGTACGTACGATCAAAACGACGCATATCGAACATTCTCCATTTTTATGTCCCCCTAGGGGAAATAAAAATCTCTTCGCATCCGTCGGTAAAAAATTCTCTCGTAATAACAGTCCCTTCGTTCCAACAAAATCGACCGTTCAAAGAACCCTTCTTCCACGGGTTCTCTTTTTCTCGATCGCCCAGAGAAAAATCGAATTACGAGAAGCTTCCGGCTGGATTTATTACGACGTCAGAATTTGTAAGAAAAACGTACCAGTGGAAGTTACGGGAACGTTCGGTGTAATATCGCCGGCATGTTTTACATACGTACGTATTATACCTACAAACGTTGAATAACTGGACGAGACTGATAAGACGCGAATTCCATAATAATAGCGAATCGTGTACATAAACAAGAAGGCTGTTTACAACGAAAACGACTCAACGCTGATACATATGTATGTATACATACACACGTATACGTATCTCGTGGGACGTTATTTTTAAAATGGTATGAAATGGCGGAACACGCGAAAATATCGCAAATCGTAAATATCTTTTAAAGTCGACGTATACGAGATGAGTTGAGCTTTCACTGGATGGGAAATATTTAGAGCGGAACGCTGAGATAACTCGAGCTTCCGTCGTGACAGAATACACCAAAGGATGCTCTCTTTCTTTACTTTCGATATTCGATACTGCTCGATACTAACGGCTTGAATTTGTCTCTCCTTCGCTATCGATCGAGATATCCGATCGATCGAGTTACGCACCCGCCCTTAGAATTCAAAGTATTCGTCTTGCGTAATAAATTATCTTTATTTCCTAAATGAAATCTAATTGCAAACTTTTTTCCTCGAAGAGCACGATAAATAATTAACGTTAACGAAAGCTGTATTATAGTTAAAATTAATAATCGATAACTTTTCATTCTTTCCTATCTGTTGATAAAATCGAATAACCTCTGATAAATAATGCAATTTTTATCGCTTTCCCTAGCAAACAAAGTTTTCAATAAAACACCGAACGTTCCTCTCTCGATCAACACTCGATTCAAATGAATCGTTTTATCAACACAATACTCACTCTCATCGCTTCCAAGCGATCGTAACAAATCAACAACATTCAGGAATGTAAATCGAATAAAAAAAAAGAATGATTGAACGAAGTGTTCGTAACGTTCGTAATACGGTGAGTAGCATTCCCACGTAATGACGTTCTCACAGTTCCCCTCTTTCTCTTTCTTTTTTCATTTCCCTCCCTCCCTCCCTCTCTCTCTCTCTCTTTCTTTCTCACTCATCAACGTAGAATCGCAAAAGATATCTCTCATGACTTCCCGACATGCCGGGAGCACAATGAGCCACGTTGTTCGAACCGAATAACCGTCGAGCTATGCGAGAGTAGCCGTTCGCGCTTGTCGCTTTAGTATATGCGCGCAAGAGCGAAGAACGAAATACTTTGTCGTAACGCCTACCATAACACCGTAGTTTCTTTCTGCATAAACTTAGAGCACAGAGAATCCTTCGTTCGATATTCTAATTCGTCCGACGTTACTTGTTCAACACGAATGTCGATTAATACTCGAATGATTTAATCTAGTTTTTTTATTGTCGGTGATTAGCGTGATCGAAGGTTTCTTATGGCGTAAATCACACGTTCTTCGTTTTAATTAACGCGTTTGATTATTTCTTATGATTTTCCTAAAATTTTACGTTATACAATGATTCGGTATCGACGATGTTTAGTTATACGGTAAGTTTCAAGAGAAATGCTTTTTATTTATTTTTTATTGCTTCTGTATCTAGCGAAAGTCTTTAAAATTGTGTTACGAGGTTATTAATTTATTATTACAAAGCAGAAATAGGCAACCATTACGAATTTCCTGTTTTATATAAAGATTATTAATACGTCACTAGAAAAAAAAGATTTATTACATGTAACTAGGATAAATTTCACGCTAAATTATGAAAGTTAAATGACGGAAAATTCGTTATCTTTTCTTGCATTCGAGAAGTCGATATTTCAAGAGACACCTTCCCGTTCTTCGATCTTCTTAGAAAGTCTCGTACGAAGCGCGAGCTTTAGTACGTTTCACGATAAACGAAACGACTCGTTAATCGTTTCCGCGATAGTACAGCTCGTGCCGAGGCGTGAACGCGACTTCTTCGCCCTGTTAATTAGTTATTAAATTTTATGACACGCTGGAAAACGACGGAACGCCAAGGGAAAGTCGCCGAAGATGGCTATGAGATCTTATTAATGACATCGTGGAACGGAGAACTCGATACTTTCTTGACCTAAGCTAAAGCGTAATTCAAACGTTTTTACAGGGGAGTCGATCATTACTATTTCTAATATTTACTACATGGCTGTATGGTTATATGATTTCTAATATCCAATCAAATGTTATGTAAATTTTCTGTCGTAAATTACATTGTAAATGATACGAGAGTTTTGTCAAACAGTCTATCGTTTGAAAATTTTATGCGTATTATTCTAAAATTATCTTCGTTAATTATTTCTAATATTATTTCTATCTTAATGTATTTTTTATTTCCGAATTCCCCATAATAGCTTCATACAAACGAACCTAAATCATTTCGATCGCCCTTAACGTTCGCGTATCAAACAAAACTTCATTTACAATTAGAGCACATCCCAAGTACCTCATCTAACTCGCTTCTAACTCCATACGAGCAATCTCGCTACAAACTGAAACGTTCAATCTCGGGCGAATCATCTTTAAAATATATTAACCATTTGAAAGTGCAGTAAAACTAGATGCACTCGAGCACGGCATACCCCCTATACATAAAATTATTGTTACGGTTGTAATAAATAGTCGAATGGAATAGAAATAGATACATCGGACGATATTCCTCTAGGGATCTAGGGGAATTCCTTTTCTCGTTCGCCATGCGTCAGGAAGAAACGAGAGGGGGGAAAAAAGGAAATAAGGAAGAAAGGACGCAAAAAGGGAGTGGAAAGGGTCGCACGCGCTCGCGCACGTCCTCGGCCGGGTTATGGCGCCATTAGTGCCTGTCCACGGGCTTTATGGCGTTGCTCCACTGTTACACGCGTGCGCCCGCGCACGCACATGCTCGCGTAAACGTTCTGGACTACGCTCCCGGCTCGTACACGAGAGACGTGCACTCCGGTGTAATCTCATTGATTACCCGTGAGGGTGTACCAGTACGTACGTAGATAGATACGAGTAAGTACGAGAGAGAGAGAGAGAGAGAGAGAGAGAGAAGATTTCAAACTGTCTGCGTTACACAGCGTAGTCTACGTTCCAAGCATCTCGCCGTGCTCGTTATGCTATTTTCATCGCGGGAACTTAGCCGTGCTAACGCACCTTCCTTAAACCGTCTCGCGAGAATTAATTCGTCGATGAAGTCTCTTTAAAGCCGCGTTCAACACCGCTCGGAAAATAAAGATCGAGATCTGTGAGACGACTTCGAGGATTCTCCCGGAGATTACGCCCGCGTGCAATTCGCAATCACCATATTTGTAGGTTCTATTTTTTCGAATAAGGCGAACGGTAAGTTTCTCAAAGAGATATCGATGATATTGGATCGTTAAGAGTACTTTGATTCTTTTCGTTTGAAATCCTAATTGCCCGGCTAGATCGTCAGGTAGTCGTTATTAAAAATCATTAACTCTTCATTTTTTTATTTTCTCATTTTAAAAACTACGATCTTGATTAATCATCTGTACTGCTAATTAACCTAGATTATCCGTGAGACTCTAGTTGGCTAATTAGAATAGCGTTTTTCTTCTCTAGGGAATCTTCTTGTTTCGCGGTAAGTATAAGAGAAATAATAAAAGTGCATTAACGAAAGGAGAGATAAAATATTGAGAAAACAAAGAAACATGGGAAGAGGAAAATCGCCGGAGGGTTTCGCGAGATGAATAATTGTACGGACGTGTTCGTTATTACGGATAAAGATATCTCTCGCGACTACTACTATGTAGTAGCAGTAGTAGTAGTAGTAGTGGTAGCGATGGTAGTTGAATCGATTCGTTGCTATCAGCAAGTAGCTCAGCTTTTTAGACTGTTCGTAGATCACTGAGGAAGTAAACGAAGACTGGATAAGTATAGTGAGTACGAGTATAGTTTTCTATCCTACAGGCATCTTCATATTCGATTGATCTGTTGCAAAGATATAGTAAAATCAATATCCTGATTAATTATTTTAATATTAATTAAATTTAATTAAATATTTTATTATTTATATTCCACTATCCTCTAAGTATCCAATCGATCGATTGGACTCTTTTCAATTTTCTACCGAAACGATTCTCTAAAATCAACTGGAAAGATACTAACTCGCGATGTACTATACTACTGTAAGTACCTAAGTCCAAGGAATGTGCCTTTTATTACGAGCTCTTATAGCTCTTCGAAGGAAGGTCGTACCGGTTGTAAAATCGTATCTGGTGCAACTCGTAACTCAGTGTACTTACTCTTTTCGTTCGTCGAACGAGAGGAGAGTGAGAGAACGCGTAACAAGCCCTTCGATTGTTCCTTTTCCTTGATGTATTGTATATATAGAGAGAAAATATAAAAGTTTGCTTTAACAACGTGGGATTTGGACGATTTACGATCGTCTTTCACGGTCGTCCTCGCGTTATTCTCGTAATGATCTTCGAAGGAAGTTTGGTATTTATAGCGCTTACGATTCGCGCACGGCCACTTTGAACGGCCCACTAGAACGAGATTAGAAGTAGCAGGGATTAGGGGGCTTTAGTATGAGAAGGCGTCGATTAATTGGATGGGGATACGTGTCTAATCGCTCGGCTTGAGTTTACGATATAATGATAAATTAGTATCGATTACTTTTTATTTTTTATCGAAACGATTGCAATCAAATGATTCTTTTTTATGTAATACTGTACTCATTTATTTATATATTATATTCAAATATTGTAAAAAATATCAATGATCTTTGTCAGAAATTATTGTAATTAAAAGATTGCCTTCCAATGATGTTCCTGGAGTAAAAATCCCGAACTACTTAACTGACTGCTACGTATTTTTAAATTTAAAAGATAACTTACTATCTAATTATTGTCTAAACATTTAATTTATTACTATGTCAATTTTTCCACATAACTTTTTGTTTCCTACCAAAATTTAACTTCAATAAAACCTACACCCTTTACGTCGTTGTGAATATTACAACGAAATTGTTCACGGTTCGAAACCGTTCCATCATTCCCCTGTCCATCCATTATCATCGACAAAGAATCTCAAAGTTTCCTTTTACGAGTCCTCAAACGCGAGTACATATACGAAAGCGAGACGGCGACCGAGTGAAAACGCACCTGCGCTCGTAATTTTTCGCGATCTTCATCGGCAAGTCGACTTCGAAATGCGGTCCACCTTGAAGCGACATAAACCGTAGGTACTCCCTATGAAAATGCAAATCGTTTCACCCTCGACCCCTCCCTCTCCCTCTATCGGCCCCTCCCGAGCCTCTTCTTCTCTTCTACCTCACCCTCCGTTCCTAACGACGCGCCCTTGGACACTATTTTATGGTGATTGGGTGAGCCTTAAAACGTAGAACGTACTTACGAGCGGATTTAGCGTTTCACTCGCGACTACTATACTGGAACACGCTCATCCGTAATCGTCTGGTGCTTACCTGAAACATAAATGAAGCGTGGTTAAGCGTTAAGTACTCGTAACAAACCTTTGTAAATATCGCGGATATTTTTTTTTAACAATGATTTTTTTCATCTAGCTTCGCGTGAAAACAATTGTACATGTACGTAAGAGTTTATCGTTCGGTGTAAAGTTGTTATATGTGTGTTATTTTAATAAATTCTGTACTCGTTATCGAATGTTATTTAATTTAGCCATTACCATTCGTTATTATATCAGTGAAACGAGATGCGGAGTAAGACTCGATAAAAAGAGCGTCGAGTTTCGAATCTCATCCGATGTGTAATTGAATTTCTTCAATAAAGATCACTATTGTCAACGATACTCGTGCCTTTCATTTTTTATGTCACCATCATCCCACCCGATATAACGATCACCGATCACGACCACTTCACGGAGGAACACGAATTTTTCGAAACTCGACGAATAAGTACATCCGAACACATTATCCTTCCCTTGGTCCGTTACATTGATGTTTCGTAAATTTCACATGGTGTTTCCTTATTACATTTCACGCGTGTAATCGACGAGAAAGATTTTTTTTATTAAACTATACTTACGAATACGAATAAAGAAAAAGAAAAAATATAATTAAAAAATTCACCGTATGAAAGAATAATAAAAAACAATGAGTTCCCCATAAAAATATTGGTTTTCCACGATTCGCATTAAAGTTATAACGAAAGGAAGTTAGAACGGAAGGGTGGCGCCGAGAATTATAAACCATGAACAAATTTAGAAAAAAAAAAAAATGAAAAAAGAAGAAGTCCACGAATACGCGGACATTTTAAAAAACTATCGACTTGGAACCGGTCGCGAGAGGTAGATTAAAGGTATTCACGCGATGCTACGTAGCCGTGTGCAAAAGTACGAGAGGAGTAAGAGAAAGAGAAAGTTTCTCTCTCTCCCTCTCTCTCTCTATCTCTCTCTCTCTTTCTATCTTTCTCTTTTTCTTGGTATAGGCGCCAGGGACCAAAGCGAGTTTTATTGCGTTCGTTCATCACGCGAAATCGTGGAACTGTATCCGATGAATTCGCTCGATCGAATCTACATGTAGATGGGATTCACGCAGCTATTCCGTACCGCGGCATGCCAACGACGATAGCGTGCGAGCGTACTTAACAAACTTATTTTATTCGACGTATTACGCGCTAAATATATGGGATATGCGTTTTTCTCCGTTACGGGCGCGGTTTTAATCTGGCCTTCGCGACACGCAGGATCTAAGGGAAGCCTGGAAGAAGTTGCCTTTTATTTTATTTTTTTCTATTTTTTTTTTTTATTTTTTTTTCAACGTCTACGTCGATTTTTATATTTTGTATATCGACGTCTCTTTAGGATGTAATATTCAATAATTATATTCACTAAGAGTGGCATAGTTTATAATCGAATATCTATATAGGATCTAGGATGTGTTATTTTAACTATAAATTTATTTCATATTTTCTAATCGTCCATTTCTGTCGCTAATTTACCGACGGACAGCCTACTAGACCTATAAGCACACTAATCGTTACCTACACACTAAATAAGCGCTGCTCGTTATACAGCCTGCATCGAATGCACCCGTGTATCTTGGGTTGCATCTTTTCAGGCGCCTCCTGTCTTTTCGGTATTCGAACTTCTTGCTCCTTCCAACCTTTAACCCTTAAGAAACGATTGAAAAGTAATAGAACTTTTTATTCTCTCCTCTCATATTTCCAAAACCCTTTCAATCAGTGAACAATAGAGAAACCTTTACGCAGATCGAATCGTACAAATTTTCATAGTTTACGATAAGAGGAGACACTGGAAAGCCAGGCTGCTCCTTCGATGGAAACAATGACGCCTCCAAATCGAAACTGTGTAAAGAGAACGCCGAAGTCACTTAACTTCGAACGAAGCGACCGGCAAATAAGCTATTACGAACGATAGGATCAGCGGGGACCACGGAAAATAGTCCTTTTGTGGGGCTATAAGCGAGTCGAGAGAAGAAAAGCCAGATAGGGAAGCCATTCAAGAATAAACCCAACGGTGGCCTTCCAACTTGGCCTGATAAATTGCTTCTTAGCAATTAGCTAATCGCTCGTTCGAAATCGAACCTTAAAAATATTTGTCAGTCCTTAAACGCCGTTATGTTTAAACAAAGAATATCAACGAAAAGAGGTTCTAATCGTGTTAATAACAAAAAGTATTTTAACGTTATAAGTATTTTTAAAAGATCGATAATATTTCGTTATAAAATATTCGAATGTTAAAAGTAGCTTTGCTTATGTCACGTGACGCACGACTTTAGATAAAATTACCTACTCCTCCGTGACTATCGCGCAAACTTCAAAAATTCACGATAAAGACCAAGCAAGAAGTGTAGGAGGAAGAGAGAAAGGTAAGATCGGAACCTGTAGATGGAAGTGCAATCAACGGGGTGTATCCGCTCGCGAAACTCGTGCCCTCATATGCATACTCGTCCCATACCATAATAAATCCGACGATTTGCATGAGAGAGCGGCCGCGCGCGCGCGAACACATATAATGCAACATCCCGCAACATCCCGCAACGTAGAAAGTGAACGTTACGATTTTTGAAAGTAATTATAAATCGGTCTCCTTAAGATATGCTATAAATTATTATAGAAGAAACAACGGTATCGCCCTTCTCTTTTTCTATTCTCGTCTCTCTCTCTCTCTCTCTCTCTCTCTCTCTCTCTCTCTCGTCTCTTTCTATCCGTCTTTAAAACACGTCTTTATCTTGGATATCTTTTTATAGCCTGCGATAACTATACCCGCCCTGCCGTTCCGGTTTTTCACGATAATCGAGGGTTACGATCGATCGGGATAAAAATCCAGACTCGATAATGCAACGTCTCGTTAGGCGAATGAGCAAATTAATCAGTCATTAAAATTAATCACTCATTACGGCGAGCACGATAGCTTTATACGGGATTCCGGTTAAATGGAAGCCACGCCGCTTTAGGTGAATACAAATTTGCGGAACGTTATAATAATGCGTGAAATTGTATAAGAAAGTGTGTGCGTGTGAGCGCCGCCGGTACGAGATGAGGACGACAATTCGTTAGCCTTTATGCTAGCGCCGAGGAAAAGGCAAAGTTTCGCGCGAAGGTGGTGGTGGTGGTGGTGGTGGTGGTGGCGGCCTCAACTATAAAAGCGCAAAGACGATGC
>JAIFRP010000026.1:8133053-8148503 GCA_032403825.1 Odynerus spinipes
TATGATTATCGGTCATTTTATTCTACGTTTCTTTATGCATGTAATTTCGCGTGATTAGATTCGTGATTAGATTCGACACTTCGGTTAGTGTATTAGATTATTATTAATTTCTACGGTATATTATTTTCTTAACTTTTTTTTTTGTTCGTTGTTTTCTTCACTTGGATTTCTTTCGTATAATTTCGAGCGATTAGATTCGCGATTAGATTCGTTATTAATTGATCGATCTAATTATTATTATCGTGGTATATTATTTTTGTGCTATTAGATGCATGATTAGATCTGTCATTGCTTAATTGATTAGATTATTACTTTTATTGTGGTACTTTCTCACTTTGATATGGTTGGTTCTTGTTCGTATAATAAGTGGTTAGATTAATTCTTATGCAATCTTCGATCTACACGTGTAATTAAATCTTTTCCCTTCTTATCCAAATCCTCCTAATCCGATTTTCTAATCGCAAGATTTTTTTCGCATTGCAGGTACTATCGCAATTTTATATACACAGTGAGTCGATAACTGTAGTCATTTAAAATAAAATTTTATAATTAGTTAAGACATTAAATGATTTGAATACTTCGTAGAACGTGTTTCCAACATTGAGAAATATTCCCAACGTTATTTCGCAAAAATGAATGACAATTATTATTAAACAACGATAATCATCGACCCACCCTGTATGTACCGGGCCGTAATCGTGTAATTACTCGTTCTTTATCCGTCTTAGATAGTCGGCGAAGTAGAACGTTGCTGAAAGCCAGCAATTAGTTGCTTAGTCGTTCGAAACATTTACAAATCCTTGTCGTGCGTGCCTCCGAGGCGAGATATCGGTCCGCGTTGCTTATTAATTTTCCTACTTTCTTGTTCTCTCATTTCTCCACCCCCTCAAAAGATCTACGATACCCTTTACCGTTGGCTAAGCCTATGACTTAGCACACTGGATTAGATTAACGGTGCGTTACTATAGCTATGCGATTGTCGAGAATCGTCATCGAGGTTTGTCGAGTAGAGTAACGCTCGATCGATAGAGGTTGCTCCCTAACGATGTTCACACGCGCATGATAATGATGCCAAGCCCGTAATTAATTTCTCTTTGGGCGAGAGAACGCGTGTAAACGCAATTTGCTTACCGCGGCTTCTTGTCTCCCCCTTCACGATTTTCCTTTTAATCCTGTGCCTCCATCGAGATACATCCGTATACGTATACAATTCTTGCGGTATTATTATTATAGTCAAAATATCAATGACGAGTATCTCCGATGAAAATGAAAATGAAAAGGCAGTTAAAAAGAACGGTATGGCTATACGTAGGGATATCAAAACACACTAACTCACGCTTAGCCTCGAAAATCATCGGACTCGCATAACTCACTCTTTCGAATATAAAAAGAGACAATTTCGACCTCCTCGAAAATAATCCGACTAAAAATATTCAATGACGATGAGAGTTTGTGTATTCGTGATCGAAAACGTTAAATGAAAAAAGCAAATTCCGAACGTTGCGAAATGGATCTTAGATTCCGAAAGCATATAATGTATTCGCGAGAGAAGTAGTGATCGCGAAAGAGAGAACGATGAAGAGAAGAAAAGAGAAGAGAGAGAGAGAGAGAATGAAACATGTCAAAATTTAGTATCATCGTTAACAATTTTGTACAAAATTTCTTTATAATAAATATGCCCAGCAAATACAATAAATATCTGACAATAAACACAGTTAAATTTTAATTTTAAAACACAGAACTAAAAGCATTTTAAACAAATTTAAGAATCTTCAATACGAAAACACATAACACATTCGCCAGAGGAGTGATCACGAAAGAGAGAAAGAGGAAGAGATGAAAAGAAAAGAGGAGNNNNAGAGAGACAATGAAACATCGTAGCCATAGTCGCGAAACGGTACAACGGTACCACCGAACAATCGATCCGCGAAAGTTTAATTAATTATCAACGCTCGCGCGAACACACACTAATTGCTTTCCCGAGGCGTACTCGCAATTCGCCCGCGCGCAAGAAGGATGGCGGGACTTCGAAGCGTCGTCGTCTTCGTCGTTCGCGCGCGCGAGTCGGTGATTAAAGCTTCCGGTGCAGGCGTGCTGACCCGAGGCTAAAATTAAGAATTAAATCAGCCACCACCACGCGAACTACGCAAATGTGCACACCGGCGATGCCGCAAAGAGAACGACCACGACTACTTTCCACTGGCGAGTATTATTCGCCTCGAGGTCGGGCAAATCGTTTCGGTATCCCGCGGAAACGTATCGATCATTTCAAGAATGAAAGAGAGAGAGAGAGAGAGAGAGAGAAAGGAGGATAGAAGTAAAGTTTCAGTCTTTTTAGTCCAACGTCGTGCTTGACTCAACATCTGGTATCATTGCGGCAACTCCCCAATGTCGAGTGTGACTCGACATTGTTTTTACATGGAGTTTCATTTATAAATTTACGTGAACTTTAGCACACTTTGTATTTTGAGTATAAATATACGAATGAATGTAGTACGTAGTATAATAGTACGTTAAAAAAGTCGATTAAAGTTTGCTAGAACGAGAACGAATTATAAAAACGCGAAAATTAATTCAAACCACAGTATTTGGAATTAAAAAAAACCAATTTAGTCTGTAAAGAATTAAAATTGATATGCATTGAAACTCGATGATACGGAAAATGAAGTAATTTCTACATGAAAAACACGCGAGGATGATTCGTTATTAATCCGTGACGTTTCAATTTTCTTTTCGCGTGCTTCTCTTCGATACTCTCGATTCGCTTTTATCGACCAAGAAAGAGAGGCAGAGAGAGAGAGATCAGTCGAACCTTCTTTCTCTCTCTCTCTCTCTCTTTCTCTCTCACTCAGTGTATCTTTTCCTATAAAATCCTACCAAGCGAAAGCTCAAAACGATCGACGAAGCGTGTGCCACGTCGTATCTGTCCTCGACCTGCTTAGAAGCGTCCGCGTTCGTGGGAAGTTCGCTCGTGATGTATGAACAGCGATTTAAATCGGATTTTCGATCGCACGAGCGCGTCTCCAAAGCGGTTCAGGACTCGTATACTTGCATTGTGTATGCTCCACACATAGGTACGTATAGGTATACGTGTGGATATTGAACGAATCAATCAATGGTGATTCTAAAATAATGCAGAACGAGTTAATAGTCAACGGGTGACAATTCTAATATCTGTTTAGAAAGAAACGAGTGTCCAAAGTTCTTAGAAAATTGTCAAAAAATTAATCAAGTATCCGGAAAATTGCAATTGCTCGAGGATAGTTCCTTGACTTTGTCCATCGTTCCTAACTCACGTAACATTGACTAGAAATGGATTAGAATCGAAGGTGAACCATTAGAAAGTTCGATACGTTGCTGGGATAGTTAGACGAAAGCGAGAAGTTGCAACTGTAACTATAAAGATAGCGAGTGTGTAGTGTAAACGTTGGAATAGGATTCTACGTTATGTCAGAGATAAGACTTACCTGATAGTTGGCGTTCCGATTGCGAACGGGGCTGCTGCAACGACTGAAACAAGAGGAAACAACGTTATTACGTTATTCTGTTATACCGACATGTAATTTTACTACCTACTGTATTGAACGCGGCACACGCCGTAATTGATTTTAATTAAACTTTAACAATACTGTACATTCGCGTATAACAAAACAATTTTATCAAATTCAACGACAGACGGTTTTACTTTTTAATTATCTATTGCTCTCGTTTGTATAAAAATTCGTCAAAGTTGAATATCGTTGTTAATTAAAAGACATCTGTATAGATTAGTTTCTATAATAAATGCGTCAAACAAGTGTAATAAATATCTAACGATAAACAAACTAAAATTTTCTATTGTTGTAACCACAACTTTAAAAGCATTTTAATATTTAAAAGTCGATTAAACGCGATAAAAATTACTATCGACCATCAACCATCGGCCATCACGTAAACTTTGCCCAAGCTCATCCCTCTCAGATATTTACCGCTCGTTTTTCATTAATTTCAATCTCAATCCCTGCCAACGAGCGAGACAAAAGTTCGGACCACCACTCTCGCGTAATTTAAATCGATGATTCGAGTCTGGAATAACGCTCGCAATAGCGATGCATCGCGGAAAAGGATATCATCTGATACAGGATATCTCTTATGGTTTTCTAAACGAGCGTGACCCACTTTTAGGTCCGAGAGCTCAGGCTCGACCTCGAGAAACAAAACGGCTGCGACCTTGACCTTATCGCTATGAACTATATCGCAAGTAAAACGAATATACGTTCGCACAAAACGCGTCGCCAGATGGTAAAAAGTCGCGGCAAAAGTTCGATCATTAATTATCTCGTGAGGTTGGATGAATGGAAGTTAGAGTGAGAAATGAGTGCAGCTGTGTTCGGTTAATCATTTATCGAGAATGATAAATAAGGATTTTACGAAGTACGATAATAACGTTTCTTTCTATCGCAAAATTCTATTTTGCAAGAAGGTTAAAATGGAAATTGAAATTTTACTATCAAATTTATAAACAATCTCAGAGCAGGATCCACGAAAAACAACCATAATCACTCTTCCATTTTTCCTATCCTCAAATACTTTTTTTCGACAACTCCGAATAAAAATCCAAATTTTAGTACTACAATTACAAAAAATGTTAAATCATCATTATGTAAAGTGAACATTTGTTCTTCGATGAACGTGAAATAAAATTTTCAAGCAATACCCCGTTTTCTTCCCTACAATAATAAGGAAGAATATAAACTGCAGGCTGAGATGAAGCCACGAACGTCTATTCGAGGGTCGTGGGATGCCAACCGACTAATACGTTGCTATCACGGCTCGCTGCTCCATTAGCTTTGATCATTCACTGATACACGTCTACAACCTTCCCCTTTCCCTTCTGCTAGTGTGTGAATATGTATATACTATGTATAGGTGTATTCTGAAAACACAGGTTGAGAGGAACGGAAGATAGAGAGGAAAGAAGAGAGAGGAGTCCGGGAACGATGTTCGTTCGTGCGTGAACCATCACTTTGTGTGCTGACACTTCATTGATAATTTGTAAGCACGGTTAGGAAGGCACACGAAAGCCGATCTGTATAAAAACGTGAAAGGACCACCGATCCCGTATCGTTTCACGTATTATTTAGCATGTGATCTATATATATGGGATGTTTTATCGGATGATCGTAAAGAGCAAATATCAATTTCCGTTGATTTTCTGTCTATCGATAAGAAACTTGTGTTATTGAGATAAGAATTCTTTTCTATTATTCTTATTCTGTATTCTTGTCATTCGATAAGATCGAACAAGGACTGCAACGTGTCAATCGTTAGCAGAACCTCGGACATGATACCACCTCTTTGTGAAAATGATTACAGGAGATCAGTTTGCAACGTGTATGTGTATGTGAGAGAGAGAGAGAGAGAGAAATTTATACGGTTCCCTTTAAACCGAAGAGCCAGCTTCGAAACGATCGATGAGTGTTTTAGGTAAACGGAACACAAGCGCAACCTGTATGCATCCGAGCGTAGGATGCTTTTGGTATCAAAGCGCCAGCAGGTTGACCTTGAACGGTATACCTCTCTCCGTGTGATGAATTATGCGACCCTTTTAAAAATAATTACACGAAGCTACGTGTTAGTCTAAACGCAACTGACGCATAACTTTCTCTCTCGAGTAGCTCTCTGTATTTTTGTCTTGTTTTTTTTTAAGTCGTCGATAATGTAGAATCCTATATGTAGGTAATCGTCTAATATTAAATCGCATCGATCTATAAGAAGAAGAATCGGTTGTTATCCTGAACGATTAAGTATGCATATACGTCCGGTTGGAATCTACGCGTTGCGATGCATTTGGGAAGCTAATCCGAAACTACTTCAGGTCGCAAGTATCTCTGCTATCGTGAAAGGAAAATCAAGCTCCATTCAGGCACGATCGCGTCTCTCGATCTTGCGACATTCGAAAGGTACGATGGATACTGACTGTTGAGAGAAAAAGATAAGCACGGGAGAAGACGCTGACGTTGGTTAGATTTTTCGAATCTTCTAACCATTCGGATATTTCCAATGCAAAGAAAATAGTTAAGAAAAATAAACAACGTATTCTCTCGATCAGAAAGTGCTGACATACATCAGCTGTTTTCTGTTGTTGAAACAGGTGTATAAATGGAACGGACTCTTACGAAAGGGAAATCAAAGTTCGAAGGTCTCGTACGAACTTTCAGTGGTCCAGCGGATGCTGCGATTAAGAGAGAAGAAGAACGTGCAAAGTAAAAATACAAATAGCAGGGTTCACGATACTCGATGCAGTACACGGCTTGCGTGGGCAGAGACTAATGATTCGCCATAAGTGCGGATCACCGGATGAACTAACGGGTCCAGGTTGGCTTATCTCAACAGGATTATCTCGATATTACGAATGCCACGCGTGTTTCAACGGTAAGGTGATTAATGTTCATTATGTGACTCGAGCTAAATCTCTTCTAGCAGCTAGCCTTTCGATCGTTCTTTTCGGAAGTCATTAAAATCATCAAAATTATGATTATTCATTATGTAACAGGATTTCGAAGCTGTCCGTGAGCTACTGAATTAATTATTCTTCTCGAAAGTCATTATTTAAAATGACCAAATTCATCAATATCGCGATTATCGATTTGTCAAAATCACTAAAATCATTTGCTACGTGAAAATAAATGTCGAAACACTTACCGAGACCTTTCCTTTATTTTTATCGAGGTCGTTGTTCTCCAGCAATGGCGCACTGCTACATTTCCCACCCATTTCTACCGCCAATGGTTCCGGCTTTAATTGCAAACTAGCTGCTGAAGGTGACGAAGGCGCTCGTGGTGGAGTTTCCAGTAGCTCGCCTGAGCTCAGCGAGCTGGCTGTCGTTGACAGACCTAAGTATCGTACAAACAATTCAATCCTTGCACCCTGACATCACCTTAACCTAATCTCCCAAAGTTAGATACATAATTTGATCACCTCAATTTGTTAAAATCTTTTTTTCGAAAATTTCAATATTAATTTCAATTTTTTATATAATAATTTATAACGATCAAATTATATAACAATGGGATTACATATTTCGATTTGTTACGTTCAACTGGAATGTAAACTTACAAAGTGGAAGGTTAGTTGGTCTAGGTGGTTTAACCCGTGGCAAAGAATCGTCCAACCCACTGCTGCTGTCCACCCCATCGTGAAGGTATCGATCATCGTTATCCTTCGTTTGCGTGTGGACGCTCTCCCGCTTGATCCACACGTCCTGATTGTTTTTATCGTTACGCGAGTTGAGTTTCGAAGGCCTTCGGCGAATCCTTTCCCACGTCTCCTTCCGGTGACACTTGTTCGAGGTCGGCGCTTTAAACAGTGAATACATCGAAATCGTTTTAACTTAAGTACTCCTCACGCTGTCTGAACGATCACTGAGCATGAACTCGATAAGTTACTTCCTTTATAAGGTACATTGTTTTGAAACTCGTGCACTAGGTTTGTTTACACGACTACTGTGTTTCATTTCCGTTCGATCTCTCCTTTTATTCAAGTTTCTCATATATTTAGAATGGAACGAAGACTTTCACGAATTTTATTTATGTAACAATCCAATAATTATTAATTATAATTATTCCAATAGTTTGTAACCATGTACGAGTCAATATTCACTGTCTCGTTAACATGTTTCGAACTATGGTTACGTAAGAGACCTAAACGATTGATCCATTTACTTTTCAGATAAAGAATTGTTATAAAAAAAAAGAAAAAATGAAATTGATCTCTTACGTTTACTTAATCGTCGATCCGTGCTTCTAGGAGGACTCGCCGTGCCAATTCCACTTTCAAGAGGCGAAGCTCTATCCGTAGCGTCTGGTGATAGGCTTCCAGATGAAATCTCGTCCATGCTCTGCAAAAGATCTTGGGAGGACGAGGAGGATCTGTTGTCGTCGTCTACGGTGTCTTGCGGCGAGGGTGGGTCTAGAGTGCTCTCGTCTTGCAGCGACTGCGAATCCAATTGCGATTCCGCTATAAACGTTAAAGCGAAGCGAGCTGATAAGCGACGAATTCGACGCTGCTACCGAGACGCTGCGTTCAACGTCCTATCTATCCTATCGACTTCCTTCGAAAGGTTGACTCACCTCGTGGGGATTCGCATTCGCTGACCCAAGTGAAGCTGGAGCTTCTTGAGATCGGTGGAGAGGTTTGAGTTGCCATGTCCGAGCACGTGAGGGATTCCATCGGTGGACTGTTGGGACAACAGGAACCTGAACCGCTCCTGATTCTTGATAAGAGCGAATGTAGAGAGATTGGTAGCTGAAATGAATAAATTTTTAGAAAAGGAACAAACGCGTATTTCTTTTTATTAGTTTTTAACATCGTACTTACCGATCCTGATCTAGAATTCTGTTCGTCAACGATCCTCTTCACCTCGGCACTCTCCAGCTTCCCATTTTCGATAAATCCATCCACTCGATCTTCCGGCAGGTCGCAGCTAACCGCCACATCGTTACCCCTCGACCTTGTGATAGAGAACTTCTTCAAATCCACCGGACTGGTCTCTCTAACGTCTCTGTCGGATTCGGAGAGCCTCTTCGCTGAAATATCCGATTTTAAAGTGAAAGGTGAAACAGCTCGTTTCTTGGACAACGAGCCTTCCTTCGTTCGATTATCCAATCGCAGAAGATCCTGATCGGGTAACGAGGATACCCTAACGAGCACAACGTCGTTAGAATTCTCCTGATAAATCGGTGACTGCCTTCTCTTCATCAGTTTCCCAAAAGGTGGCTTTTTCTCCTCGGTTGGTGTCACTGGTGCTGATTTAGGTGAATTGTTGTCTAGTGATCTTGATCTAGTCGCGATCACGTGATCGTCATTTTTCCTGAACATGTCATCGTAGTCAGGATCCATGCCGATGTCTTGATCGTCCTGGGAACGCTTGAATCTTTGAAACCTCGTCAAATAATCCCGACGACGTTTCGGAGTCGCCGTTATTGGGATCGCGGGAAGACTATGTTTTCTTTGAGAGTTCACGCGTTGCCGAGGTGGCAACTTGTTCTTAAATTCCGTGATCGCTCTCGAAGATGACGAAGACGACGACGAGGAGGACTGGGGTATGAGCTGGACATCCCCAGACTCGCTTCTTAACTCTACGATTTTCTTTGGCTCACTGCGAGCGTCCTCCTCCTCCTCGCTGCGATTGATTCTCGTCGGTAGACTAGATACGTTTCGATGATTCCAGTGATGATTCTTCGCGTTACTCGACAATGACTCGCTGCTCTGGTGATCCTGATTGGCCGATCGATATCTTTCGTGGTTAAGGACGCCAAGATTGTCCGGTAAACTGCCACTCTTACGTCTTGAAATTTTTTCCTCGTCCTTCGGCTCGTCGTAGTCCGAGTTGAGAAGACAACGATCATCGATCTCGTAGCTCTCGCCGTTACACCAGAATTCGTTCTTGGCGTTACTCCTGTTAGTCTCGCAAGAACCGTCTTCGGAATTCTCGCTATCCGATAATCCAAACTCGTTTAACAATTCTTTGTACTTGATCGTTTTCGGTTCGATCGTTTTCGTATTTCGTCGTACAACGTACGAATTTTCTTTGGTTAACTCGTTAATCTCCTTCGCTATTATGCTATTGAACTCCGCAAGAATGCTGTTCGACCATTCACCAATGTCCTCACCAGCGATCGTGTTTTTATTACTCGCCCGTGGTAGAGAATTCTGTCGTTTTGGGACACGGTTGTGGTTTCTTGTTGCCAAGCATCTCGAATTTTTCAATGGACTCTCTTGATCCGGTGGTTTAGAGTTCGGTGATTCTCGTGGTGGGTACTTTGGCTCGTCGATTATACGAAGTGGGGTCGATGGTGCCGATTCGATTATCTCACCGATCTCTTCCTGTAATAATAAATATTTTTATGTTGGATTCCAAATTTTTTTACTACGAAAAATTACTACAAGTCACGTGTGTAAGTGAGTATGAATGAATACGTACGAATGAATTGTATGAATGAATTCGTAGAGAATTCATTAATAGTACAAATCACGTGTGTAAGTAAGTAAGTACGAATGAGTATGGACGAATCTTATGAATGAATTCGTAGAGTATTAATTAATAGGTATACGCGAATGAATTTGTGTATATGAATAAACACGTAAATGTAAATGAATACGAACGCAAACATATGAATGAATACGATCAAATGCATGAATGAATACGTGTCTACACGTCTACCTAAACATGAATGAGAATAAATTTGATCGAATCAAACGTAACGACGGTGGCCACGCGACATTAAACCTGCGTAAACTTCAAACACTTTTATCGATCTCCAAGCAGAAAAATATGAACGCCGCATAAACGAGAATCCTCGAAGCGTACTAACCGGAGTAAGCTTTGTGAGTAGAGCGAATGTAAAGTCGAGTTTCGCATTCTGCCTACGTGCACGACAATAACAACATTAACAACAACAACGACAACGACGATGACGACGACGACGACGACGACGATGACGGGGAGAGAAGAGACGGTAAGATGAACAACAATGGCAACGCATGCGTAGGCCACGTTAGGTATGCGTCGCGTGAAGGGAGAAACGTGGATAACGACGGAGGGTATTTATAAAGCGTCGCGTAATGAAGCAGTCATGAGATTGGAATATCTCTCGTGGTCCTTGGTGATGATCAAAGGATGAAATGGTTTGGATATTCATTTTTTCCCTTGTGTTTGTAAAAAATTCCTAGGGTGAAACTTTGTTATCTAAATAAAATGTTACGTGGGTTATTATCGTTGGTATTAATGTTATTTCTATGGTATTATGAATGTTATAAAAAATTGCTTGTAACCCTTTAATAAAATATATTGTACCTATATATATTTTTCCTTAACTTTTTCTCGTAGCAATTTTTAACCCACCCTCCATAAATTGGATAAACATAAATCAAAAACAGAGCCATAATTCTTATCGCAATCTCACAATGAATCCCCGAGCACCATCGCGTCGTAAATTTAATCTCTCGAGCCTCGGTTAAATTGATTTACCATACAAAGGGCTTGGGTTTTTGGAACGGAGCTTCTTTGGAAGGATCGAGGTTGATCCTTCGAGCGGAAGTAATCGACCAATGATCGTATCTTTCATCTCTCGAGGAAGAAGAAAGAGAGAGAGAGAGAGAGAGAGAGAGAGAGAGAGGGTGAGGGTGAGAAATCGATGTGTGGCGGATTTGTTCGTTACGGATCAAGAAAATCGTCGCAAACTAACCAATGTTGAATGAGAGGGAGAGGGAGAGGAGGAAGAGGAGGAGGAGGAGAGAGAGAGATAGAGATTGTTCGCGATAATAATCCGGTCGACACTTTCAACAGAGTTATATCCCACATAAGGCGGCTATTCAACTCGCGATGGTGCACGATGTAACGGCGTTGGAAGAACAATGGGGAAGCACCACGCTTATGATCGATCGCTCGACTGGATATCATCGGGCTGAGAGAGAAGAGGACAAAATGTTTAAGACCTCCCTCTCCCTCTCTCTCTCTCTTTCTCTCGTTGCTTTTATCGGTACGCCTGATCGTTCTTTCTACGCGATCTACACTGAATCATCTTCTACCTACCTACTCTCACCGTTATTTATTTATACGAGCGTAATGGACGACATCGAGTAATAAAGACGGATTTATTTCGGTCTTTTCGTCTCGTCTTTCTTTCTTTTATATGTAATATCGTAATAAAAGGAGACGAGAAACGCGATGATCGCGTTTATGAAAAGATTTCTGAATCGTGGTGCTTGTATTATTGCTTACGGATCCTCGATGATAGTTTTAAGTATTTTTTTTTTATTTAAGTTGGTTACGTAATCGTTTCCTGATATGTTCAAAAACTGTACAAATCTAAAAAAAACAGTCTAATTTCTTATAAACAATAGTACACATAAAAAAAGCATTGATTATTCAAGACACTCGGAAGGTTCATTAAAACGATTACACTGTTACGTAAGAAACAACAATTCATGTTAAAATATAATTTCAATCGAGCGCAAGCGTCAATTCCCCTTAATTACCGATCGATATACGATTATCTAATTAAGCCGTTTCATACGATTAATTAAAACCGGAATAGAAAGGTTCGAGTTTGTCGAGGGAGCTCGTACGAAACTGGATCTATCGATCGAGAACACGAATCGTTACCCTGTAACGAATGAATATACAATAAACATAACATTTGATATGCTCCCTTATCAATTATCAATATCGTTACGAGATTCAATCGGATTACTCCGTTTTTTGAAAAAATAACATCAAACGAATAAATTACTAAGGAAAATTTAATTTTACATACATGCTCTCGAATCAATGATTAATATAAATACGATACGGATCGAACCCTTTACTTTGAATTTATCGTTACCCACGTGTATTCACTAACACAATTTCTCCAATCGACACCGATCCCTTATCGATCCCTCGCACAAAAAATGACGCTTCACGCCTTCACACGGTAGCACCCAAAGATAATTCGATAAAACAACAGCTATTGTTTGCATTCAAGACTTCACCCTTCGATTGTTGTTAGTATTGGTAGCCACGTCGATGTAAGGGACACGTATCGTCCCTTTATTCCTTCGTCGCACATTAATAGATCCGATCGAGCGTCGGATTTTATGAGACACGTTCTTCTTATATCGTACAAGTATACGTGTATGATATACAAGCGTATGCGTTAGAAGGAAAAGGCCACCGACTCGTATACACGCGTATACAACCCGACACGCACACACATACGCATATTATTTCGAAGCCAAAAGAGCGAGAGGAGGCAGACCGATTCAAATGCGAGAACTCGCGTGTGAAACAATGTTCCTCGTTAAGGCGCTTTCACACGAGTCGGAACCTTACGTCACGCGTCGATAGCCACCACGCTATGGTGATGCGGTACGCCGATGTTTTCGATGGTGTTTGTGCTCGAATAAATTATGGGGAGGATTCCTACTAGCAAAAGAGAATACGAAATTACACATCCTCGATATATATATGTATATATCCTGCGTTCACGCCTTTTTCACGACCTTTTAAAGTTTCACTTCAAAAGGCCGAGTTGTTCGATAAAAGAGGAGGTGGTCGAAAAACTTTAAAAAGTGACGTCACTCGAGCGATCCTCGTATAATCGGCTCGATAAATCGCGATGAAATGAAAGCTTACACCTACGATCGTGGACGAGGTCTAATCCGTGTGATTTTAGGTACAGGGTGGTTCAAAAAAATATTTTAGGAAAATTCTTTAGTAAAAGCATGGTTATTTTTTTAAGTAGCCTATATATAAGGTATCTTCTAAAGTTAATTATTTTTTATGAACAACGACGAATGTTAGAATACATTTCTCTCAAATATTTATAACGTTCTGATAAACTTAAGTTGTATATTAATAAATATTTTTGGGAAGCCTGTATGTATATAAATTTATCTTCTCCCGATGTTCATTCAAACCTACACATTTCTCAACCTACACGCGAAATTACCCGATAACCTCGGGAACATTACGAAACGCTACAAATTTTTTAACGGAAATCCCTCGAAATCGATCGGTCTTACGGTCGAGTCTTTTTTCTTCGATCACGGATGATATAATATCATTCTCCGATCACGTACAGAACGCACGAAGCACACGCGGCCAATTTTAAGGGACCCTCTCAATTCGATTCGGTCGATCGATCAAAAACTTTCCTTCGATCACGTAACTCGCCTGCACTTCGTGAGACTTTTGATCGTTGTCGTTTCTTTTTTACCGTTCGACGTTTATCCCGGTTTACTATCGAGAAATCGAATCGAGGAATATAATTGTTCGGGGAACTTCCATAAAATCGTTTCGTTAGCGACCTTCGCTCGGTTAGATCGGTTTTTAATTAATAATAATTATCGAGAACAGTTGGATCGTTTTTCTCGATGTAAAGCCGATTTAATAGCTCGGCTTAATCAAATAAACTCCGCTGGGAGACTGATTTAAGGCTTACGAGTATCGAATTACGAGTATACGAGTATCATCTATGAATTTAAACGATTATTCGATAAGCGAGACATGGACCGATCTAATCGAGAGCTCGGTGATTATGATTTTAGCTCTGAAGATTGAAGTAAGCTGTAAGCTATGAATTTAGAAGACGTGAATTAAAATATACTCAATAGAATACTGTAGTTGACTATTGCTTAAATAAAAAATTAATATTTCCTCGCACGGAGAAGTTTTATTCTCATATATAAGATATATAAAAACTCAAAAAATTGATTTCTCCCACAGTCGAATTAGCGTACGATCATCGTCAGATTAATCTCCCGAAAGGAAGCCGCTTTGTTCGATCGAACGACTGGAACGAACGTCAACTCGTAAAGACGTGGATAAGTAATGAAATCATCGGCTACCGCCAGCGTCGATCGCGCGTTCGATGCGATCGATCAAGTTAATCGACTATAATACGATCGGTCGGGCAGACAAATCGAGCGAAGAAGTAAAAAAAAAAACAAACGAAAAATCAAAAGGAAAAAATACTAAAAGAAAAAAGAAAATTATAAATAAAACAAGAGAAATTAACGAAACAAAACAGAAGCCAAAATGAAAAAAATTAAGAGGAGATATAACGAATGAAATTAAAAGAAAATTAAAAGAAAAATGAAGGGGAATAAAAGATAGCGGGTGTTCGTTTAAGAAGAGAGTGAAAACGTGACGTTGTAAGCGCGCGAATATGTTAAATCGAGCATAAGAAAAAGGTGAAGATCGAAGATCGAGAGAGGCGGTGCCCCGTTCACGGCGCGCAGCTTTCTGGAGAAACTGGAACCACGAAGGACGAGATTTATGTCGCTCGGCACCGCGACAAGCGCGTCTGAAGTGAACCGCGGTTAAACCGATGCTCACCTTTAATTGGCCGTGAAGCGTTTCTCGAACGCGCTCGTTCGCTCGAGCTCGCTCGCTTACACGCGCGCGCGCAAGAGCGGTGAGCTCGATTAACGACGCGCGAGTCAGACGCGAACGAGGATCGGGAGAGAACCGGGTCTGGAGAACTTTCAACGATCCGATCGCCGTCTATATCGATCCCTTTTCATTTTCGCGATTGTTCTTATGGAAATACAATAATTTTACGGGGGCAAAATAAAAATTATTATATATCCATTCCAAGTTTTGTAAGTAATAATTATAGAAACATATAACGATCTAGAAGTGAAATGAAACTTGCGTTAAATGAAACACCCTGTAGATTTTCTATCGCACAAAGAGCAAAAGTGAACGCAAATCATAGAACGAAATCGTTACGAGTCTTCCATTTTTTACATGCGCACAATCGGACTTGCCTTGCATTAAATCATAGCTTGCGTGTAAGTTCGCGAGGAAAACAGCACGTGTGCGAACCATACGCGGTGAGTCATTTAAATATCAATACCAAATTATCTTCACTGACCTATCAAATTTCCTCTTTATATTGAGAAAACGAAATAAATTACAAA
>JAIFRP010000026.1:8148590-8174135 GCA_032403825.1 Odynerus spinipes
TTCCTCTTTATATTAAGAAAACTAAATAAATTACAGACGCGATAAAAGAAATTAACAAACAAAAAAAATCTCAAATTCGTAACAAGATCGCAAAAATTCAAATATCTGATAAATTTTATCAAAATGTGGTCTCACCTTCTATAGAACGTATCCGATAACCAACGATGACCTAAACTATCCTATTTCGTATTAAATTCCTCGCTCATTGTTGGTCGATTTAACGAATCGTTCGACCACTCGATCACTCACCCCTTCACCGAAACTAAAAAAGAAAATGATAAATCCCAGGGATTACGCGGTCGGACCTCGCCCCCGAATGAAATCAACGTGTCAGTAACGTTGATAAAGGAAGAAACACCAGATAGTAACCCGGCTGACTGATAAACGTTACAAACGCGCACTCACTCGCATAAGTCTGCGACGTATGAAAGCGTCGATCCGTTCGCGGAAAGGAGGCGCAAGGCAATGCGATCTTCGACGATCGAGACGCAAGTGCGTGCCACCACGATCGTCGCTCGATCGTTCGACCGTTCACGCACGGCCACTGGCTGGCTGCTAGCTGGCTGACTAGCTGGTTAACTGGCTGACTGGCTGGTTGGATCATTCAAGGACCACTGGATACTCTTGAGACGACTGATCACCCGGTCAACTTGAATATTGTGTATGTATGTAGGTGTATATTGAGATCGAAAGAGAAAAAAGAAAAAGATCGAGTGGATAGATCTTTTTGGTTGGAAGGATCTAACCTCTTACCGACTTCTTTACGATAACGATCGAGATGTTTACTGGAATGAACTGAGTAAAATTTGTAAACGAGCTTTTTTAGCATTTTATTTTTACCGCTTGTTTATTAAGTGTTAGGGCAAGTGATCGCGATGATCGATGATTATTTTGATGATACTTTGGAAGTCTGTTGTATCATATGTCGAAAATATAAAAAAAATAAAATGTAATTATATAATTTCCTAACTAATAAATCATTTCATTTTTAATTGAAAAAATCCAATAAAGATTTGTAGATCCATAGATCCCTCCCTTAATAATAATACCTAATAATAATAATAAAAGGAAAAATTGTGAAACAAGTTTGATACAACATCAACGAAATATTTATCGAGAAAACGCAACTGCAAGAAATGGAAAGAGCTCGACAAACTGAAATCGGAAGCGCGCGTACATTTCTACGGTGGATCGAGGGCTCACGCACACGGAAACGGACGTACGTATGTACGTGGATGCACAGAGTTGGCACGGGGCACACCAATGCGTTTCTAACATCGTACGCTGTCTCGTTATTGAGTGACTGACATGTCGGTTATATCGCGACTAGCCTTCATGGCCATAAAGAAAGAAAGAGAAAGAGAAAGAGAGAGAGAGAGAGAGCGATAGCGTGTAACTTCTCTCCGTTCATCTCTTTCTCTCTTTCCTCATTTGTGAAAGAAGATGATACGAGTAACCTAGAATGGGAAACAGAGCCTCCCTTGTTTTTCGAACGCGATCATTATACCGTATCCTCTCGAGTACTTCAAGAATACATTAAATACGTCAAAGAAATGCGAATGGCGATGTTACAGGTGATCCTCGTATAACACGGTATTTTTGTTGAGGAAATACAGCAGACTCCCATATAACGTGGTTAAGAAATTACGGAAATTTCGTAGAAGACGGCACGTGACGAGAATTTTTAATTTTTATTATGCATAAAAAAATAACAATCTTTTTCCACGCTAATTCGCATAACATTATATTTTTTAGAAACTCAAGTATCGTGCTTTATGGGACTCTACTGTAGCTAACACGGTACGAGAATCGTACACGATACAAATTGTTCGTACTATATACTAGAATCGAGCTGTATTAAATCTCAACCTTCGCTCTTTTCTTCTATTTTACTTCTTTCCTAGTTTCTCTTTTTCAATACAAGATTTATAAACGAATTAATTTTTTATTACAAAGAATCGTTATTTAAATCGATGCGTTCGACGTTAAAGGCGAGAGTACGCTCGGTGAAACCCGTAAAAGCAATTAATTCGAATCCACTGGACTCGCGGCAACGTTTGCAGATGATACGGATCGTAGTAGTAGTCTCGCGTATCGAATGCGAACTTTATGCTCGGCCGCTTCGCTTTCCACGGGTGCGAGGGAATTAGTTAAGCGATCGCTTAGAGTCTCTGGTCTAGCTCGATCGACCAATCAGGGATTATTCCTGATAAAGCGCGTATGGGTCTTAGTGCATATGTGTGTGTGTGTGTGTGTGTGTGTGTATCGTTCACAGTGGGATCTGTGCCGGAAGTCCGAATTAGATTCGGACCGAGGGTACAAATCGAACACCTTTCTATTTTGATCGATAGTTTAGACAAAAAATATAGTGGGCTGTCGTAATGTCTAAATCAACGCCGGTGAGATCAATGACGTTGTTTGGTAGCTTGGTTAGAACAAATTATTAAGCGTGCGTTAGTAATTTATAAACTTTTTTATGTTATTTGAAATTACCGCAATTATTTAATCTAATTATTCATCATTTCTACTTCATTTCTATCTTATTTTGAATGAAAAATTAATCGTATTTTTATTCCTCATCTCGGAAACATTATATTATTCGCGAGTATTTTTTATTTACTTAACTATAAGCACTAAAAAGATAAATCACGTGCTATTTGCGTTCAGTGTACGAGAAATCAAGCACTTAACGAGTTAACGACTGAAAATCGATTCCAAGAAAGAATGTCGATATAAAATCAGCCGCGGGATTAGCGAAATTCGTAGCGAGCGCGAGCTTCTCACGAATCCAATTATCGAACAATGAAAATTCTTTCTCTCTCTCTCTTTCTTTTTCTACCAGTGAAAGTAACGCCGTGGCTGCTCGTTATCGCTGAAAGTTCGAAGAGCGTGGACGGGGTCGATCGTCCAATAAAAAAGAAAAAAAAGAAAAGAAAAAAATATGAGAGAACCGTAAGGAGAGAGAGAGAGAGAGAGAGAAAGACTATCCATCTTTTATCGTTCAGATATTAAAAAAGAACTCGTGGGCGAGAAAGAAACGACGACTTTTTGGTGTCACCGGCCTCTCGTTATTATTCTCAGGTTATCACAAGGATCGCGAATGATCCTAAAAGGAAAAATGATCGAAAGGAGCAAAAATATCTCTCGTGACGTCACCGCGATGAGTTTCTATTCAAAAGGAGAATTCTTGTTATCGCGACAGAAAATTTCTTTTCGATCAAAAATTTCATTATTTCACCTCGATTCCCAGGAGTCGATCGATCTTGATAATTCTGTCTGGCGATGCGCGAATGAATCGTATGTGTATGTACGTGTACGAGTGAGTGCGTGCGTGGGAGCGGAAACGCAACACTGGTTCGCCCACTCATTTTAAAAAAAAAAGATCTTACGGCCACGTGAATTATCATTAACCGATCGACCGTGGCCAAGAATGAATCGGACTCGAGAAAAGTTGATTACGAATGGATTAGTGTTTTAGAAGTATTAGATATAGCTTTCATGGATCATTATGATCGATAATAATTTGATGATCGATTGAACTATTATCGAGTTTCCGACAAGTGTTATCTTGAATATTTCTTAATGTCTTATTTGTTTATCTCGTTTATATAACGTTTTCAAGTTACTGTAACATTTAATTAAACTTTTATAAAGCTACATCTACAGGTTTTAAATATTATACGGCTCTACATACATCTTACGCTACTATGTTTTAATTACAATTTTTATACACGTACATATATCACCTTAAGTTATTTATTTTACACTTATCGCGTGTATTGCAAAATGAAAGGTAGAAATAAATGAATTAAAAATGATCCCGTCGTTCTTGAACGCTCCTTCACTTTTTTTTCTAATTCTTCAGAAATTCATCGACCGAGGTGAAGGAATTTTCACGCGAGGAAAATCGAGATCGAAGAAAACTCGTCGACGTATTGCGGCACGTGTTATACCTACACCAGAGATGGTGTTGAATCGTAGTACACGGTGAAAGTAACGCTTGGATCATTGTAATTAACTTCTCGCGGTACTAATGATAGCCGTGAAAGGATCACGACGATCTCCAATCGCATAGATCACTGGATCCCTAGGATTTATTTCTCGAACAATGGAAAATTGTATTCCTTCGATTTTTTCTGCCTTTGGATCGTTTCGTAAGCGTTTAAAGAAAGAACGTGAAATTGTACTGGAAATTGGCGATCGATCTTCGAGCGGAGATAAAATCTTGACTCGTAAATGGGTGATAAATTCGAACGTGGAAGCTGGGTAATAAAGGCTAAGGTGAGTGTGGTGTGAAAACGATAAAATTCTAATATCCAAGTCCGTTCTTTTTCTATCTCTCTAATTCTATTTCTATCTGTATTTCTATTTTAAACGACGATGAAAAAGTAGTTCACATTTTTGTTTTTGTACATTTTTCTTGATTTCTTTTTTTTAGTGATAAAATGTGCATTCTCAATGCACAATTTTTCTGCTATGTGTTTTTAAGTTCATATATTTTCGAATACTCTCATTTTCGTGGATCTGTTTTCTCTATTTTTTTTCTCTATCTCGTGAATGTACATAAAATTCGAACGCGCGTGTCCTTATCAACAGTCCTGACGACATAATATCGAGCGGACGAGACGAACTCACAGTTTTACCAAGTACGGACGAAAACGAGTTAAGAAAATTGCTCTTATACGAACGATCGCTCCTTCGGCTCCACGGATGTTCGCCTTTCGTAGAATAAACCAGACTTCGGCGACCTTGATTCGATACGATATCGAGATACGGGTTTAACCCCGTGCCACGAATAGTTGCGCGTACGAGATCGTAGAAAAAGAAAAAAAAAGGAAAAGAACAAGAAAATCGATGCATTCGATCGCTATGTCTCAATTCTCCTCTATCTAAGCGCCACGTTTAACCTTTTCTATCATTTCTAGAACAAATATTGCAAAATGAAATGATTATAATTGAAAAAATATATTTCAAGTATCTCTGTTGTTTGTTTCTAAATATTTTTAATCGTTCAATTAATTATCTACTAATTTTCAAAATAATCGAGTACCATGAATATCGATATGAAAAATGATTAACACAGAAATGTAAACTAAAAGAATATATTAAATGCCAGAGAGAAACAGTATCTTTTGCAAATTCGCTTAAATCCCAGATAAAATCAACAAAACGTCCAGCATCACTCATGTTTATTGGCACTGTCAGCGACATTGTCACGTGCATCTTTTTCGTTACCGATAAGACTCGCAAAATATCGGTAGTTTATCTCGATACATTCAGTTGGACACGTAAATTCAGTTTTCAGAGAGCGAGCCAACGATCGAGAGAGCGAGATGGAGAGAGAAAGAGAGAGAACTCACTGGCATCGACTCTCTTGGCCGATAATGTTTATTTATGAGGCGGTTCGCGGGAGCATTGAAGTCGCCAAGGATCGTGACCGTATCGTTTCGACATTTTCTGCAAATGCACGCGCCGCGCTCTCCGCGGCCTCGCGCGAATTTACAATTTTCCCTTCTTTTTTGGTACAATTATTACGTCATCGGTTCAGGTAGAATTAAAAAAGAGACAAGTTCGATCAGTCAGTTAAAAACCCATTATAAAATAGAAAATTTGTTCGGTATGATGCATTTGTTCTTTATGTCCCATTTTTTATATTATTTCTCGATATTTATTGTATCAAAAAAAATCCTATTCACGTATTAGATACCTAATCACGTACTAATTGTCTAATTTTATATTTTTGTTATCGACTAATATGTTAACCATCGTGTACATAGGTGACAATAAATATATGTCTAATCTAAATTCAATCTAATCTTCCCGTTTCTTTCTTTCTCACGTTAAATGTACTTTCGAGAATACGAAGAAGAAGCGCGAAGCCATGAAGCTCGAAGAATCGTATTGCAAAGACCCGTTCGGAGAAACAATGCACCGAGGGACGATAAATAATGCTCGGCAATAGCTGTGGACAAGGAGAGGAAAGGCGAATAATGGCCATATTCCATTGGCCCCCACGGTGAGCCCATCTTTTTCTCTCTCTTCCTCTCTCGCTCTCTCGTTCCTCGATTCTGCGAGTATAACTCGACTCGGTGCTAAATTTCGAGAGAGTCCGGGCCAGCGTACGATCGAAACTCGAGATGCTATCGGTAGACGGGCCGCGGAATCGCGAATTTTATTGCCATTTTTATGTCCACCGTGTAGTTGTGATCGTAGTTGCGAAGTTGTAGTAGTATAGCCGAAGGGTCAGTTTATTATTTCTTTTTTCATTTTAACAAAATTCCCGAACGTGTACTCGTGTCCCGCGAACAACATGTAATGTCACAAAATGATACATGGATTACTGTAACGATATTAATTGTTATTGTGATTATAATTTATAATGCCAATGATATACCGGTACTCCGTTGCATAAATTACATTTTACGTTTCGCGAACAAAAAGTTCAGGTTAAATTATTTAACAAATTAATATCGAGCTCAATTCTGTACATCACTTTCATATCAAATCCATCGATCGTGTGTTTCCTTCGATTTCTCGCGAGTTTCCCTTCGATACTCTGGCTCCAGCTAGGAAAACTATGTTGTATACATCTACATAGAAGTGCGAGTCGAGAGCAAGTGCAAAAATGAAAGACGGATTGCGTGAACTGCATCGAGAGTTTCCCTTCCTCCCCTTCTACCTCTTTTTACTCCTCTTTACTCCCGATTCTCACGTACACGGATGTACGTGACCGACGAAACTCTTTCCTCTCGACAGGACGATGTCGGAAAACTTATATCGAAAGCTGATCGACGCCCTTTCGCGAATAAAACACGCGTTGCGAACATTACAAACTTTTCAAACGTTAGAAACGTTAGAAACGTATGTTTCCGGGAACGTGCAAGTAGTCCGATCAATTTTTCATTCACTTTTTCGTCCCTTCTATTCTTTTTCTTCTCTAATGGAATTTGATTAAGAGGAGGGGAGGGTAAGAGGGGTGCAATGGTAAGGGGAGACTATAGAAAAGTCAAGAGAGAGAGAGAGAGAGAGAGAGAGAGAGAGAGACTGCAGGTTTCATAACCGTGCAACGGACCGGAGGAAAGCAGGAGAGACACTCATGGTATATAAAGCTCATTGGGAATTCTATTGACGATGGTAGCGCCGCTGCTTCTCCTAATACGGCAACTTGTCGTTTCTCGGCTCCTGGCAAGAAGCGTACCGAGACTCGAGACAGAATTTGAAAGAGAAAGAGATAGAGAAAGAGAGAGATCGTTAGAATTCGCGAACGAGATCTCTCGAAGCAAACGAAACAATGACTAAAATGTGTCAGTTCTGACATGGCGTAAATTATGCAGGTTTTTAATCTTGGAAAATTGATAAAAATATTTTAGTTCTTGTACGTCAAAAATCGTGTACATTTTTATTCGTTTTAAATTGCTAAAAATATTTAAAGAATGCCGGCGTAACATTTTAAGTTGTTCGACGATTGATTCGAACACTGACCACGTACAAAATAATCGGATCGGTATTCGGAAGGAAAAAAGAACGGCCTCGTTTAGGAATCACAATAAATCGAGACTAATGGGAGTGAACGGTAGCCCCTGTGTTCAACCTTCGTGGTATCCGAGCAAAAAGCTTCGCGAACGGCAAATGCGTTTCACGTTTGTCGTCGTCGTCGTCCATGCGACGTTCGTGATGTGAAAAGTGAGAGTGATCGACGATGGGAAAAAGGATTTCGTTTATTCCATCCAGGAATCGTAAATAGGCTTCTCGATCTATGGAAATAACAATGAAATATTTTTCGGTCTTTCGTAGATCAAAAACGAGGAAAAGTGAAAAATTTGTCTACAATTTCGGAAAAAAAATTTTCAGCGGTATCCTTGTTAATCGTAATTATCATAGATCCAAAATAAATGATAGAAATAAAATAATAATTATTCATTTGAAAGTGTCTAATAATCGAATTATATTATAAAGATTCACACCTTCCGTCGGTGATCGACGATCACTCTACATCAAGATCGCGCTGGTAGATCTCAACGTGATCGACGAAAGCTTTTCCATGCGACGACGGCGGCCGTCTCGCCATCTGTTGGAATATACTCGAGAATGCTTCTCCGTTTTATTCTGGCTCTCATGGAAACACGAAAAAAATCTAAAGTCATCGAAATCATTCCTCCAAAAAGGGTACTTAATTTTTTTTTGTAAAAACAATACAATAACGTACGCCATAATTCACGATAAAATACGAGTGACAATAGTCACGACTATTTGAAAACAAATCAGCTGATCGATCGAGTTTTTAAACTTCTCGAGCTTTTTTACGAGCTTTTAAAAAGAATATGATAAAATAAAAACATAATAAAATAATATACTCCGTAATTAACGATGATATATAAATGACAGTATTCACAATATAAAAACACAAATCAGCTGATTGATGACCAGTTACGAGCTTTTAATGCACTGCCTCGTTAATCATTCGTCGTTTAAGAGAAATAAAACAAAATGTAATAAAAATAAATGTAGATGTTAAAAAGAAAAGACATTTTCGAGGTCACCACGAGAACGTCGGAGGATTCCGGATGGCGATCCACATTGAGAATTATCTTATCGTCGGGTCACGAACGCGCACGACGCCGGAGCTTCCTCCGAGGCACTTGGAGAGCACGAGAAAAAGAGTGTCAAAATATCTCCAGTCTCTGTACATACAAATACGCATACAAATGTCTACATACATTCAGTAAATGAAATCTTGGCGCCAAAATTATTGCGTAACGAGGTATTACAGAAAACTGGACTGTACATATAGCAACTGAAATACGAACGTATGAAATTCACCAAGTTTTTCAATAAATCCCGTAGAATAAAAGAAAAGAAAAATATCGAAAGAAAAAAAAATGGGGCTAAAGAACGAAGAAAGGTAAACAAAAAACGGAACAAAAATCTGTAGAAAATAAAGAACGAGACTAAAGAATTAAAAAAGGGAAAACAAATAACAAAGAAAAAGGTCGAAAGAAAATGGAAGAAAAAAAAGTACAGGGCCAATAAAGAGAGAACAAAAATTTGATAAAAAGAAGAGAAAAAAGAAGCGAATGAAAAAAAAAGAAGAGAAGGAGGAAGAAAGAGGATTCAAGAATCGCCGCAGGAGGATCTCATCCCGCTTGCAAGGATCACGACAAGATTACATTGCAGGATCCACCGTGAAAGGATCATATTGCCTTCCTTTCTGCGCAGCGCGCACCCGCGGCTGCTGACCCTTCGCCCGGCGTCTTTCGTTTCCTCGCTTCCAACGCAAAATGGTAACGAGTTAGAAAATGGAACAAGATCACAGGCGGCCAAGATGGAATCTCTCGAGTAGCTTAAATACTCAATTTCCTACCGTGTATAAAAGCGCGTGTAGGTAACTCCTTTATTCTTACGAGTCTTCCAGAGTTCAAAGGGCCAAACTATTACGCGAATAAAGTCAGCAACTTAATATTTTCTCCTTTATCTCCTCCGATTATTCTAAGCACGCGTGGTGATCTTAATATTAGAAAAATGTAACAAAATATTAGGATTGAAGAGTGATTTAAAAAAAAGAAAAGAAAAACAGGGCAAAAGTATGGCAACTAAAAATACATTCAGAGACGAGTTAATAAAAACACAAGAAAATAAGTCGCGTCATTAATCATTCGCATTGAACGATCTTCATTGAACTCGATGATTCGGGGTAGAACTCTTATTAGATCACCGATTAGAGAGACTCGTCTAATACGATCCAACGATAGAAATGATTTGCGAGGCCGACCGTGATTTAAATAAGAAATCGGTGACACTGTATCTCTGTATGTACGAACACACTGATATATCCGCGCGCGCGCGCGCGCGCACGCTTTAGCTGGTCGATGACCCCTTCCACGCCAATGGTGAACACACGTAGTGCATGCGACGTTCGGAAGACGCGATAGGAAGAGTCGCGTAACGCATCTCGAAACGGCGACGAGATCTCGACGCGGTAGTTTGCCGATCGACGTGCGAGATATCGAAAATTTAAATTTCGAATTTCCCGCCAACCGAACGAACGATGATGCCTTATGTGTATTATTAGTATGCGAACACGCGTCGCGTTCCCGCAGCTTTGACGAATCGACCTTTCGATACTTTCCCACTGCTAGTATGCGGGCTGCTGATTAACAGGCTGCTGGTTAATAAACGACACATTTATAATAATCAGGGACGGCCTTACGAACGGGTACGGTCGTTAACGAGAACAACCATTCAGGGTGTTTTCGAAATAACTAACTTCGTGTTCGTATCTCGTTTCGGCCTGAAATCGAACGTTACGAGATGAGAAAGCAAGAAGGATGATGATAATGATCATGACGAGCGCGTGGACTCGACGACTTTGCTGGAAAAATGAATTACTTTGCAAGAAAGAGAGAAATGTAGTATGATAGTTACGACATAGTTTAGAAATTTTGATTACTCTTAACAA
The DNA here is from genome assembly GCA_032403825.1 of Odynerus spinipes. Classification (NCBI taxonomy): domain Eukaryota; kingdom Metazoa; phylum Arthropoda; class Insecta; order Hymenoptera; family Vespidae; genus Odynerus; species Odynerus spinipes. Next base: position 8,159,047 of record JAIFRP010000026.1, read on the forward strand.
TTAAACAATTTTTATGATAATTATCTCGACTTAATATCATAACACTATTTTCAAGAATAATTCATTAAAAAGTTTCTAACGATTTGACATAAAACGAATTTCTCTATAAAATATGCAATAACAGTATTATATCCCACATAATATTTTCCACGATCCCGAATATAGAATATCCTTAATCCAATGATTTATCGATAACACGTAGGATAAGTTATGTTCGTAAAGAATTTCTAGCGGTAACGTGGAATCGAAGGCAGTAGGCTTTACTCCAATTTAAGTGGAGAGACCTTCCCAAGAGTAACACGGCTAGCATAAATCTCGTGCTATCGTCGCGGACGTTTCTTGTCGACTGTGTAACCCACCTTTTTCTCTATCTCTCTCTTTCTCTCTCGTTTCACACCACGAGCGACCCAATTTCGCTCGGAATCGGTCGGAAGCACGCAAAGCAGCCGCGAGATGCTTTACGCGGCTCGTATTAAAAGGCTCCTTCCGCGTGGACTGAATCGTTGTACCTGGACCATACATGGTCTTCCTTCTACTCCTTCTCTCTCTCTCTCTCTCTCTCTTTCTCTCTCTTTCTCTTGGTTCATCCACCGAGAGTGGATGAGGCGCATCTCTCTACTCGGCTAACCGGGACAAGAATTGCCTGCAGGCCCACTGGAACGAGCGCTACTGGTGAAATTACGTTAACATTTTTCGTTTTTCTTTTTTATATACGTTGCATCTGCTTACCCTTTCATCGGGAGATTTTAACGAGGACGACCGATAACACAAAATAGAACAAACAGTATAGTAATGTATAAAACATGTAATGTTATAGATATATCAAAAATGTGTGTTATTTATCTAATATTTTTATCGATTAAAACTTTCCAACCCGATACATATATATATTTAACATATTTAAATCCTAATCTATCGACTGACGATGATCACGCACGAAGTTAGATTCCATTTCCTTAGATGGATTCCAAGAGGCCAAAGTCAGTCGCCTAAAGTGTGTCGTTACAAGAGAGAAGATACAATATCCGATTATGTTTTGCATCATTCCCATAACAAGCATTTGTTCAAATAAAACGATATAAATATTTTTAATCGTATCTAATCTCCACCGCCGTAAACACATCTAATTTCTAAACATATAAGAATCATTGAAACTTTTTCGAAAAATGTTCAAGTTCCATAGGAAATATGGTAAGGACGTGCGTGTGTCGCGTTACTTTAGCGTAAACTCAAGCAGCAAAGTTAATTACTATCTAATTGCGCGCATTACTGAATCCAACGACGAAGGAGGCCGTTAAAGGCGGCCGGGCGACGACGCCCGGTATAAATGAGCTCTGACGGGATATAAATTCAGGGTTAAATACTGCATGCAAAACGCAATAAAGCCCCGCTTTACGAGCATCCCGACAAGATCTCTCGCGTACCTTAGAAGAGAGAGAGAGAGAGAGAGAGAGAGAGAGACCTACGAGGTCTTCCAAGTATTAGTTCTCTTTTGAGATGCGTTCCATTCGCGGATACACGCCTGCGTTTTATTATTTCTCCTTTTTTACACCGTGAAAGTTAAATCTCGAAATTCGAACAATATCATGACAAAAAGATAAAAATTATTATTCCATTACGCGTGCGCGATAAAAAATTTCTGCATTAATTTTGATACAATCGATTCTATAGATTTTTCGTATTCTTATTATGAATAAGTTATGGGACGAAATTTGAAAAAAATACACTATGTTGATTCAACAGAGTAATAAATCATAATTTTTTTAAAATCCAATCTATACACGAAAATAAACGAATACGGTATAATAAGAATAAATAAGTGATTTGTTTATGTCCCGATAAAAAATCCTTAAAAACTTTGCCCCATTACGGTCCTAATCTTCAAATCGTGAATCCACGTAAGGCGTTGTAGCACATAAATCTTACGTAATGGCGGATAAAGATGTCGAGCTCGCTCCTCGACGTATTATCCCACGCGACGGACGTTTCTATTCGCGAGCTACGAGCCGTGATTCTAAACGTTTCGAGGATCGAACGAACGAAGTTGTGTTCGACGATTTCAACACGCGCGACGATTCGTTTCCGTTGGAAAATACATCGACGACCTTTGGCAAAACCTTCGAGATTCTTATCGCTATGGAAAATAGCTAAAGAGTGTTTTCGTGGTTACAAGTTAATCTCCCGTGTGATCCTTTTGTTTCTTTCTTCTGTCGGCTAACTTCGTGCACGAAATACCCAGGCGTCGCGTCGAGTAGAAACATAATGGCGTATGTATGTACGTACGATAATCCCGTTCCTAGTTCAAAGTCTTATGTAATCAACATAAATTTGGATTAGGCCTGTAGAATCGAGAAAATCTCTTTCGAAATAGGTCGAACAAACAAATCCAGCTTCTCTTTAACCCTTTGTGGTCGGAATCTATTTCTATCGAGATAGATGCTTAACATAACATAAAAAATCATTTCTATAAAAATCGCCTATAGATTTTATCGTTTATCAATTTTCTTTCATTTTATCTCACAAATACAACGAACGAGCTATCCCAGATTTAATTGAAGACTTTCCAAAGATTAATACGTAAAATGCAAATTTAAACAAAAAATCACATTCATAAGACTTCGGTATACTAGATTCAAATTTCGCAAGTTTCCTTCGGTCCAAGCTGCAGCATCGACTACGAGTTTTTATCGACTCGTCTATTTCGGAGTATGACGAAGACCTCTCGCGAGTATCTCCCGTGGTACAAAGGTTCGAAGACGAGACGAGTCGCTACTAATAAAATCTCAGCATGCTGAAAGTATTCTCGACTCGATCTGAAAAGTAATCGCGGTTTGAAGTAAACACAGTGGTGACCAGGGCTCCGTACTTCCTTCCATCTCGCAAAATGATTTCGATTATACTCACGCGGGTACTCGTAATAATTCTCGTTAGAATAGAGTAGAGTAGCCTAACTCGCTAAGCGTGCTTATGCGGATAAATGTACGAACACGGTGCATATATGTATACACACACACACATATATGTATATGCATGTGTAAAACACTTATGCACATTGCACACGTACATCGTTCGTACACAATCGGCATCGTACGAGCGAGAGATGGTAATTGCATAACGAACGGCACCGAACGAAATAGGCTCCACGCGATATCCGCAGCCTCCCGCAGGCCTGCATAATGAGCCGACGTCCTTGAAAAGTGATTACGCTTGGACCGATTATCGGTACGCGTGATGGAAACTCGTGAATCTCTCGTACGTCTTTTCTGCTATTGCAAAGCTCATATTCTTTCCATAATTCTTATTTTTATTCTAAAGAACTAAGAGATAACCGATTGTAAAGATCAATTAACCAATAATTAGTCGAACAAATTTGTTTAGATATAATTAAGAAAATTCTACTCTTATCGATGAGTGTTATAAAAAGCTAATACTAATTTGAAAAAGATAAATAAATTTTCCTAGATGTATGGAATAATGGAAAAAATTGAGGTTATCATCGAAGCTACGATAAATAACTGTTATAAACAAGTTGATTCTAATTCGAGAGATAAGATGGAAAATATGAGAGAAATGAGGAAGATTATCGAGGATGCCAGTGACAAACTTAATTGTCGGTCTCACGAATGAAAAGCCCGCCAAGCGATTATCCCAATCGGCTTTTTCGAAACACTTGTGGCCTTTGCGCAAAATCCGACGTACGACGAAGCACGCGCACCGTGATTTCACCTTTGCTCGTTACGTGCCAAGGTTAGCCTCGACTTCGCACCACCACCATCATCATGCTACTCGCTTCACCATCGACGTGCCATTGCTTTCCTCGTACTTATGTACTACAAGAACGAGAGAGAGAAGCTTCTCTCTCGGCAAAACAAAAAAATTAAAAAAAAATAAATAAAAGACGAAGATTGAAAATCGTTGCTCGTTAAAATGACACGCGTTCTAGGACGTCGATACGTTGAGAGGAAAGCTTCACGGTGATTTTAATGCCACGTCGATAGCGTCACGGTTGTAAAGCTGTATTTAATATTTAATATTAGTAGATACGTTATTGCATAGCTTGTTGGCAAATTTATTGTTGTAATAAAACGGAATGCAATGAAGTGAAACTTAGTTGATATTTTGTGCACCATTTCTAATTTTGATTGATGTTCCAATATAAACTTCACTTTTAATTGATGAAATTTAAATGGCAGATATACGGGGTGGTCCAAAAGTCTAGCTACGCGTGAAGTCTCAAAATTATGAACTACTTTGTTATTTAATTTAACAGCTACGACAGATGTTCAAATTGTTATCTTTTCTAAACTATAATTAGTACGTTATAATTTTATTACATATTTATTTATAAAACTTCGAACGTAGAACTGTTCCTTTCAAAATCGATGAAATCTGGCAACTGGACTACTGGTCGTTAATGTGTTAAATTAACCAAAGGAACATTACCATAGAACAGCAAAAAGGTCTCCAAGCTCTCGAGCAAAGATAGTCGCGATTTCGAACGGATTCGGTGGTACAACGCGATCGTGACCAATTATTTATGGCATAACGGGTTCGCAGGTATCCGGCCGATCGAGATCGGTGATCGCTCTAGTTCGTCTCCAATGCTACTTCAATTTCAAAGCTTCGAGCTTTCGGAACTCGAATTTTCCTAAACTATGTAAAAGAAACCAATTCGTTAAATAATAAGATATAAAAACTAAAAATTAAATTTCTATCCAATCCAAGTCTATCTTGATTTTCTCAATTTTTGTAATAAATAATAAAGATGATAAATAATATAAATGATTTACACAAAAGTGTCGTCGTATGACAAAAATAAAGAATAATGAAAAATGAAAGCCAAGAAACGCACTGTAGTTAAGACACGTCCTGTTTGTGCGGCGACTACGACTCGACTGACTCGACTACGAACTGCGAAATAATGTAAACAACACAAGGACGCAACAACGAGCGTTAGTTGATCCTGCGCAAATCGTCACAAAATTTCTAAAAACTCACGATGCATTGTTAGTTAGAATATTTTTCTTATATTAACCTTCAGCCAATCTCCGAAGTTTAAGGATCAGCAAACTGAACGAGACCAGGCTGAATATTAAAAGATATCAAATTAGGCGACGATGATCGGCGACGATGATTTCGCTGTAAACTTTCACTTGGAATGAGGAAAGAAAAAAAAAATTATGCACATAAAGAAAATGATTCATTTGCGTGAGAAATAAATAAAGAGAGAAAGATAGAGAGAGAAAGAGAAAGAAAGAAGCATAATTACGTATGGCGATAATCCTTCCTTCTTTATCGCACGACCTTCGTAAGCACACGACGGGGATTAACTCGCGCGACTCGCGTCGAATCGTCGCGTGCCTTTCATCCCGAGCGGCTTTCAAAGCGCACGCGATTACGAGCGTGTTCCACACGACTAACGGTTTCTTTCGTTCCTACGACGACGACGCGACGTTACGCTCCTCGCACCGCTGCCCATCGCAAAGCAGATTAGGAAGAGGACTCGACGAGTTAATAACGACATTAGCTTAGTGGTTGGCCGGTACTACGAGAAATTTTCATGTTTTATCTACAAAAATCCGCTCCCGTCTTTTTCTTCCTTTCTTTCTCCCGCCCACGTGTTATGGTGAACAAGTTGGATGCCTAAAACTTTCTTATGGTATTCTCGAGACACGTAATCGAAATTCCTAGCCTACACATAGGAAAGCTTAGGCAGGTGTAGGTATATTTATGTCTATTTACTGCAACAATGACGTAATTTTAAAAAATCATGGCATCAATTTGTCAGAGATGTGTTACATAGTTTAAAATTATTATTATTCTGTAGCAACGTCATATTTATAATATTATAATATTTGTACACTACATTTTTGGTAAATGATATTACCATTATTATTTAAATCGTCATTCGATGATTTCGATGATTTTTTAAATGATTTCATTGCTGTAGCAACTAGGGAGTACATAGTTACATAGTATACATACACGCAGGTGCGTATAAGTTTCTGATCGGAAGAAAACGAACCTCCCCCTCCCGTCGTTCCAGCATGTCTACACACTCTCGCGATCTATCGATCGATCGGATCGATCGACACTGTAAGGCCGTTATATACCTGCTAGCCGAGTTCCAATCGGTCAATTTGCGGCACGATTAGCGCGTTACCGTGTTACGAAACCACTGGAAGCTGCATCCAATAAGAGAGAGATAGAAAGATAGAAAGTAAGAAAGAGATAGAGATAGAAAACTCGTATCGATCTCCCCTCTCTCTCTCTCTCTCTCTCTCTTATTTCTCGATGCGCCTACAGACATAACTCATCGTCGACCCCGAACGTAATCACAGGGTGGGCACACGGCTATTAGAATTATCGATAAGTATCGATACTCCTCACCGTTCTTCTTCTTATTCTCTTCTTATTCGAGATATCGCTTACGATCGCAAATGCAACGAATGGAAAAATCACGAAGTAGATAGAAAACCGAGGCCGAGCTGGAGTAACGCGTTAAAAACAAGCCACAGGATGAAATATATCGTTTTGCGATTATTAAGCAATATACACGGACACCATACTTGGATACGTGACGGGGACGGTAGGTAGGTAGGTACATTCGTAGGTATAATAATTCATTAAATAAAGATCGATTATTATTGCCTTCTTTCGATAGAGAGAAAGGGAGGGAGAGAGAGAGAGAGAGAGAGACAATGTAACATTTTCTTTGAGCTACGACTTCCACCACTTCTATCGATACTTTCCACCCTATAAATTTACGATATCGATCGCAAAGATCGGCCGAGTGTAATTTACTCGTAAACGAACTTGTGTCTTTAGTCGTTGGCTACGGGGTTACGGAATTAAAGCGGTTTTACTTGTATGGTATCCGAGGATCGATAAATTTATCGATAATAAACTTTAATTTAAATTAAATAAATTACGAGCAAAATAAAATCAAGCGTCAATTATTTTTATCGAATTTGCTAAACATAATCACAAAGTAAGCGCTACGTTATGTAAATATTTAAAATCGAACGACTCGATCGAGATTCGACCACGAAGTAATCGTTAAACTTCGAGCTATATTTTCCGGAGTAAAACTCGTTAATTTTCCAGCCGATTATAAGCACTTTGCGCGACAATAAACGGTCGTGGTGTTTCGAACGCGCGAGAAAGGCATTTAACGTGTGCTTAGATTTTAATCGAGATATGAAAGACAATGGGAGATCGGGAGGGTTATACTTTTCTAAACGCGTTTCGAACGATCGATAATAGAACGCCAATTAGAAGTCGTTCATGCGGACGAAAACGATCCCTGGTTAGTTCGCCGGCAGGAGGCCGGATGCCCGATTCGAGAGTAATTATCGAGTCTCGACTACGTCAGAAATACTCGAACGCTCGTTCGATAACTCGAACCACGCGCGCTCACGGGTCCGAGTATATTATTGCGACACTTTATCGGCACATAACGTACCCGTGACTCAGCTGACGCGGTTCGTGGTCGAAAAAGAAGCGGATTAAAGGCTCACGGTGTGTTTCTTCCTGAGATTTCGAAGAGGGAGATAAATCTGTTGGCTATGAGCTTGCTTTCGTGTAAAAGGAAAAACTATATGAAATATACGATGAGATAAATTCAAAAGAGGTATAGAGGGAACACTAAAAAAAAAAACTAGAGTAAATTATTCGATCGTTATTTCCTGTGTTAACAAAATTTATGAAATTCGCTTTTAAATACTGAAGATGTAAAAATTGATTTAACAACTAACATCTAATCTCTAACGATCCCTAATGATCCTAAAATTCGAATATCACTACTGGAAAACATTTATCGAACGTATCAATCGTCAAAACACTTTCTAAAACTCATATTACCTAATTTAAATTCATTATGATTTAATTTCAAAAGTATAAAGAGGCCAAAACAGTTAAAAAGAGAAAGACATCGTCGGAAGGATACACATATGGTATATAAACGAGAGAGAAGAGAACGCTCGGCTTACATAATCTCGAGAGTGACCCGTATAATTATTTGCAAATGCCGCAACGGGGAAGGAGACTCGCCGGTATAAATTTTCGCCGAGCGTTAAGCGTGTCCGCGAGCCATAATCCGATCACATCGCCGTTGCTGGTTACCCTGGAGGAAGGTACGGAGTGATAGAGTGATATCGCGTCTCCTCCGTTCTGTCCTCCCCTCTTTCTCGCCCTTTTTCTCATTTTATAACACGCGGACACCTAAATGCATACACGCAAACATTGTATATGCATCGTACGTATAATATATATATATATACACTATGTCTGGTGCTTAACATCATCAACATCACCAACATCTCTGACATCGCTAACATTACCAACATTACTGAACATCATTAACGTAACTGACATCACCAACATCACTGATACTGTTACCATCGCGATCGTAAGAGCTGAAGTAAAGACGAAGGAACGAAGTAGAGGCGCGGACCGTGCCGTGAAGTTATTTATCGCGGAACAAGGAAGGAAAGTTACGGGCGAGGAGTTACGAGGATGCCCGGAGACATTCCCGTGCGGAAAGACCGCTCGCGTTTAATGAGAAATGCCAGCCGCGGCGAGATCCTTCGATCGGTGCACATTTCACGTATACAGGTCAACTGACCGATCCTCTTGTTTCAAACAATGCTTCTTTAAATCTTTGAAGAAAAAAAAAATCTTAAATAATGATGCTGGATTGTAACAGTTTGATGATGAATTTGTGGGATCAAAAGAATCATTTTTTTGAATAATAAATACGTGATACATTTTAGAATGGTAATAAAATGTTTCTTTATGATTTTTTAAAAGGATTGGAAGACTTTTAAGGAAAATTCAGGACACAATGCACGAGATAAAAAATAATGTCGAAATAACGATAACGACGATAACAACGAGGTATTCCGTGATTCCCTCGTAAAAAAACAAGCTCGAGTGGTCACGTACACTGGTTTTCCACAAAATTTTATAAAAAAAAAATTTGAAATCTCCACGAATCGTGGATCCCTCCGTGACGTTTCTCTTACGTGAGATTCGTGCGAAATGAAATAACTTGATAAGAAAATCTCTTTCCATCTCTTCCTCCCTCTTACCTCCAAACGTCGAACGGTATCTAAAACGAATTTCTAAACTGGATAGAATCGTCCGGAGCGAAGTTACGGATTTTCGCGACAGCCATTCTCGCGAAGCTCGATCACGTCGTTCTCACCGTGTTACGATCCGATCAACGCCGTTATAAAGGCAGCGACGTGACCTCGCCTATCGGATACTTAAGTAACGATAAACGTGCTGACTTTGATCGTGCTGCAACTACTACTACTACTACTACTACTACTACTACTACTACTTCCTTCAAGCCCATGATCTGGCACGATCCACGATTTATATCAACCGTGAGCTTAACAGAAAATTACAAAAAAGTGTGGTCAAAGGTGATAACATTAGAATAAGAAAAACAATGTCCAGAACTTTGTAACAAAAAAAAAAATACGAGAAGTAGAAGGAAAATAATGAAGAAAACTGAAATTTCTTTCCTTATCTCTTTTTCTTTCCCTTTTTCTCGGATGAGCAAGCGAGGAAAACTTTAGCCGATCGTCTAAAATTAAATGCATTTAGTTTTAGCTTTAATCCTGAGTTTGTATAAATTGTAAAAACTAAAAAATTTCGGACTTTTTACCAAACACCCAAAAAAAAGAGAAACTACGTAGTATCGTGTGATCGTGATGTAAGAGGAAGAAGAGAAATAAGGAAACCGATTGCTTTCCCTATTTCTTTCTCTCTTACGAAGGAACGAAACAAGCGAGAAAATCGAAAGAGTGATTTACTTTTTACGTTTATCTTCAAGAGTCGTACCGAGTGTCGTCCGGTTATCAGGAGTTCGACCATGTTTCTCTCTCTCTCTCTCTCTCTCTCTCTCTCCTTCTCTTTCCTTGTACGAGAGGGCCTATCGAAGAACTCTCCTCGAGAAACGGTGGACGACGTACGCTTTGCTCTTCCATGAATTCGCGAAACACATGGACGTCGTTACTCAGCGAGGGAGCCGATAAAACCTTCGTACCCGATAATACGTACAGGTAGTCGCGGTACTGCAATCGCACTCTCTCTTTCTCTCTTTCTCTCTTGCACAGATACATGCATACTGTAAGCGATTCCCCGATCGCAGGGAAGTGCGTATATCCCGTGTCCCCCGAGTCCACCCAACGTGAAATATATATCGAATAGGTGTACATACTTGAAAGTGGATCGGCAAGAGCCGATTTCGATAGAGCAAACAGGTGGGCAGCGTGGATAGCGACGGTTCTGTTATCGCTGAAAAATTACCCGTAGGAATAATACGAGAGAAAGAGCGTTACGTTGCAACGATAATAGAAGAGGGGAGAAGACCGATTCGAGGCTGATGTTTTAAATGGACTCCGGCGAGTACCTCTACTGGTACTTGCGATCTTATCTCTTAGGGGTTTTCTCATTTTTCCTTTGTCCTTTTGTTGAAAATGCCTCGTGATTCTATCTTCGACTAATAGTCTGCATTTTAAGGTATCATAATAGAAATGTTGCGCGATTTAATAAAAATAATGAAACGACATAATGTAAGACTAAAAAAAAGGTATGCTATTCAATTCTTGTACATACAATAAGAAAGAATATATTTAACGCGATATGTCAAAGGATAAAGGAAACTTTTATTCCATTCTTTCGTTTTATCGTCCCACCATCTCGGAGAAAGGTGTGCGCTCTCGGTGATCGAAGAAAAAGAGACAGAAACGGCTGATCGTCCTTGCCTGGACCCCTGCAGTTTCACTTGGGAGGCCTAACGATCTGACAAACGTCAAGAATGTCGAGAATATCGAATCTTTGTGTTGACGAATCGATATTCGTGAAAAGTTCCTTCATTTTTTTAAATTCATTCCGAATATATAATTGACGGGTATGATAACTGGATAGCAATCAAATAAATATCACGTGTGACGTAGGTACTTTAGACCACAAATTTTACAAATTACAAATTTTCACCGGCATCACTGATGTCACAAACACACATCTAATTTCTTCTAATTCCTAAACGAAGAACTCGCCGTGACCTAGGTCGAGCCACAAACTTTAACGTTCCGTCATTTTCTTTTCTCATCGTGGGATGAAAAAGCCTCGAGGCCGGTCGTGCAAACTCGCGCAACGATCGAGGCTGACCGAAATAATTTGAAAACGACCGAAAGCGTGGAGGCTCTTGCGATCTTCGGCTCGCGCTCGCGCTTGACACGAATAGAACGACAGAAAGTTGGCGATCGCTGGCAATTTAAACTGAAAGAGAGAATAAGAGAGGAGAGAGAGAGAGAGAGAGAAAGAGAAATAGAAAAAGCAAAAAACGATTCGCGACTCGGTTTAGTAGTGGACAGAACTCGAATTGATATTGCGACATAAAATGGAAGACGGCGGTCTAACGATCGTGTGTGGGTAGTCGTTGATTGCGGCTTCCTTCGAGAATCTAATCTCGTTCTAAGTCGCTCACTGTTTAATTAAGTATCACGTATAACGAGCCCTTTATTTCAAATTGCTGATTCGTATGTTTTCATTCTAAAAATACTAAATCACGGTGGCGTGTGTGTACAACGTAAAAGCGTGACAACTTTTAACATTTATCTAATAAATGTTCTATTCCAAAATATCAAAAATCTAAAACATTATATAATTATATACTATAATTAGAAAAATAATTTTCAAAAATCATACCCTACTAGTATCGTATATTTATAAACAAACTATATTAATTTCCCAATCGAGTAAATTTCGGTGCACATTTATTCGAGTCGAACAAACGAAGTTTCTCTAATCTGTCTAATCTCGTATTAGCGAGGAACGTCGCGAGTTGGCACGCGACGATGAGAATAAGAAGAAGGAGGAGGAGGAGGAGGAGGACGGGCGACGTCGATTACGGAACACGAGCGTGCCGAAGGCGAGAAGGAACAAACGACGTACGGAACGCCATGCGAGTAACGCAAATTAGCTCTACGCCGAGGGAAACCTTAACGTAACGGTATGAAACGAGATGCTGTAGCGCCAATACCAGTGACATAACATTACCACTATCCGACACCTTATAATCGCCCACGCAGCTTCACGTTCTACCATAATAGTGGCTCGCACATCGTTGACTTTATAAACTCCCATATTTTGTAGCTACCTCCTAACCTTTTTGTGTGTCTCCTTGTGCAAGCTCATTTTTTTGTAGATTACATAAATTCAGAAGAGTTAATTAAAGTATTAAAATGAAATCGATGCAAGTTGCACCGAAGATCGAGACGAGATGCAAGTTGCAGTTCTAAAGTTAAATACAAATTTAATTGAAATTCCTGATGACATCCGATAAGACAAAACACTTTTGTATAATTGTTACACGTATTTTACGCATCGGATATTATCTATCAGATGTTACGTATTAGATGTACTTCATGCATCATTCTTTACCCGTTTATAAATACTCGTTTGAGCGATGGCACGATGAAACAACGAGACAAGGAGGAGGATGACACATTCCGACAGTCACTGAAGTGTTTTAGGAATAATTCGCGACATGATGTTTCATCGTGGTTTCGTGTGGAATATTTAGCATCGCTCGTGCGTCATTCTTGATATATTGGTTTGTTTAGAATGTCCGCGGTTTCTTCTTCTAGTAAAACATTGTTAAGCGTATCCGGTAAAATAATTATACGATTAATACGTAATTTATGTAATAAAAAGAAACTAAGGCAAAAAAAAATTATCCGTTTTATTTAATTTTTTCCTCGATAGAATAATAATACTACTTTTCTTCGCTATTTGTCCAGAAAAAGCATAAATCTTACTTTCTATTACTACAACAAATAACCGTGATCATTCCAGCGTGAAGTTTCCATTCTTTTTCCCTTTTACCGTGTCTCTCGGACCGAAACGTCTTCTCGCGCATTTTCAATCTCTCCCTCCGAAGAATCTCGGCATAAGAACGAGAGAACTCTCTACCACGCGACAGAGAAACACGTTTTTCGTTTGCGAATACCTCGCGCGTATTCGAGAGCTCGTATACCGAAAAAACACCGCGCTTGCGGTAGGAACTTCTTCTTTTTTACGGTGACACGAGGCAACGCAAAATTACGGACTCGAAATTAGCTCGTTCTAACGAGCACGCGATTTTGTTTGCCTTTTGAACGGGGACGTTAATGCACCGGCGTAAAACGAACGTAATTTCAACAATAACTGCGCAAGTAAAAGAGAGAGAAAGAGAGAGAGAGGAACGGAAGGAAGAACAGGGAACGTTTTAACCGCTCGTCGGTCTGGGTGTGAGCGAACGAATAAAGGAATGAGTTAGGTAGCGAGCAAGTTAGCTAGCACGAGTTGCAGCTGCCTAGAAAAAGAGAAAACAGGAAGAGTTAGACCGACTCTTCTCTAGTCTCGTTGTAGACAACGGTAGAAAGGGAGAAGCTAATTAATTTCGATGACGATGACTCACGAAAGGTCGTTCACACTCGTGAAATCAATAAAAATTTACGCGTGACGATTTTATCGAATTCTTTGATAAATTTTACAGAAATCTTTCAAACTTTATTTCGTCGAGGGAAAGGAGGGAATGAAGACGTGCCAGCGATACAGCGATGTCGTCCGTGAAATTTGAAGTAAAAGAAATGTAAATATGAAAGTAAAAAAATTCAAAGAAAACGAATGGAGATATTCAGAGAGAATCGGCGTTGTCCATAAAATTGAAAGCAGAATTCTAAAGAAATGAATCGATCGAGACATTCGAATAAAATTGGCGGTAGGTGCGTAAACTATAATATCGAAAACAAAATTCGGAAGGAAATAAATTGATGGAGACGTTTAGATGGAATCGAGGTTATAAAATTTCAAGCAAAATTCGAAGGAACTCGATGAATGGAGACATTTCGGTGGAATGGATGTGTCCTATAAAACGAAGCAAAAGAAGATTCAACGAAAACGGATACGTCAGGACGTTTCGACGAAATCAACGATATCGACGTCGCCGATAAAGTAGAAAGTAAAATTCGATGGAAAAGAAAGGGACGAAAAAGGTTTCGACGAAATCTTGCGCTCGTCATCGCTAAAATCGGATACCTCGATAGATCCTATCGAAAATAAAAAGGCTCTCTCGATCGTTTTGCGTCTCGAAAGGTTTCGACCGTTCTTTCGCGAATAAAATATATACATATATCTATATACATATATACTTTTTTGTCCGTGAACTTGGCGAGAGGTAAGAAGAGAAGAACGAGCAGATGAGGAGGTGGGGGAAGGGGGACGTAAAGAGGGACGCAGTCTCGCGCATTTTCAATTTGCAATGCTGATAAGATGGAAATACCTTGGCGGATTTGTAAGTCGTCCCGTCCGGCGACATAATCAGCTTCGCCGACGTGGCGGTCCGACGAAAGCGGCGCGCGCGCGCGTTCCTTTCCTCTCATCTTCCTTTTCTTTTCTTTTTTTGTCCGGGACCCCGACGACTTTTCGTCCTTTTTCCTTGCACCGTGAAATCTCTTTAACCAGCCGCGAGAACGAACGAACCGACGAAACGAGTTCGAGAAGCTCCCCTGCATACGTATATTCGCGTGTATATGTATATGTATGGATATATGCACGTATGATGATCGATTTCCGCGTTCCAATTTTCAAGATTCTATCTACGTTTCGGATAATGACATTTGGAATCGAAATGGCGTGAAAAAGTAATCACTTGGACGAGAGAAGCGTACGAGTCGTGTAATAAGATCAATTAGAGATGCGATCGAGAATTTTTATCGTTTATGGGATCTTATTACCCTTTTTATGCGTGTCATTTATAAGGAGATTTACCAAGACGTAACATAAAACTTTCTAACTTATTTAATTTACACGTATCATACTTCGTACCACTTTCTAGTAAACCAAATAAAATTTAAAAAAAAAATAATCTCAAAACGTTAAACGCTTTTAATCCTTCCTGTGATCAACCAACCAACAAGAAGTGATCTATTAAAGGATCATAAAATGCTCTTAAAAAAATAGTAATAAAGAAAGAAGAAGAAGGAGAAGAAGAAGCAGGAAGGATTACAGACGATCTTCTCCCTCTCTCT